>CM063706.1:45196920-45796920 GCA_032441835.1 Slavum lentiscoides
CAAGGAAGGATATTTTTGATTCATTTTGGAACATGAATAGTTATAGTGAGCAAAATGTGTTCTAATGATGAGACACCACCTGACGATCATGGTCCACTGGAAATTGTGGAAACTGTAGATTTAGAGCCAAACGAAATCATTATCAGTGAGTGAATAAATTTTGTAATAATAATTATTTGTTTTTAATAATAATAAAAATTGTTTTAAGGATGTCAAGTTTTTTTATATCCATTTTGTTTACAAATACTCTGATGTAAGTCATACATAATGGTGTAAGTCATTGGTTTTGTAAATACATAGTGGTGTAAGTCATTTGAGTCAACTGTAATATTATAATTGTTGAACAAATCAAATTCAATTTAAGCAACAATGTTGCATTTGGATCCAAATTTCATACCTCTATAATGTTATAAAATATACATAAATGTTTGTTCCCGAATTTATTACATGTACCTTGCGGGATCGTTAATGTTCTAAAGAAAACGTTAAGAAAATGTGACTTAACCACTCTGACTTTAACCCATCCATATAATGATATATAGTAGGTATTTAACAGAGCACGTCGTCTTTATCTGTGGGCAGTGTTGTGCAAAGATAACTTTAAATTTATCTAGATAAGATAACGGATAATTATGTGAAAATTTATCTAGATAAGATAATAGATAATACTAAGGTTTTTATCTAGATAATAGATAAAAAAATTCAAATTATTTAGATAAAAAAAGATAATTATTTTTATATCACATGAAATTGAAATGTTTGGATTATTTTTCGTACTTGTATCTACTGTTGTTCCTTATAAATTATCATAATTACATAATTCATATAACTATGGAAAATAACATTACATTAAGTGTAATGATAAATAATTTGTACTCTTTCCAATTTTTCCACGTCTTGTTTTTTCGATTCAATCGGATAAAGGGTCGGAAAGTCGGATGTTGGAAGAAAAAGTCACGACCATTGCCTCCGTAGTTTTTCGTTTCGCGCTTTTTTTCCGACGATTAGTGAATTTTGTTTTTCGAGTTCTTTAAGATTTTCAATGACTTGAACCCCGACGAGTCCCTTAGGCCGGGTTCACATGGGCGCGCGTCAGTTCATCGCGCGTTTATTTTTAAAGGCAATGATCATTCAAAAAACAGTAGGTAATAAAAGTGTAATAATAAAATAATAATAAAATTACCCAACATATGAATCGCTGTGAAACGCGTGTCATCTGAACGGTCCCATAACAATGAACAGTATTTTAATTCGCGATATCATGCGCGGAAAGAGAATTTCCGCGAACGACGGGCATACATGCATGCCATGTGAACCTGGTCTATACGGCCACTGCCGACCGAGATTTCTACAGTGACCGCCTCCGAAATTTATGTTTATGAATTTTTGAAGCGTCCCAAACGCGCTTTATACTCCGTTCGATGTTTTTTATGCGGTTTCGTCATACAGTTTCCGAAACGCCTGTTTTTAATACGTTATTATATAAAGGTAAGCCGGCTGGAACGTGTGTACCTTAATATGTACGATAATAGGTGATTTTTTGGAAAATCCAAGATTAAATTTCATATCAGCAAGAGTCGTGTTGTACTGTTGTAGGTACCCGACAATAACAGGATACCTCGATTAACTCGACGAGTGAAAATAATCATCGTATCTTACGATTAAATACTTTATGATTTCTGACTATTAGCCGAGTGCACGAGTCGTGTGGGACCAGCTTTATGTAGTTGAAAACAATTTTGAAAACATTTTCGTTATCGTGAATCAGTTCCTTGTAAGTTGTAATAAATAATAATAATAATTTCCCCATATCAAAACATCTCTATGGTTTAAATATTTGAAAATTTCAGTTGTATACCCGATGTACAATATATTATATAAATTATAAACAAATTAAAATATATCTAATAGAAGTTGAACTAAAAAAGCTTTTATTAAAATAATTATCTAGATAATTTACCGCAGATAACCATTTTTTTATTTAAACAAGATAAAAGATGATCCAAGTTACTTTTATCTAGATAAGATAAAATATAAAAATTATCTAGATATTATCTAGATAATGCACAACACTGATTTATATATATATTTTTTTAAATGAGGGACAAAATCGATGATTCGTTAAATTTTTACACGCACAAAAAATTTAATTTTTTAAATAAGGGGGGGGTTTAAATATTAAGACTTTAAACATAAAATTGAAAAATTTTTAATTTTATAGATATTAAGTAACATGGCGCATTAAAAACGATATATAAGTAGTTAACGATAGTTTGTCATCGTATTAAAGTTGCGTTACAGTAAAAAACCGTGAAATTTATTATTTGCTAATAAACATATTTGATAAAATAACTTACAATTTAAATGATTATATCAATAACTGATTGAAATGTTGACTGTTAAAATCTGGATTGATAATCGTAAAGTACTTAACGTGATTTACATTTGATATAAACGACGACATTAATAACTAATTTCATAATTCGAGATTTTCGTTAATTCTATTGAATTCACGAAATTTAAATTTTGTTAACGTCGATTTTCGATAATTTCTTACTAATTTAATTCTATTACATTTTACGTTTAATTATTTACATGATAACGTTATTTATTTTATTATTTTAATTATATTATAATTTTAATTTTGTATTTCTTTTAAATTGATTTTTATTCATATCTTTGTATTTCCTGTTTAATTTTTTAACTAATTATTTTATGTTAATTATTGTATAATTTATATTACATAATAAAGATATATTTTACTGTGCAGGTAAATTTATAATATTATACCAGATTTTTTTTCTTTAATTGAAACGTTTGTGTTCGAACAAATATGGATCCCCATTGAGTGAATTCTGGTTGCGTCACTGCTTACAAATATAATTTCGTATACACGTGTCACTATCATAATTCACAAGTCCTTTGGTCAATAAAGTCGTTTTTTTTTAAAAGCGGATTTTAACACGTTTGGATTGTTTAAGGGGGGTGTGAATGTTCAATATTTATACGCGTAAACGAATTTAAGGGAGATAATGGGGCAGGCGTGTTTTTAATGGAACGGAAAGAGCTATAGAAAAAACTTTTTTTTTTTTGACGAATTGTTTTAAAAAACGGCGTCGGGCCGGTCAGTTAATGGAATATACGAATTGCGTTCGACGTTTCGAAAACCTTTCACGTATTTCTACTGAAATGAATTAAAAGTGAATTGATTTAAAATATATTAATTCGCATATACACTGACGGTTTTAGTTAAAATTACGCTTGCGTTTTTTCGGGGGAAAAAAACGATATGATTAAACAATATCGTCAGGTACGTCGGGTGGATTCATAAGGAACGCTTATTAAAACGTTCGATAAATCGTACTGAAAGTTTGTGAGTGGTTGGAAGAGGAATAATTCGCCAAACACTTCAAATCGTATTTTTACAGCAATTTTTTGTGCGATTCGCCTGTTTGTAGATTCATCTCGGAATTGTATAATCGGGGCGTATTGCCGGAACGGATCGTTTGGAATTACATAACAGATTTAGTAAAAGAAAACGGAAATACACAAATACATTGTCTTGCAAACATATTGAAATTGGCCGGCACGAAATTGTCAGAAGTACGTGCATAAATAACGGACGAGATCTATAATAATAATATTATTATATTAATCGTGTTCGACATTTCGTTTCCATACGCGTACGTGTGCAGACGTACAGCCTGTCAAGAATAGTAGGCCAATTATTAATTTTGGAAAAGAGGCGAGCAGGAACGAAACGATGAGCCCCGAACTCGGGTGTTTAATAAACCAAGTGAAAGTGTGGCACGCCAAATTTTGGATTCACAGAGGTAAGATTTTTCGATAGTTCTCGTCGATAAACGCGATTAGCCAATACTCTGCTCGTAAATCTTTTTTTTTTTTTTAATGGCACGTTATATTAAAGTACGATTTAAAAAAGATTTACGCTTTTTAATAAATCGAACGTGTCTTATGTGTATTAAATCGATTCTGAGCGGAGCTTCGGTGTAATACACATTGTCTATTTTTTTTGTACAAAATTAACGTAATATATGTCTGACGTTTTGTCCAAATTTCAAATCAAAAAACTCAAAATTAACTGTTTTATGAATGAAAAATTTCAAAACCTAAAAATAGCTTTAAATAGCCTAAAATTAAATGAAACTTTTTGAAAATTTTTTTTTGAAGTTTTATAGTGCAAAATACAATTTTGTTGACGATTTCAAGACAATAGAACGATTATTTTCGAAATTATAGCGAAAAAACTATAGGTACGTGATATTGACGAAATCCCATTTGTAGCGGTTTTTCGTAATTTTTCGGTAGTTTATCGCGTCGCGTTAAAAACTACTGAGAAAATCGATAAATGATATCCTCTAAAGTACCAACTAGATGCGAATTGCTGCCGGAAACAAACTGTGACCGAAGATATCGGAGCACTCTTTCCGGTCGAAAATTTGTACACAGGATAGAAAAAAAAAATAGACACCATTGTAAAACCACTAGATCCCTCGCTCCGCTCAGAATCTAAATTTACTGATTTTATTAACAACGTTTCTCTATAAAAAAAAAACCAACGGGTACACTTGCATCCGTATTACTGCAGTGACGTTCGTTGTCTTTTAGTAAACATATAGGTATATCGAGTATAAATATATTTTATAAAAATCACGTATGGTTTGAAAAAAAAAACGTTTTGTTTTTTTCAAAATGGAAGTTTTTAAAGCCGCAGATAATTTTGTCTATACATAATACACTCGTATAAACATTTATAATAAATTCCACAAAATGTGTAAACCATATAATGTAGAATCAGTGTTCGAATTGGTGAGGAAAGGAGACTGAGTACGTCAACTAATTTTTTCAAAAATGTTAACGTACCTCTAGTATTTTTTTTTTTTGTAAGTAAAATACCCATATTTTTGCATTTATTTATATTTTTCATAATGCAAGAGATATTAATTTTTTTGGTAATTTTTGGAGTTGTTATGTTTTATTATGTTACCAAAGGTAAAATTACATTATATTATCATTCAGAATATTAGATACGAAAATATTGATCGTAAATATAATAATTTACCTATGGAAAATCGTATAGTAAAATAAATCGTCAACGAATTTATTTATTATATGAAAATATATAAGATCCGGGCCACCATTCCGTAAAACGATTCAGTCTAGAAAATTTCCAGATCGCTCGCTCCGATCGTATAGAAAATGCAATAATTGTATTGTCCTCTCGTGTGTCGATTTCCGTATTAAAGTCAGAAATAAAAATCGAATTTATTTTGTAATATTAAAAAGAGACATTCATAAGGGCAGCGAAAAATCCTATAATGGTTTTACAACGAAGTTTCTTTTTATCCCCGTGTACGATGACATTTCGACTAGAAGGAATCGTTGCGCGCTTAGTAAAAACCTGTAGCACATTTTGCGTTGTTGAACACTGCAAAACATTTTGTGATTGTATTTTTACGGATATAAATGTTATAAAACGTCAAATCGATACCATTTTTGCTATGGTAATTGGTATAACGCTTATGTACGAGTAAAACAAATTTGTTTATAGAGGTATCTGTTTTGTTTCTATACACCAGACGTGCCAGAGCAACGCCCCGGGACAAGCTGGACCTCGAGCAACATATATTTTGGGGCCCCATATTTCTATTAATACACCAAGAACGTTTGTAATATAGTAATATGTAGAAAAAAATATTTGTTAAAAACAAAAAAAAAGTATATATTGCACGCGGAAGTCGAAACAGTATGTATAATTTAGATGATATATACGCCCTACACTTGGGTATATATGTTATGACGATTGTATAAATTGTAACAGAGTAGTCAGTAAAGGTTTAAATTCGTGGCGAAAGTTAAAATCTGTTGTTTTTTTTATTATCTTACTATAGGACATTTATTTATATACGGCAAATATACTGCCGGTTTTTGGGTATAACCTTTAAAGCATTGTATGAAAAGAAAAACCGTAGGACATATTATATAAAGGTGCCTACTGAAAATTACAAAAACTTTATAGAGAAAACATTAATATTTTTAATTAGGTGTTATTGTTTTTTTTTTTTTTACTCTCGCGCGGTTATAAAGAAATCGTTTATGTATAATGTATTGAAATATAATGAAATATTTAGGAGGTGCCTTATTCTTTGTCCTTTCTCGGTCCAACGCCATATCCTTGCAGTTCGAGCACTGTCTACGTTATATGACACGATGTAGACACACGCGCGTATATATATATATATATATATTATGTATATCGTATATGTATATATGCATATTACTGACCTGCCATTCGGGATGCTGCAGTCTGACGTCTGACTGCTAGCTCGGAGAACACTTCTTGCCGGTCGACGGGAATCTATTCTTCTTGATCACGTACTACCAAACAGACGTAAGTTCCAAGTGGCAATGACTGGATCCAGGAGCGGATACAAGGGGGAAACTAGAGGGGCTGAAGCCCCCTTAAGAACTTAAATTTTTTTTAAATTATCTTTTACGTTTATTAATTAAATTATGATTATTATTATACTTATTTATTAGTAATATATTTAAATCTTAATATTAAATTAGAATATGATTTTGCAAAACAGTAGTGGCTAAAGCATGTTCCGTGTTCTTTAGTTATATATATATATATATATATAACTTTTATGTTAATTTCTTTCCTTATATGTATAGGAATTTCGAAAAATTTTCAAGCCTCTTCCCTATTTTCATTCCTAGATCCGCCCCTGGCTGGGTCTGAATTTTTCCAGCGTGGAAACCGGGTCTAGATTGAGCCGAATGTCCGGACGTAATAGCGTGGCGGTTTGCATGACGGTCGCGCGCGGCGAAGACTCGACGGTGCCGGGAATCGTGCGTGCGGCAGTGTCGGTGTCTAACTATGCTGTATATAGTGTCTCTGCGCAGAGCGGGACTAAGTACATGAGCTACCTGAACTAACGTTTTCGCCATTGTTCCGTCGGCGGAGAACGCCTGCGCTTGTGTTGTATCTTAGGACGTTCACCTAGCAACAGTCGCGCCGAATAAATCACAAGCACAACTGCAGTATGCGTACACACGTTTATAATAGAACACTTGACGGGTGCTCGATCCCGTACACGTAGGTATAGGAAGGTATTTGATGATGTATAAGGCGTACTGCTTACTGGACCTACTTCTCGTCTCCCCTACGATGAGAAGGGGTACAAACAGACTTGGGTAAAGTACTTTTTAAATGTATTTGGAATACATATTCCGAATACTTCGAAAAAAAGTATTCAGAATATGTAATCAAATACTTCGAGACAATAGTATTCCCTAAGTATTTTGAATACTTCACAAAAAGTATACCAAATACTATTAGAATTCTTATTTTTTTACTAGTTTTCAGTATACGAATATCAAATATAGTATAATTATATTAATATTTAATCGAATACAAACCATCGCCAATATGACGTATTTAGGGTGTTAAATTTATTTATTATTATTTTTTAATTCTGCGTTTATAAATTAACATAATAACTAATAAGTATTTTTTTTTTTTTTTTTTTTTTTTTTGATATATAATTATTTTTTACATTTAAGTAACAACTTATTATTTTTATGTAGGTCATAAATTTAAATGTCTGTTATCATTGGTCATGTTAAAATATGATTTCGTCTTTAAAAAGTATTCGGCATATTGTATACAGAATACTTTTAAAAAGTATTTAAAATACTCTATTCAGAATACTTTCAAAAAAGTATTTAAAAAGTATTCGGAATATAGTATTCCGAATACTGTATTCGGAATACTACCCAAGTCTGGGGTACGAAAACTTTCTTTGTACATACACCCCCACTACGACTTACCTCCCCCACCAAGTGTCTGCGCACTCGCTGTACGACTCGACGCGGACGTATTACATTACAAACGTTCACGCCAATCGCACAGAGTGAAAACGCCGGCGGGGCATATCATATAGGAGGTGGATTTTTTTTTTTTAGTGTCATAGTCCATGTCCCACGTATCTTAGAAAATGCAGTGAATCATTTCTGATCATTTATTTTTTTGTACATTTCGCATTATATATTTTTTCACGATTTTTAATGAACGCGAGTCGTGTAATTTGGGACAGATTATAGAGTTTGTTTTGTAAATGATATACATAAATACATTTATTGTAAATGTATGAAAATTAAAGGTTTTAAAAATTAAACATTGACAGTACAGCTACTACCTATGTATTTCGAGTGAAGGGAGAACATTTTTTAGATTCTGAGCGGAGCGATGAATCTATTGTTTTTACAATGATGTTTATTTATTTATTTATTTTTTTTCTATCTTGTGTACAGATTTTCGACCAGAAGGAGAGCTCCGATCTCTTCGGTCACAATTTGTTTCCGGCTGCGATTCGCATCTAGTTGGTACTTTAGAGAGGTCATTTTTCGATTTTCTCAAAAGCACCTAAAATGTAACTCAAAAACGCTAAAAATGCTATTTCGTCGATTGTTGTTTATTTCTTCGTAATTTTGAAACTAATAGTCATAAAAACCTGAAATTTTCACCAAATATGTAACTTTAGACTATATTTACGAGAAAAGTAAGCTCCGCTCAGAATCGTTTTATCGAACGCAACGACTTATTATTGCTTTCAAATTTAAAATAAAGACAAAACTCTAAAATCTTTATCCGAGTAATTCACTTAAGCGATGACCACAACAGCCCGCGGCTCGTTACCTTTTTAATCATGTCCCCCCACTCACTCAAAAAAATCTTAAATACGCCACTTGTGCTAAGCGCTCCGTTGAAATTTGATTTTCCTCGACCGTATGCTAATTCCTAATTGTCACCCACTATAAGACAGACCAATTCACGGATTAAAATTTTTTTTTTGTTTAATTTATCGAATTCGAATTCGGGATATTATCATTATAAATAACGATAATTAAAAATGACCTTATTTTTTTTACATAAAATATATTACGAATTTTCTCTATAGTATGAAATATATGCGCATAATACATTTGAAAATAGTCTTGCAAGTAAAATAAACTCAAACCGATACACCAACTAGTCGTTTAAATTGTTCGCCTTCCACACGTTTGATTGACGTCGTATTTGAAATGCGTTTGAATGGATCGAGTGGATGCTAAGGAAAATCAATATTTATTCCCCGTAATCATCATGTATAAATGTTCGCGGTGAATCTTAGCGACCAGCGTGCGACGTAAACGTTATTCTCATTAGGCTGTTTGCTACCGACGAATCACAAGGTCAAACATTTTCGTGCTATATTATAAGCATTTTTCTAAACGTGTTTGTAAAGTGCCAAAAAGATCGCGAGATGGCAAAATCCGTTGAGAACCACAGTGTCGTCTGTTGACCGCCCAGGGGCCTGCTGCAGTGTTGTGCAGAGGCACAACGGAAATTGTTCGTGTTGGGCTGTCTTAAACCGTGTGGCCTTGTCACAAGAGGAAGTGTGCGGGTAATATACAATTAAAAAACGATTAAATATTTTTCGTAAAAATACTTTTTTCATTTTTTTATCTTAAGATCTTCAAAAATTGATTATTGGCAATTTTTTGATTTAAATATTTGTTCAGTAGCAGATATCTGGGGGGAGCAATAGGTGGATCGCTCAACTTGGAGTTTTCACCACTTTATATTCGTTAATACATATTTTAAATTATGAAATACCTATTTTAAACTTTGGAAAAATGGGAGGTTTTGAATATAGGCCTGCTCAAAAAGTGTTAATGGAAGAGGATGCGGATTTTTTTTCAATTAAAATATCCGTATTTTCCGTAATTGTTTGAATCATAAACTTCTAATACCGATAATGAGGAGGTGGCGGAGATTGAACTCCATGTTCGGGGGGAGGTCATTAGCTCACCATAATGTTTGAGTTCGCCCCCCTCAAGACTTTGATATAACTGTCACTAGCCGTGGCCGTTCCTCGCTGCGCCGAGTAAAATGACGCTATCGAGTGAAAACATCTGTTCGTATATGAAAAGGAACAATATTGTATGTATCACGATTTGCATAACTTTTTATTGCCATTTGCGCAGATAATTTGGAGATGTTTATGAACTGGGACCCGGCGACGTTCAAGAGAAAAAATAATAACGAAGCCGATATGCGGATTTATACGTTAACGATTCACGCGACGAACTATCCGTTGGAGATATTTATACGGTAATAATAACATTATTTTATTTCATTTGAATTTTTGAAACTAACGATTTCACCCTTGATTTTTGTACTGTTTTTGTTGCATTTGTTGACAAAGTTTTTTGTCTTTTTTTATATACTTTATATATTTATTAACAATATTCAATTTTTTATATTTATACAACTGATACACTGACAATATTGTTTCAAATTTGTAATCTTTGTTACGCTGGTTTTTATTTTTGTTTTTTGTTGAAAACAGACAGTAACAATAAATTAAAAGGCAAAAAATAAGGAGAAAAAAGGAAAATGGGATTAGTTGAAAATCTTCCTGAAGCGCGTCTTGGAATGTATGTCGTTTTGCGCAAATAATCGGCCAAGATATCTCCGAGAGGAACCACTATGGTCTTCAACAGACGAGGTAGAGCGCCGATGTATCCGGGTCTGTAAAAAAAAAAAATGTAATATCGTGATACGAGATCTCGGAACGAATTAAGTAAAAAATGGTCAGTAAGGTATTAAGTGAAATGTTTAAGTGAACACGGTTGAAATGTGTACAGTAAAAGGCTTAAAAAAATATGTACGATTATTTGCGTGAAGCAGTCATTGCTACGAAGATGAACTTTGTGAAAAATTATTTTAAATCATTTTAATGATTTAGAGATAATACCTTATAAGAATTTGTCGTCCCGCGGTCTGTGTGACGAACAACATAACAATATCACGTTACGCAGTCCTTAAATTGTGGAATTCCGGTTGAATTTAGTAGAGTTTAAACACTTTTTACCTAATACGAAGAGAAAATTCGTTGAAACATACAGTAACATCATTTCCAGACGATGTTTTTCATCATTCAATTCTTCAAAATTCAAATTTGGTAAATATTTTTTTAATCTCTAAATTTAACCCAAAACCTTACAATTTAAGAACCGCGTAAAGTGTTTAAACTTTGAAGTTCATACTTGAACAAATATAAACTTGTTCAAAATAAAAAAAGAAAGACTTTTCACATTAGATAAAAATTGTACGTTGAACATATTTTAATTGTTTGTTAATCAATACAGGAATTCTTACTTAATAATATATTGTTAAAACTAATTGGATTAAAATATGTTTAACTACTTTACTGCTGAATCGATTTATTCTTATTGTTTCTGTTGTGGTGAACAATTTTTTTGGTTTCGGTTAGTTATATTTTAGATTATTATTAATAGACTAAAGGTAAATAAATGTTATAATAATAAAATTGAAAAAAATTTTGGACCAATATTTCAGGATGACAGTTAAAAAAATGTACGCTGTAAAAAGTCATACGTTTTTCTTAAATCCGGTATTATTATCTTACATTTTTTTCTCAACAAGATGCACATTATATTTTTAATTCCATTAGCTTGGCACTTCAATCACAAAACAGATTTATACTCGTCCCAAAATTTTTTTATATATTCAAACTTACCCAAGACAACTTTTTGTCGACTGTTCACTATAATATTTTATCTATAGATCAATAGTCTTTACATTTCGTATTTGTTTCTATTTCTTAATTTGTAATAAAACAACAACGACTCGATTAACATTCGGACGACAATGAATAAAATTGGCCTTTTCGAAATCCGAATAATACCTTGAAGCCAGTTTTTTTTTTTTTACACAACAGCGTAACACGGAGATTCTTTTATTTTCAAAATACTAAATACAAAAATAAATATTTATTAAAGCGAAGTCGAAGTCGAAACTTTTTCTTTCGAAAAGCGAAAATTATCCGTTCCATTTTTCTTAGCAACTATTATACCTACTACACCGTATTTGTATTGAAACTTTTTACATAATTTTCCGTAATTTTGATCTGGACGAAATCCGAATTTCATATTATCAAATAATGTGTTGGCTTACACAGAAAATTTTGTCATCAAAAGTGTTATATACGCGTAACATTGTTAACGGCGGTTATCGTGCTACCGTGGAAACCATATTATAAACACAATCGACAAACACTTTGCGTTCTTGTAAAAGATTTGAAACTCTATACACAATTCCATTTGTCATCTGACTATTATGCTATTAGCGTTCACAAATGTCAAGGACTTTTCTCTGGAAAAATATGTGTTTGACATCAGACACCATCTGAATTTGTAGCGGGGATTTCTTACACTCTGTTCGACCCTATAGATTTTCTGTTCACCGACTACTCAGCATTAAGTGTAATAAAGCAGTGTGTTGTGGATGCCGCTTAAGTAAATTACTTAGATAAAGATTTTAGAGTTTTGTTATTACTATTAATTCGAAAGCAATGATATGATGAAAAATGTGAATTCGATTAAACGGTTCTGAGCGGAGCTTCGGTGTGTAATATTATTTATCGTTATTAATATAAAATCTTAAATGGATATAATAAAAAATTGAGACTGTTTTCAAGATTTTTTTGAATATACAGAGTTGAAGTAACGTGAGTCAGACATTGTATTAAATTTTAAACCTTAAAACTAAAATTGACTCTTTTAATGAATTAAATACGCCAACATCTATAATTGCAATAAATAGCCCAACATTTAAAGAAATTTTTTGGAAATTTTTATTTTCGTTAACGCAGTATAAAGTTACTTATTTCGTGAATATTTCAATTTTCTATGATTATTAGTTTTAAAATTACAAACAAATAACGGTAACCGATTTTGACTAAATCGCGTTCTTACCCCGTTTTTAAGTAATGTCTCAGTAATTTTTTCTGACGCTTGAAAAAAGTATTGAGAAATTCGAAAAATAACACCTCTCTAAAATACTGGATCAAATTAATTCGCTACCGAAAACCGTGTATGAATATAAAGATCGGTGCACTCCTTCTGATATAATTTTTGGTTATAATCATAAAAAGTACTAAAAACATGTCGTTGTATAACTAATACACTCTTCATTCCGCTCAGAATCGAAAAAAATATTTAAGCAAAACCGCGAAGAACTGCAACGTTTAGAACAACATTGTGATTTATAGGTTGTAACGTGTACACGTATTTTGACTAAACCAATTTTTTTTTTTTAGTTTAAATAATGACTGCTGTGTTTCAGAAGGATCTGAGGAGTCAATACGACGATATCGCTTTACGGCTTTTATTCTTCAGATTTGAATGAAAAAAAAAACAGAATCGCACTACAAGTTTGTAAAATGATTTTATTAAAAATTATGACGATTCTCTACTGTATTCTACAGTGAAATTTAATAAGAAAATGGAGTCGCGTAAAAACATTTAACAAAAAAATTACTCAACCAAGCACATTGCAATATTTTTTTCTTTTGTGCCTAGGATTCGCCCAAACAACAGCTCGATTTTATCATACTGAGACCGCAGACAATTCGAAGTTGAACGAGTGAAGGTACGATGCTTGAAATAATACGAGCAGATAGAAGTTCGACGACCGGCAGAGAAGTTGGCGACTATGATCGCGCGTACACAAGCGTGGAGGTGAAGAATTCTTTCCAGGGCGTGTTGACGATTTGTTTGACGGCTCCCAGCGACGATATTTCAATTCTCTTGACGATATGGTCGGATGAAGACTCGGCTTTTCGAAGCGCAACCGCGACCAGAACAAGTACAATATCAGGCCCATCATCCCTGCAAAAAGCGAACGGCATTTGAAGAGAGAGAAATTCACCGACGGATTCGTTTTTCCAAAGTAATACAGGTTTACTTACATTCATATCTTTACTCGAGGCTGAGCTAGGGTGACCACTGACCATACGTCCCGTTCAAAACGAAAAATTCTTAACGGGACGTTTTTTATCCTTTTTTTTTTTTTGGAATAAGTTCCGTTCATTTTCCATTTTTTTTTTTTTTTACTTTTGCGTATAATCGAAAGAATCCTCGAACCAATTAATAATATTACAGAATTTAGACGCATGTGGTATTGACGTTCAAGAAAGTGTAAAATATTTATTTTATTACAAAACGCGCGTAATTGAATATCGAACGAAATGCGGATAGAAAATTGAAATGCAAAAGAAAAAAGTAGTAACTACTGAAGTCCAATGTGAAATATTTGAAACGTTAGAGAAAAAGAAAATATTTCAATAAAAAAACATTATCGAATATTCTTCACTTGTCCCCGGAATAAACGGGATTAACAATAATTAATATTGTATTTTCATAAAAACCCTCAAATATTGATATAATTATTATTTCAAAAAATTCTACACCTACGTATATTTTCGTGAATTTCTTTTGAGCGCACGGCATTATCGAGTGACGTAAGTTCTTTAAGAGAAATACGAATAATACGCGTGTAAAATTTAAATTATAAACCGTCGTAATGTATAAAAGAAATAATTACTCGTGTAACGTTTTAATAATATTACGTGTTTATTGTGATTTTTGTATAAAAAAAAAAAAAATTACTGTGTTTTGGTTCAAAAATATAAGTCCCGTATTTTTAAATTCTTAAATACGGTCACCCTAGACCGTTAATACGAATTAATAAGTTCAAAAAGTTAAAATTCACTTGACTTTTTAACTCGTTGGTTTTATTATTTAGACCGATTAATTACAATTTGAATTTCCATTGCTGAAAGTTTATGTGTGCGAACGATCAGTGCTACGTCGCTCACGTTTTCGTCTCTATCTTGCGCTTTTTTCCTTATTTGAAAACGCTATTTTCACGCGAATTCCGTTTTCAACTTATTGTCGTGTAATTAGATCAATCGAATTTACCCCGTTCATATATTCTGCCACGTTCAGCGAGTGATTTGTATCGGGAAAACGTAGTTAAATTTTTCAAGCCTTACAATATCACTTTACGGCCAAATTCGACCATTCAATGTTCGGGATCTAATGTAGTTTAATACATACTCTGATTCCACGAGCGTCGAATAGACTTATCATTTTGTGGTCCATAAGAACACTTTGCTGCGATTAGCCATCTCGATGAATGTATTGATATTGTGACGGAACGAATGCGGGGAACTCGGTTTTAGAACACCTTATTAATACACGAGTACCGCGCGAGAATACAAATATTATAAAATTAAGATAGTATACTTAACGAAAACATTTTTCAATACTTCCGTAACGTTTTTAAGTGTTAATATTACACTGTACGAATCTGATGACATTTTTCTGAGTCATTACAAGAAAATAATGATTAACGCGTACAACATTTAAAAATATAGGTAGTCAGTGGCGCGACCAGGGGGGATGTTTTGGGTGTCTGGACACCCACTTTGAACCGTATTGATGGAAATTATATTCGATGACCATTGAAAAAAATGTTTTTTTTTTCAATTTATAACGTTTAACTGCAGTCATTGTTTATTCGTAAGGTTTATTGGAACGCATTGTTTAAAACACTGTCATAAGTTATAACAAAATGGAAATGTGTTAATGGTATAAACGTTATAAATTGTAATGTCTTTTGTCCATAGTAAGTATATACCGACAAATTAGGAAATTTATCATTGTAAAAATTAACACGTTATTAAAATTTGTAATATTGTAATATGTACAATAATTTTGTAAAACGCTTTTAAATTTGACAACTACAAAAATGATATATGATTTTTGTCTAAATATATGTGATATAAGTGCTCAGTCTATTAAACGCCGGATGCCAGTAGTGTATTCAGAAATAATTACGGTGATAGGTTTGATTGAAACGGTTTGAATAGGATAATATAATAAATATTAAAATTATTAGTAGTAACCCGTAATTTTATAATCATTAACTTTTCAAAAAATAATCGGGGGAACTACGGTATATGCTACTGGCGGACACCCCCTTGAAAACATCCCGGTTGCGCCACTGTAAGGGCAGTCACATTTTAGAGGAAAATAAGTACGAAAGAAATTAAAAACGTTCACTGAGGATTTAACGAATTTTTCACCGTTTTAAAAATGTTTATATCAAAACGCGGTAATAAAGCGTTACTTTTTATTTTATTTTTATTATTGCGCGTTCCGTAAATGCATATTTAAGTTCAATGTTATGAGAATAATAAAGTACAGATCGGTCGCCAATATATATAATACACCTGCCCACCGCATATATTAACAGCAGTCAGCAGAACATTGTGTCCCAGTCGCCTATTTAGAGCGTCGTGTGAACAATAATTTCTGATAAATTCTTTTGGATATTTATAAAAATAAAAAATAATAAAAAGAGTAACTTGACCAAAACGATTCAGAAAAAGTGACACGATATTATTGTATTTTTGTTTGTAGCGTATAATAAGACTGGGGAGGGGAAATGAGTATAGTAAATCTGTACTCATAATCGTCGTCGTCGTTATTAGTTTTTGTATAATAGTCGAGAACATTAATTAATGTTGGCCGTAATAGCATATTTACATAAAAACACGGTGATATGTTTATTATGTTGCTAGGTACAACACGCGCGTAGCGACCGAAAACTGAACGTTGACTTGTTAAATCGATTCGGAAACAATCGTCAGACTGCTTTGAACGTTCGACCTGAACACATCTCTGCAGTCTAAAAACGTAACGGGACACGCAAGACTCCGAGGATCAAGACACCGACGCCGGACCGAGGATTATCGTAATTACTTTTGAATTGTACTTAAAATTTCCTAAATTTTCTTTTACTTTTTATTATCTTTTTCGAAATTTATTTTGTATAATTTTTTTATTAATACTATACGTATTTTTCGATTTTTAATTTTTTTTCTTTTAAAACTATTTTAATTTTTTGCTTATTTTATTGTATTAACTTAAATATTGTACGCATTGTTCTATTTCCGTATATCTATCTTTTTACCTGTTTAATTATTTTATTATTCAAGTTTTTTTTTTTTTTTGTAATTGTGCACATTTTTATTGATTTTTGTACACTTGTCGTTTTACCTGTTTAAATTATTTTATTAAATGATTTTAATTATTAGGTTGGCCGTAATAGTATATTTACATAAAAACACGGTGATATGTTTATTGTGTTGCTAGGTACAACACGCGCGTAGCGACCGAAAACTGAACGTTGACTTGTTAAATCGATTCGGAAACAATCGTCAGACTGCTTTGAACGTTCGACCTGAACACATCTCTGCAGTCTAAAAATTTAACGAGACACGCAAGACTCCGAGGATCAAGACGCCGCCGCCGGACCGAGGATTATCGTAATTACTTTTGAATAATTGTACTTAAAATTTCCTAAATTTTCTTTTACTTTTTATTATCTTTTTTGAAATTTATTTTGTATAATTTTTTTATTAATACTATACGTATTTTTCGATTTTTAATTTTTTTCTTTTAAAACTATTTTAATTTTTAATTTAATTTTTTGCTTGTTTTATTGTATTAACTTAAATATTGTACGCATTGTTCTATTTCCGTATATCTATCTTTTTAACTGTGCACATTTTTATTGATTTTTGTACACTTGTCGTTTTACCTGTTTAAATTATTTTTTTAGTCAAGTTTTTTTTGTAACTGTGCACATTTCTATTGATTTTTGTACACTTGTCTTTTTACCTGTTTAATTATTTTATTAATTATAAGGCCTGTAGCGCACTAGGCAACCTGGCTGCCGCACCCCCCAGGTCGCGGATACCAATCCGCGACCGATGACGGCTTATCGGATACGCGCATAATCTCTGGCACAATTCTGCGGCAGCTGCTTTAGAACGTGCATTATTGCACGGCAGCCATTTTAGAACGTGCACGATTGCACGGCAGCCAACGGGCTGCGCGCGGCCAGAGCACGAAAAAGTATTGTCTTGACAAACCTTCACGCCTACACTGGACAACTTCCGTCACTTTACACCACCTCACGTCGCGTGTTCCGTCGAAGAAGGAATTCGTATGTACAGGCGAGCAGAGAACGAGTGTAGCAGAGATGAGAATGCTTAGATGGATGAATGGGGTGACAAGAGAAGATAGGATAAGGAATGAATATGTGCGAGGAAACATATAGGAGTGTAGCGGCGATCGTCAAAAGGACGAGAGAGAATAGACTTGGGTGGAAATGCAAGTTGAAGGAAGAAAGAGGAAGAGGAAGACCGAAGAAGAATGCGATTGAGTGTGATATGAGGACTGTTGGTGTACGCGTGGAAGATGTGGGAGATCGGGTCAAGTGAAGGTTTAGTAGGACAGAGGTAGCCGACCCAAAATTGTTGTGATAGAGGCGAGGGAGAAGAAGAAGAGTGAGCAAAGCTTATGGGAGACGTGACGTGACTTGACGGAACGATTATTAATAATATTACGTATATTATTAATACGGTACGTGTCCACACGTGCCTGGAGTATGAGAGCCACAAATGTATGTGGCCGCCGTCAGCATCCATACACACTAGTCGAAGCACAGCCGCAGACATTTTGCGTTAATCGCAAGTCTCGCTCGACTATTTAGAATGACGACTCGATAGCAGTCGATTGGATGCTCATAAATGACCGCCGTAGCCAGGCTGCCTCCTGCGCTATACGCCTAAGTTTTTTTTTTTTTTAAATGTTAACATATTTATTGATTTTTGTACACTTCTTTTTCTTTTTTTACCTGTCAACTTCTTTATTTATTTAGTCTTTTTCACTTTTTTTATTAAGAAATGTGCATGTTTTTGGTTTTTTGTAATTATTTATTAAGTTTTATCCATTTTTTAACTTTTATTTATTAAGTCTTTGAAAATGTGCATTTTTTGGTTTTTTTTTTAAATTATGTAATTACGTATTAAGTCTTATTTATTTTTAACTTTTAAATTTAATTTTTAATTAATAACTTTAAATTTTTTAATTTATTTATTAAGTCTTAAAAATATGCCTGTTTTTGTTTTTGAAATGATGTAAACACTCTTGGTTTTCAATTTTTCCATTTCGATATTTTTTGATTATTATTATTTTTGTGTTTGTATAAGTACCTGGTTTTTATTGTAATTACCATAAAAATCTTTTTATGGTAAAAAGTAAAAAAGCAAAAATTTTATATTGTATAATTTCTAATAAATGATTATTGTAAATATCGAATATCAGTGGTTTATTTATTTAATCGAAAAATTGTGATGAACAAAAAATTTTAGGCTCGTTTTTTTAACGTTTTAACGTTTTAGTCGTTTTAAAATTTTTAAATCATATATCGCTGCACCGTACAATTATTGTTAAAACAATAATTTATATGGTTTTCGTTGTTCCAATAGTGCATCCGTCTGCTATACGCAACATAGAAACGCAATTTAAATTAAACCCATTGAAATCACGGGGAAAATACACGAACGTTTGACGGAAACCTGCGAATTTCGATATTTTAATTTCATTGAAATCAACAGCCGAACGCAAACGTACTTCCACTAAATGCGTATTTTTTCTACAATATTTAAAAAAAAAAAATTTACTTCCATCAAACATTTGTAGAACATCTATCATCTTTCTATTACACGTCTTTAAAATTTAAATCGTGGTTCTAAGTTGAATGTAGTAGGCGCAGTGGCGTCCCTCCATAATAATTTTTATAGTATTTGATATTAATTATTATACATTATAATTGTCATTCATGGTTCATAATAAGTGTATTCATAGTAAATGAAACTCTGAACCCCCCATTTCAAAATCCTGGGCACGCCACTGAGTAGGCGTAATATTGGAACTATACTCGATTGATAAATTATTAAATTAACGTCGACTTACGCGTCGATCATCGGAATTATGGTTGACTTCATCATTTTAGCGAGTTAAAAAAAAAACTGCTTAAAACTCGCTCGCCTCGTCGTAATACTTATACACATATTATAATGCAAAGTCGATTTTCTCGTTATTCGAACGAACAAAATATTGAGATAACGCGCTTGACGCATTCGCGTGCTTATTTTTATTTTTATTTTTTCATTTTATTGTCTTCCCGTATATTATTCATACGTACCTATAATATAAGACCGTGAACGATAGTTCTAAGATAAGTTAGAATTTCAATTCTAGTCTATAATTTCCTTTGTTCTTAAAAAGGATAAGAGTCCTGTCGCGTGTTCACGTAATCGCGGCAGTTTTATACGCCCTTCGCTGCAAAACACCCCGATTTCTTGCGTACCTGTATTCGTCAAAGGCTTTGCTAATCGCTTCACAGGCCCGTATTTATGGGAGGGCCAGGGTGAGAAATTGCCCCTCCTGGTGTAACTTTGGAGGGCGGTAAATTTGTATGAACTCCTTTTTTGTGTTTAGGCGTAGTTTAATAATTATATGATTGATAATTAAGTAGAATGTTTTTTTTTTCATATATTCAATATTGTCGATTTTTGGGCGAAATTTAGTGAAAGAACGGTGTTTACTGTGAGAAATCTATTTTTATACGAACACGGAATTTCTCGATCACTCGACTTCATAATACGTCCGATATGTGTTCATATATTAGGATATTTAATATTATAAATATTATTTAATAGTTTTTTGTAGTGCATATTAGTTCATATTAGTACATATATGCAATCTACATAAAATACAAGTAAGGTTTTTATAATTTTATTTGTAACCCCTCCTCCACCACATAAAAGGGACGGAATTAAAAAATTGCCCCGGGACGCCGAAATTCTAAATACGACCCTGTCGCTTTTACTAAAGCGGCAATTTCCGCACGAATTGGCAGTCTGACGCTTTCAACTCGCTCGAGCGCCTCCAAATCGAAATTACGAATAGTGCCGTAGTCACTTTTAACAGTCGTCCTAATATAATATTTCCGTGTAAAGCCACAATAATATGTTCAGGGTAAAACGGCAAGACTTATAAATTTCAGGATTACGAAAGACGAATTTACAAGAAAAAGAAATTGTTTCCAGAAATTAGTTTATTCCTGAAATAAATCTTGATAATAATAATAATAATAATCTTGAGTGCTTTACAATTTATTAATTTTATTTATTTCAATATTTGTAGTGTATAAAAAAATATATATATATATAAATATGTTAAACGATTTCGTATTCAGTTGGATTAAATTATTAATTTCAAAAAAATGTGTCGCGCAATTTTATAGAACACTTGTGCCGGGTACAGTAAAAAATATTATCGAAAATTATATTATGTCAGTCTAAATACGAAAAACGTTCGCAAATAAAAAACTGCGGTTATATTTCAATCGTTTACCTGTAGAAACAAAAATGAAGGGACGTCAAAATGATTTCTAGCGCACGGGCCTCAGATCTCGTATAGTTGCGGCACTGCAGACAGCCAGACAGGGCAAGTGGCGGTCTCTTTCCAGTGCCCTTCAGTGTCTCCTGCAGATACCGCACGACATATATCAGAGTGGCGTAACCGAGATCGTGTAAATGTTTTTTTTTTTTATAAAACTAAACGAAATAAACATTTGAGACCGAGTGCATTCCCGAATCTATATCTCTGCTGGAGCGAACGCGACGATCAAAAATATAGTTGTACTTTTCCGAATTACTATTTTCGATATAAAGTCTGCAGAAGAAAAAAAAAATCGCAATTTCCTGCACTACACCTACGTCAATATTATTGTTAAAATTAATATTGTCAAAATACAAATTTATTTCGTAACGTAAATAAAAACAAAAAATTAAAATTAACGGAATCAATAGGAAATGGTTAATTAAAACAAATTGTACTGCTACAAAACTCCGTAATATTTATAGTAAAGCCGTGCGCGCAAGTCGAGTGTAATTTTCAAACTGATGTGTTAGCGGAGGAGAAAATAATGTACTTACCTATTCGGAGATATTGATATATTACGTATGAATAAATCGTTGTGGTATCCGTGCCAATAGTTCCTCGGCAACCTTATTTCTGTATTTTAATTTTGAATAATAATAGTAGAATTGCTTTTTAAAAATTAATTCGTTGATTGTATTTATAAATACTTAAATAAATAAATATACGATTTTTTCGGCGAATATTTTTCATTTTTATTTTTTTATTTTTTTATGTCACATCTATAACGGTTATTGAAAGAGTATATTATAATTTTACTTATACTATACTAGTACTTATGATAAATTTTGCTTGGTAAACACATTTTTGAAAAATTTTAAGGGAAAAGTACCTTATCGAGTACAAAATTCAATTACATAATTACCTTTACTATATTAAATTTTATTTTCCTAATAATTTTATTGAAATAATCGAGTTAAAAAAAAATACATTTTAAATTCTGAGCGGAGCGAGGGTTCTAGTGGTTTTACAATGATGTTTATTTTATTATTATTATTATTATTTTATTATTTTCTATCCTGTGTACAGATTTTCGACCAGAAAGAGTGCTCCGATCTCTTCGGTCACAGTTTGTTTCCGGCAGCAATTCGCATCTAGTTGGTACTTTAGAGAGATCATTTTTCGATTTTCTCAATAGTTTTTTAACGCGACGCGATCAATTACCGAAAAAATGACGAAAAACCGCCAAAAATGGGATTTCGTCAATATCACGTATAGTTTTTTCGCTATAATTTCGAAAATAATCATTATATTGTCTTGAAATTTTCGACAAAATTATATCTTTGTACCATAGAACTTTAAGGCTATTTTAGGCTATTTATAGCTATTTTTAGATTTTGAGGTTTTTTCATTAATAAAACAGTTCATTTTGAGTTTTTTGACTTGAAATTTGGACACAACGTCAGACATATATTACTTTAATTTTGTACAAAAAATAGACAAAGTGTATTACACCGGAGCTCCGCTCAGAATCGTTTTATCGAATGCAATGATTTATCATTGATTTCAAATTTATAATAAAAACAAAACTCTAAAACCTTTATCCAAGTAATTCACTAAAGCCATATTACACAACACCCCGCGGCTCGCTATATTTTTTTATTTTTAAACTCGCCGGATTATTTATTATTATTTTTAAAAATCAATAACTTTTTTTTTTAATATCACGTCCGATGCGAGTAACTCTATGGAATTGTAATGGTACAAATTTCGAAAATGTATTATTTTTTTAATTTGACCAAAATTACGCCACTGGGCCTTCACGATTACGATACACATAATAAACTGTCGTATGACTATAGTGTTATATATATTGTATATATTATACCTCGACCAATCCTTGGCACATTCTGATGATTATCATCAGGTTCGACGATTTATCGAGCTCCGTCGCCGAAAGCACTAACAGACTGAAAAACGACGACAACGCAATATGACAATCCCGAATACTCTGAAATATTAATTTTGAGTGTTAGATAATAATATGTGATTTAACGCGGGTAGTAACATATAAAGTGTTCGAATGAAATGTGTTTAAACAATTTTTTTTTTTTTTTAGCAAAACGTATACGATAATATGTAATTAGAGCAGTGTAATAAATATCAAGCGTTTGTCGTTGTGCGCATCCACTGTACATAATTTATTCGTTTACTAAAACAAATAACGTATATCTATTACTGATTGTTTGATTCAAACGTGAAAAACTAAGAGTGAACGAGTCTGCTTTTCATCGACAATTTAATAATGGGTGGCTGGTCATTGTCAGAGTCCAGTGGCGCCCACGTAGGTTACCAAAGTAGTGCAACTGCATTAGTAGTTGAATGCCGAACGGGATGCAGGGGCGGATTGGGCCACCGGGAATTCAGGAATAAACCTACACCATAGGCTTATATTTTCCATAGTAAATTGGAAAAAATATTAAAATAACGGTAATTCTATTTTTTGTTTTTTGATATTTTGATATATAACGTTAATACATTATTTCGTTTAATGATATGTTTTAATTTGTGATAGTTTAAAATTAGTGTTTATTGTTTTCCGTTACGTTTTTTTGATATTCGTTTCAATTGATATTTTGCAATTATAACGTTATAATCAAAACGTTATTATAACGTTTGCGAGCCCTGTTTAAAATAGATATAAAATGTCAAATTATAAAATAAACATACCGTTTATGTTTATAGGTACACGTATACAACCTCAGGCTTCACTAACGCATATAAAGTCAAGAGGATTTCTTGTGCATCCCAATTTTCACTTATTCCAGCTAATAACAGCGATTGAAGAAGGACTTAATACATTTGTGAAAACATTAGATGTTTTTACTATACTAATTTTTTAATATACTAATTAATTAAGAAAGATTTCCTTTGCGTGCGGGTTATTGGAAAAGATTGCGAGGGAGCCTGGATAAATTTTAATCTCCCTGCCTGAATTTAAATCGTGGCCACTCCGTCTCAGCAGGTAGCAGTAGGTACCCACACTATTTGAAAAATATATTTTGTACTATTTTAAACACTTTTAAAAAGTAATTTTTACAATATCGATGACTTTATAATTATTTATTACTGCGCCGTTGTCTTTAAAAATACACGTTTCAACAATCGTATATATATATATTTACTATATTGTATAATCTATATACAAAAGCGAGAGATAATTATAAATATAAATTTTACATATCGATTATATACTTTAGCTGTTTCTCTCATCTCACGTCGAATCAGCGTTTATAACGATGATAAGTTCTTACGTTGTTTTTTTTTTATTTGTATACAATTCGTATATACGCTTTTTAATCGGAAGTAATCGCGTTATGAATAAAAATATAGTCATTAAGTGTACAAAATTTAATTAAATATAAGAGCCAATTAATTATTTATAAACGAACCGATACGTATATTATTTATTAATTTGTTACAGCGATTAGAACGTCACGATACATGCCCTATATTATACGTTATATTATATTAACGTCAACATATTGTTATTACACAATCACATTATTTTGTTTGTAACGGCTATTATTACGTGTATATATAGTATTATAATTAAATATTAAAACAAACTCGTAATTTAAATGAAAAATATTTTTATCGAACACAATATTATTGTCTCGTGGAAATCCTGGATGTCGGTATAGATGAGTTGTAAATAATCGAATTTATTAATTTATATCGGATTATTCACGTATGTATTATATCCGATGTTTTGCTGTTACTCTATTTCTGAACAAATTTCACGAGTGCCGTTAGGTCAGATAGGCTACCAGCAGCTACGTCTCCGTATCTCTATACGCCTCGAAGAGCGTCGCGTTGTTTTTCAAACACCTTCTATGATTGTACGGTTGTATACGTTTTAAAAGATTACGGCGGAATGAAATACTATTGGAAAGTCGTAGTTCATTTTTTATGGTAAAACGTTTATTTCGCCCAATTCTGCAGTAAATCATCTCGGACAGAGCGTATATAACGTAAAAAACACTTTATGCGATCCATAAATATAACGAATAATAATCACGAAGCGTAATATGATTCGAAAAGTAAATTTTTTTTTTTTCGTGTCGTATTCTTAAACGTTTTTATAATTATTACTAAAAATATCAACGTAAATTAAAAACATTTATAACGATAATGTACTGTTTATCTTATATTTTATCTAGTCGATAGACACACTTAAATCCAATAGCTATCGGAATAGTTAAAAACAATACTCGTATAGTTAACTGTTGTAACATTATCAAACACGTAATATATACGTAATTATACGCTACAGTTATAGAACTCTTTAATAATAATTAATGTAATTTGAACAAATTAAGTTTTATAGTAGTTATTCCCTGCATTAGTCAGTGGCGCAGGAACTATTTTTCACTTGGGGGTGGGGCAAACATTTAAGGCTCATTCATTTTTTTTTTTTATTATGTAATGCATAAAAACTCTCACCAATATATTTAAATATAAAAGTATAATAATTATATAAAATGTCTAAGAAAATGTGGAACCAGATAAACATAAAAATATATGTGAAAAGCATATAATACTTAATATTTTTGTTTTCTTTATACATTTATATAGGACAAATTATATACTCGTTACGTGTATAAACAAAAATGTGTATACTTGATGACTGACACATGTACAAGTAAATAGTAATAACTATTAACTAACTGATCTTGATGGCACCTACATCATTGGAACACCATTATATTGTTAACGAAGTATGAATTAATTTAATCCTTTACAGGAATAAATTATTTAATATAATAGTCTTATTTGTCCTATAATTTATTAATACTTTTTTTCTAAATTAGCATAAAAATTAATAAGTATAACATAAAAATATTTGAAAACATCAGTAAAACAAAAAACCTTTTTTAAAAACGATGTCAAAGCCTTAATAAAAATTATGTGAAAATTTCAATAAGAATAATTACTAGAAACTAAACTTAAGAACTATTAGATAATAATAGGTGTATACATAGTCAGAGTAATAAATTATTATTATTTATACAATAAAAATTTTACAGAGTACGTAAAAGCATTCAAATTTACTTTATCCGAGGGGGCAAAAGTATAATTACCCTATAATTATGTCTGGGGGCAACTGCCCACTGGCAGTAGTGTTCCCGTGTAGGGTAGTATACCATAGCGTATAGGAACGTTTATGTCTTAAACTTTCAAGATTACGTTTAAAAATAACGGATAGATAATATATAAATGGATATATAATTCTCGACGTATGTGAAGTTGGCCCCCCCACTTCGTCCTACAATGTTCAAATTAGTATTAAAATTTTGCAATTTTTTTGCAACTTTAGGCATGTCTCGGGAAAAAATTTGCAATTCCTCGTGGGCCCCGCAATATTTGAAAAACATGTATTATATGAACTATCACTAATTTATGTTTAGGTGTTTAATACATATATATTTTTTCAATTCTGTTTGTGTATCTACAATTACTAATAAGCTATTTAAAAATACCTATTATTCACGAATTATAAAAATATAGTGTAATCAATTATATATGATTATTTGAATAAAACTAGATTTAAACACCAAATATAAAAAGGTTATTGATAAGTGTTTCTGTATACCTAATGCATGCTATTCACAGCGAGTTACACCCAAAGGAGTTGAATACACAATTATTTTCCTGGCAACGCCGGGTATAATTCAGCTAGTATAGTATATACACACGATACATACAACATACTGCATACTCTCCTTATTAATTATCTAGTTAATTTACTATAATGTTATATAAATATAATTATATATGTATGTACAGAAATATGCTATATTACAATTTGTTATATTATATAATAATTGACTATAAAATATCAAATCGTATATAAATCAAACTATACTTATATTTTAATAATAATATAAAACACTATATTTTTCTGTCCTATTATATATATTTATAATAGACGATTAAATTTTAAATATAAAACGTGTAAGCTATAGTTTCCTTTTTTATATTTTTGTTTTATATATATATTTTTCAATTTATATAATATTAATTTTTGCTTAGGTAATAAAATCTTTTAAATTGGTGTATAATTATTAATTAGGTATGTATTATTGACAATTTTTGGCGAAGTCGTGTCGAAAATGAGAAGTTCCTGTTAAATTATATTTATACGTATCGTTTCGTGTCGTATGGTTTTCAAAAATTAATAAATTTTTAATCGCCCCCCCCCCTAATTTTAAAGCCCATGAGCCGCCACTGACTATTATATATTATATTTAAATAAGATTACAGTGCTCGAAATGGAAAAATGTTCTAAGTGGAGCGCTAATAAAATTAAAATAATGTATTCTTTGTGTTTTTGGAAATTTCAAAAGAAAATATATTATGACTCGAAGACTTTCTTTTTTCTTTTTTTTCCTCATAAACCAATTTTCATCACTCAATTTTAATGGTAACAATGAATTAATGTACCTACTGCATGTCTACGCCGTCCTTGTATTCATGTATGCGCATTATAGCACGGACTAACATATCCATGGCATATAGTTATTTCTCTAGTCATTATTCCTGATAATTGTCGCCAGACGGTAATAACATTTTATCGAGTTCATTTGTTTTTCTGATAAGACGTACGAATGACGAAGACCATTGGTGTAATTTGGGAAGTCGCATAATCGCACTATTTCTTTATTTATTACTGGTTATTTACCATGCATACATCAACACAATGTGGCCCAAACTTATACAAAATATTGCCTGTACATTAAACGACAACAAGTCCGCTTTCCAACCACCTTAATTAATAAATTAAGGTTGACAAATAATATGTTACTTCCTAGCTGCATAAATATCAGAATTATCACATTTATTATAATTTTTTCAATAATTAATATTTTTACGAACCAGAACTCTTAAATTCTAAATCTTACCAACAGAAACGGATGTAAAGGTTTAATATGTATTACGAACCGGAACGCCTTTCCGGTGCATTTCGAACACTGACTAATTATTGTTATAATAAAATATATTACAATAAAATAAAATTAATCATAATATAATAATTTTATTTTAACTATCAAGCATGTAATAATTTTAAAAGAAGCTAACAAAAAAAGCAACGAATTTTACAACGCAGTTACGGTTATCTTGAAATAGAAGAAGTTGAAAGTTAAATGTTTATTTAAAAAGTTTTGAGAATAATTAAAAAATATACTTCACTTTCAATTACTTTTATAACTACTTACAAAGCATAGGTCAATAAGCATAAATAATTAAACAAACACGAAATAAAATCTTTGAAATAGTTATATATTTATTATATATATGGACAAAACCATCAAACACTTTTATTGTTTAATTTAAAATTGCAATATGTAGACTAAACAATGAGGGTTAGCTTTTTTATCTCCTGTTGAAGCTAATTTTTTAATTTTTTTTTGTAAATCGTTATGTATTTCCCAAGTACCATCACTTCTTCTTATGTATGATATATAGTGGTCCATTGTATATGCCACTATACCATAAAGTATGTACCTGAAAAAAGGTAAAACATATGTACATTAAAGAATTATTTTGAGTCAAATACAAGTGTGTGTATTATTAAAAAAGAGCAGATGATAGATATCATTTAATGGAAAGTAAATAAATTACCTTGCATTGTCAACTAGTACTTCCAGTGGAAATTTGTGAAGCAATATTTGTCCACTGTCGGCGAAAACATCAGTTTCTATAAACAAATGTCCTTGTAGCGTTCTTCTCGCTATAGTTATTTCCGGACATTGGTTAAATGAACATTTCATTTTTTTTGGACGTATATATTCGTTTAATGCATTATTTAAATCTTCCAAATTGTTCCGCAATCTTACAATTATTGTTGGATTAGCTATCTCTTTAATATGGTGGTCATTATTTGAACATACCAAATGCTCAACAGCTGATGGAGCTGTTTTTAGTAATGTCGTAATAATAAAAAGAACATTGCATCTAGCATCAATTACTTTAACATCGCTGATACTCTCTTGTTCTTTAAAAATATCTTGAAGGATATCTAAGCGAGTCATATACGATATATTGTTGGCGCCTTTTATTGCCAAATTTTTACAAAAATGTAAAAGAGTATTATCACTTGAATCAATAAAATCTCTATATTGAGGATAATCTATGTAAGCCATCGTTATGATAGAAGCAACAGAGTCAAAAGGGCAAGTGTTATACACTAAGTATTTTGTCTTCATTTTACGTAGAGGAGTAGAAACATTACCATTTATCAATAAAGTGTTCAAATGGGAACGTGTTTTTCTATTTAAAATCTGTTCAATTTCTGGGGTTGACTGCATATACATTGTTAATCTTGGTTTTTTCAAATTAGTTTCTTTAAGTTTTGGCCTAATTTCTTCGTCTTTACCTTTACCACGCCAATTTTCTTCTGCACTTAAAGATGTTTTTGATGTTACGGAGCAACTACTATCGGATTCATCAAACTGAGTATTATTTACGACAGAGTTCATTATAGCATTATCGACATTAACATTTGAGTTTTGAGAAAAAATTGAAGAATTTTTTGAACCTTCAAAGCATTGACTGTCTAGTTCATCAAGAAGGTTATTTACAACATAATTCACTTCATTATTTTCGAAATCTATTTTGGAGTTATGAGTTATGAGTTTCTGAGTTTTAGCTTTATCAACTACAGATTCAGCAATAAGAGATGGATTTGGCAATTCGTTTCTTATCTGTGAACTTCTAAAAAGCTTGCAATTACTATTAATTGATATTAAATGTTTCGCTACAAATCGATCAGCAGTCATAGGTTTACTATCAAAGCGAAGAATTTTTGTTTTTAGTTCACCAAAATCGCTCTCAACAGCTGCTGAAGAAGCGGTTAGAAATGGAGATTTAAACTTCGATGTCATAACTCCAGTCCACAGAGGAAAATATTTACACAGTCTTATTACATCTTTTACAAGGTCGGGAAGGTAATAAGCTGAAATGCGATTTCCTCCTTTATTAGCATTGTCACGAGATGTCGTCTCAATGTTTTTCAAAAAATCTACAATGCAACTAGGAGTTTCTTCATACTCAATTTCTACCTCGTCATCTATAATATTATCATTTGCTTGGTATTCATTTTCTTCATTACAATTTAAACCTTTGATTAAATCTAAAATGTGTTTTCGACATGATTCAGATGGAGAGACACTGTTATCAATTAACCAACCATCTTTTTCACTCATCATTATAGTCAGTAAAGACGTTAATATACTTTTAAATTCTTCAATTTCACTTGATGTTAATAACAAACGTAATCCTCTTACATAAAAATGTTTAAGATGTTTGTTTTTTATGCCAGTTATAGGTTTTAAACGACAAAATATTTTCATCATATGAGCAACATCAATACGTGTGAAACATCGGGGTATTTGTTTTTCGTGTCCTACTAGTATGCTAAAACAAATACTCAAATAAGAACGCAGACTATTTCCATCAACAAATACTCTAGACATGGCGCCTAATAACGCTAAAGAAAAATCACTGACAGCTTCCTTTGGTGGATGTATTTCAGATTTAAGCCAGCGACCAAGCCAGTTGTATATTGTAATACCATCTTGTTTTTCAGATATCATTTGTGTGATCGGTATATGACCATATTCAGTGATAAGAACAGCTTCATACAAAAAAATATGACTCGATAATAAGTTAAGTGTTGAACGTTTAATTTTCTTTACTAATCCACCAGTTGCATCTATAGCAATTTTTGAATACGATTTACATAAATCTTTATAAACAACTAACTGATGGGTGCTCCAATAATGCACAAGCAAAGGGTCAATACCAATGGAGTGTATTGAACCAGAAAATTGAGAATTATGCTTTAACTCAATTAATGACCTAAAAGGACATTTTTCTCTAATATTCAATATGTTGTCTTTATATTGTTGTTTTGCTTTACGAAGAACTGAAAGGTTATATAGATTAGGGGGGGAAGTGCGACCAAATTCCATAGTAGTGACATTTTCCCGTCTCCAGTTACTTGCCAGATCTTTTAAAAGTTGCCTTCCTACATCGATTCGTTTTTCTCCCTGTAATGGCCTCTTACTTATATGATCTAATTCACTTCCTTTGGTATCTTTTGTTTGGATATTGACATAGAGTGGACTTCCATTATCAGGTTCATTTTCGCTCCAGCCAAATAAATTAGAATTACAATCTTTACACTTGGCATAAAATGTAAGGAAATATCTACATTGGGTCTTATCAATCGATACTTTGTTTCGCTTGTAAATGAAGTTACAGGGTAGTTTGTGTTCCTCTATAAAAGCATCATTTATTATATCCGACCATTTATTTTGTTTTAAAACATTGTATCTTCTTCTTTTGTTATTTTTTTGGTACTCAAGATTTAGTGGTTTAAACTCTAAGTACTTCTCAAAAGGAATTTTAAAACGAAATATTGTTGTTTCACTATCATCAACTTTTTTGTCATCAAAGAATTCCAAATTTGTTTCTTTTTCGTCTTCGTTGTTTTCTTCGTATGACTCACTATCGCTCGAATGTTCTTCGTCAATGGCCTGACTTGTTAAAACACTAAATTGTCCAATATTAAGACTTTTCTTTAACTTCGTCTGGTATTCTTGTCGATTTTTGTAAACAGAAATAAATAAATTTAACGGCGTGATTTTAAAATCCAATTGTTTTGAGATTTTCGTCCATATTTCATTCGTATTTGATTTTAATTTTTCATTCTCAAAGATTTCAAATTTATTTGCCTCAAGAACACGAAAAACAGTTTCTGGATCAACTGCTGACTTACGTCCTCTTTTCTATAATATAAGTCATACTTGAATTAATTATATTAATATAAATAAGATTTATTTAAAATTAAAGAAATTTTTTGAAAAACTTCTCTCGTGAATATAGCCGAAAGTTACATATTTGGTGAACATTTCAGTTTTCTATGACCATAGTTTCAAAATTACCAGGAAATAACAACAATGGATTTTGACGAAATAGGGTCTTTCAAAAAAAAAAAAAATGTTAATTAGGTTTACTAATATTATCGTAATAAACACGAAGAGTTCAGAAATAATCTTCGTTTTTATTCTAATTTTTAAATCCTTCACAAATTACTTTCAAAAATCGATAAATTAAAAAATATTCAAAACGATTGAGTTTGGCGTGAAACTAAAAGTGTCTTACCATACACCTTAGAGTAATAATAATAAAGAGAGGGCATTTTATATAACAATGTGTAAAGAAACGAGCGTCTCGGGCTCAAACCCAATCAGAAGCGTTCCCACATTTTATCAGATTTGTATGAATCACGTTTACCGCTTATCAAAAAAAAACAAAAATTTTAAAAACGAGAGTATTGATTATTGAGTAACGACAACATTATTTTATTTTTATTTATTATATATATTTTTAATTTCCTCGTACCAAGCAAATGATGGAGGATAGTAGCAATGAACAGCTATATACATACATATATATAAGGATCTATTATTTGCAAGATATATTAATATAATTAATATATAATATAATATTGCTGAAAGACCCCATTGCATTTTTACCATTTTTAAGTAATTTTTCAGTAGTTATTGAGTTTTCATTATAGGCGCATTTAAGAAAATCGAAAATGACCTCTGTAAAGTACCAACTAGATGCAATTTGCTATCAAAAACAAAGTATGACTGCAGACATTGGAGCAATCTTCCTGTTAAAATTTTTGGGTAAAGACAAAAAAAAAACATTTTAAAACCAATAGATTCCTCCGCTCAGATTCGAAAACATATCATTGTAAAACATCATCGAAAAATTACATAAAACACGGTAAAAATGCGATTTCGCTAAAATATTTCTCTGTTATTTCGAAAACAGTTGCTCTATAGTCTTGAAATTTTTAATGTATATGTAATTTTAGGCCCTCCGCACACTACGCGATTGCCACGCGACGCGATAGCAGCGCGATTTATGTGATATGTGCGAATCGTGCGATACGTGCGATTGGGGATCCACACTACGCGATTACCACGCGACGCGATTCGCACGAGCGGGCAAGAAAAGACTGTCAGTTGATCATACCGTGTGTGTTGTGTAATCGTATAATATATAATCGCGTAGTTATATTTTTTATTTAAATTTTAAAAATGTCGAGTTCGAGTGAGGAAAAGGACATTATTATGTTCTGTTGGTATAAAAGATGCAAAAAAAGAAGAGGAAATATTGGGTATTTGGGTCCATCCGTATATTGAAAAATGTCATGATAATATATCCTGCTGGCTCGGTTCGACCGACCACTACTATAGAAAATCATTCAACTTACCTTTACAGATGCCATATTAACCCTTCACTGAATATAAAGGCACTGGTGCACTGCATTGTTTTCAAGGTAAAAGAAAAACCAATATAATTGTCATAGGTATCATTTATATTGATAAATCTAATATATTACGTATATGATAAAGCAATTTAAAATTAATGTTTACCGTTAGAAGGCGCCATGTATTACATACCAAATAAAATTCTAAAATCAACACTATGGTAATATCCGTTATCGGTCAATATTTGAACGTGTGTTCTAAAGGTATTAGAATAGATATGAACCCCAAAAAAATATATTTTTGGTCTAGATTATATGTTTATTTAATTATTTTAAAAGTTTCGAGATTTTATGATTGTATTGAATACTGTATAATCGTAAAATTATAGCTACACGTTTTTATATTTAAAATTTAATCGTCTATTTTAATTTCGTTCACAGCGCTCCATTCCCTTTCAGTTATATACCACATCCCCACACACTTACAATAAGTTAGTTATTTTTATTTGACTACCAAAATATTCACTAGAAATAATTTATATGGCAAAACAACGTTTGCCGGGTCAGCTAGTATTATATAAATAATTTATTATAGAATTATTATTATTATAGGTTTAGGTACTATTGTCATTTTATGACTTATTATTATTTAAATAATATAAATATATATAATAGGACAGAAAAATATAGTGTTTTATATTATTATTAAAATATAAGTATAGTTTGATTTATATACGATTTGATATTTTATAGTCAATTATTATATAATATAACAAATTGTAATATAGCATATTTTTTTTTTAACAATAATTAGGCAAACGAGTGGAAAACACAATTTACAAATACAATTTAAATACGATTAAATGTCCCCTTTAGGTTGAAAAAAAAAAGAAAATTCAAATCGGTTTTATTATTACACGCCGTGATCGTGTCCCCCCTCTAAAGCCGAATTTCGCGCATTTTTATTTTTAGAACCGGCACCAGATTTTTATAATACCAATTTTTACCAAATTCAAGAATTTTTACTTCGATTCGATTCTCCTATACTTTAAATATAATGATATTTAAATTATATAAGTATAGGTAATGAACGTATTTGTAACAAAATACGTGGTAAAATGAATCTAACCGACTGCAGGTATAGACACTTAGATTCATGTGAAGAAAAAAAATAGTGATAGCAATACAACAATTTTAAATTTTGTCAAGACATCAAAAATACCATCAGTATCATTAGGTAGATAATTATTTATGCATTATATATATCGTTTTCTAAATACAAGAATATATGAATATTTACGTTAATTTTTATTAATAAATCTATACCTGTTTAAAATTTAAAATCCCTTGCTCGTACGATCGTATATGTACTGCATATATTATTATATGCGTCTCATAAAAAATTTTAATGACGCTTCTAAAATATTTTACTTTTTTTTCAACATATTTCCACGTAATTTTAGATTCTGAGCGGAGCGAGGAATGTATTGATTTTATAATGATGTGTTCTTTTTTTTTTTTTTGTATCTGTATCCAGTCATATCTTGTTTTCGGTAGCAATTTGCGTCTAGTTGGTACTTTAAAGAGGACATTTTTCGATTTTCTCAAAAGCGCCTAAAAAATATAACTAAAAAATTACATAAAAACGGGGTAAAAACGCAATTTACGTCAAAACCGATTATCGTTATTTCTTCGTAATTTTGAAACTAATGGTCATAGAGACTTGAGATGTTCACCAAATATGTAACTTTACACCGTATTAACGAGAAATATTTTTCAACAAATTTCTTTTAATTTTGGGCTATTCATAGCAATTGTAGATTTTCAGATATTTAATTCGTAAAAGAGGTAATTTTTGGTTTTAAGGTTTGAAAATTAAAAACAATCACACAACTGGCTGATAAACCAATAACTCATATGGGTTTTATTTTATATTATTTTTATTTATTTTATTTAATTTTAGGTAATTGAAGTTTTAAAAGAAATGCAAGTGAAAAAAGTGAAACGTATATTAAAATCAGAAAAAATCAAACATAAGAACCAACCTGTTTACGCTCTAAGGAATTGAAAACAGTTTTTAAGAATTATAGGATATGGGTTTACAAAGATTTAGATTAAAAAATAATATATAATAAAATATAAATAATATATAAATAATATATAATATTGTAAACAATATAATTTTAAAATTTCGCGTGGTTTAACTCGAGTCAAACTAAAACAATTGATTTTTACTTTAATAAATTCTCATTTGAAACAAAGACAATTTACAATGTGTATAATTTAACAATTAATTCAAATTAAGGCTTAGAATAAAATAAAATATATTCAGCGTATACATTTGAATTTTTAAATGACATAAACGGTTCATAAATCTCGTAACTATAAATATCACACACGATACGATATATACACACACACAACAGTGGCGGATTTGAGGAGGAGGGGCGATAGGGCGATTGCCCCCCCTCCCTTAGGTCGTGCTTTTCTTGTATTCCCGCATTTATAAAATTTCGACCAAAATTTGGGAAAATACATAAATAACAAATTTTCTTAGATAAAGATGGTAATATTAATATAATAGAACGTTGCCATCCCCCCACTTATTTTTTTTTAAATTATTCATCCCTCTAGGATTTTTAACAATCTATTTTTTTATAATTTGTAGTTGTTATTTTAGGTTTTTGTTAAAAAAATACTTTGCTTATTTTTCAACAATACGGCCTACAACTTTGCCCCCCCCCCTTTCAAAATTTAAAACGATGACACTGCTTCCACCCCCCTTTTATTTTGAGCCACTTCGATCACTGGGTACCCATGTAGAGCCGATTCCGAAGTATATTTTTTCAACTGGTTCAAATATCCAAAATAATACACCCATCCACCTCAAAAAAAATGCCTAAAAACTCCACCTTAAAAAGAATATCATTCGTATACAAATTTCCTCGAAAATCTAGAGAATTTCACTTTAAAAACAATACATAAGCAAAAAAAAAAAAGGTGTTTTGTTTAAATTGCGAATGGTGCGAACCACTGACCCACACACCTCTAAATTGAACCGTCTTAACATAGCGTTCGGCGCCTCATATGTAGGCAGTGGCGTAGCGTCCTACGAGACAATGAGATAGTGTCTACCCAAATTTACATTCCAGTAATTTATTTTAAATACTTTATGTTAAAATTACGAATTTGGTATAGATGTCAATAATGATAAACCTAATTTTGAGTTAGGCGTCATTTTTTCATCCAATTAATTCCAAATCCGCTGCGTGATTGTATTCGTTTTCAATCGTATATATCAGGCGTTCAGTATAGGCAACGTATGTGTTGAGACAATGGCCCGTGTTGTCTCATGTCAATACGTATTGGCAGTGGGTAGACGGAGCCTGCGCGGGGTCTGGGAATACGTGTTGTAACGCTTGGTGTGAGACATGTCTCATTCGTACCTCGTCCCGCCGCGCCGCACTGCACCGCGACGGCGGCGGCGATCGGTTTCACGACATGTCTCATTCGTACCTCGTCCCGCCGCGCCGCACTGCACCGCGACGGCGGCGGCGATCGGTTTCACCGCATAACCCTGTCGTAGGAAGTCGAATACGTCTAATCAGCATCTGTACAGCTAGTATACAGTGCGCGAATATTTATAGTAGTCACTCATATTCCCCACCGGTTAAGTTATCTTATCTTATCGAGTATTTCGTAGATTCTGACAACCGTCGAATAATAATATATATATATATATATATAAGAAAATTAGATTTAAAATATAAAATTATTCTAATTTTATTTTGTTTTCTTTATTAATTATATACCTAGATCTTATTAACTGTATGAATTTTAAAATACTGTAAAATATTTTAAAATGAGAACGCTGGACGACGAGTATATGTATGTGCTATATCAATATAAGTAAGCATTCGAAGCATAGTGAAAATGGTGTGTAAGCCCGGTATTACTTCTAAATTTTTTTTTTTTAATTTGTCTACCCACCTGGTTTATCCACGCTACGCCACTGTATGTAGGTATAATAAAATTCAAATGATAGCTGCAAGTATATTTACAAAGTCTTGATAAATACAAAAATATAAGTAAAAATTAATACGATTACCCTTTTAAAGTACTTAATAAAAATTTTTAAATTCGCCCCCCCTTACATGACCACTAGATCCGCCACTGACACACACACACACATATATATTGTAATAACTCAAAAATAAAAAGGGAAGTAAATTTTGCTAATTTATTGACGGAATGGCGTACAATATTGTATTATACATAATATAATATATTTGTTATAAAAATCCCTGAGAGGGGAAAATTATAGTTATTTTAATTTATTGGCTTTATTTGTTTTGAGTTATTACTCCTTTTGTCGGAAAGGAGTGTTCCGGGATCGTGAATCTGACAATTGCAGTAGAAAATGCGAAATAAATATTTCTAAGCTCTATAAAAATATAACACTTACCTCACTCTTCTGGTGTATGACGACTTGAGAAAGCGCCCACTGTGAGATGACTCAATAGAACAATAAGATAGAAAAAGAAGGTCGGATCGCCGCCTTCAGTCGGAAGTCAGTGACAAGAATTGAACAACTCGATAATGGATGCGCGTGACACTTGTCCTCACGGAATGCCGATTTCTTAAGTCGTTATTGGTGTATTAAGTGTGCGCACACTGACGAGACGACGAAATCATCGAACGGCCGAGGGTATAAATTTTAATAAATGATTGATATTTAATTTGTGATATTTTGATGGTGGTGGTCAGCTTGACCAATGCAGTGACGTTATAAGGTACATGTCGACTCAGCGTATCACGGTGGGCTTTTTCTCACACGCGTACGTATTTTATCTGACCTGAGTCGCGTGCGTTTTTCTTATAACGCACGGTGTCTATTTATTTATTATTATATGGGGACTTTTGTGTATGGCATAATACGGAAAAATCGATATGTCACCTCTTTTTTTTGATTGTATTTTATTACTTAATGTGGGCAAATTCGATGACCAACGTGTCTCGTGTGTGCTAGTAATTTACATACTAAATTCAAAGAATTCATGTGCGATTTATTCGTCACACGTGTCATGTCTTAAATTTCTTATTTTTTTTGTGTAAAATATAATCGGTATTCCAAAAGAAGCAAGAATCGCTGACCTTCTTTTTTATTCATTTAAAAATATGTAAAAGAATAAAACTCTGTTACTTATATAACTAATAATTGTAATATCTTAATATTATAAAAAGAAAACAATAATAATATACGTGCATATCATTACAATATATATATATATATACCCCTGATAACCAACGCAAGAATCTTAAAAGTTTGATTTGAACTTTAATTAATCGATGTCCTTCGGAAAATCGGTATAGCCTATGACACTCCTCGAGGAATGTTTACATCGAATAATGTAAATTTTATTGAATTTAGTGTAGTCATTAGGTCACCTATAAGGAATACACAGATATTAGATACATACACTCATTTTTATATATTAGATTAAATAACTTAAGGGAATTGGGAGCGAGTATTTTCTGAAAATTTTTTTCTATTATTTTTGCACATACAAAACATATAGTAAAACCACCAAGTTTTGTCTATCCGTTCGTTGGTTGTAATGAAGCGATAAAAATTCTGAAAACAGATTTGAATTCGGCATGAAGTCTACTTGAGAACGTTCAGGCCACTTTTTAAATTTAAATTTTGTTCCTCATTTTTTAAATCATTTTAACATTTTTACAACATTTTAAAATATTTAAAATCAAATTTATGAAAGTTATGGGAAAAATGTTTAAAAAGTCACCTCACCGATCTCAAGTAGATTTCATGGCGAATTCAAATATGTTTTCAGAATTTTTAAAGCTTTATTACAACCGACGGATGGATGGACAAAAGATTGGTGCTTTTACTATATGTTTTCTATATGCAAGAAAAAGATAGAAAATACCCGCTCCCGATACCCTTAAGAATTATTTATAGACTGTTTTCAAAATTATATCCTCTCTCTTTAAACTTCAAACGAATTCAAACCTTTCATTTTAAAGTGGTTACTGTTTATTGCCTCTCATATCTTTTTCTACTGTATTATATCGAACTAATATTGTTATTAGATAATAATCGTAAAACGACCTTTATATTAATGTCAATGTCAATGACGGTATATTTCTTGAGACTATTTTATGGGTCAACAATTTTCATTTCGACACTTATAATTTCATGTACCAGATAAATTTGATGAACTTCGGTGTAGTTATCTATATAAGTAAACCTTGGCGACAACAATATTTGAACATTTCTAACCCAAATACAAATTGTTAAGCTTATCCATTTTTTAAACTTTATTTATATATATATACATAAAATGTAAACAAACGTAACACAAAATAATTAATAATCATAGGTATTTTACTCTACGAATTTAAATTTTCTTTCATTTCTTTGATCTCCGCGACCTCTTTCCTCGCAGCATAATTTTGACGATATCGTCCTTGGGTTTCTTATTTTTTACATCTCTACCGTCGTTACCGGCTTTTCTTTTTTGGGCCGGAGTTCTATCTAAAAAATTTCAACGGCTTAATAAGTCATATAAGTATCATTGCTTAAATCATTGTCATTCTATAATAAAATAACGATAATGCTTCTCGGTAAAAGCTTTTTCGATGAAATGGGACAAACTTTATGATGAATAAGGTATTTTTTGACCATTAGTCAAAATATCCATTCGTGATCATCCAATAACATATTATTATATACATCGGTTGCTTTACAAAATTATTACAGTCTTTCTAATGATATACAATAACAACAGTATTTAAATTCTAAAACTTAAATGGTTACATTTTTATCATACTTTTGGAAACATTTTTCCTGTATAAGTTTCTCTCAGGATTCGCATACTTACTATACGTCCGTCGACCTTTGGTATCGTCCAATGTTCGCACCTTACACGGCTTTGTACTAGAATACTGAAAAATGAAAATGAAACTTCTAATAATTACCTCAATAAGACATAAGGAAAACTATGTTTTCGGGTTTATTTTCATTTATTAACGCACTTGAAATCAAAGAAATTTCATCCTATGTATTTCATATATTTGAATGTAAAAATCGTGTTTTAAAACCTCCGTTTAAATCGATATGTTAAAACATGAGACTTTAAAAGAAAATACTAAAATTTGAACATGCGAGAAGCGTATACTAAATTTCCACAGATCCAAAATTATATTTACATTATGTTTTCCTAAAGCAGCATTTTCTAAAAAAAAAATTATATATAAGGGATTGATCTAAAAATATTGAGTGGATGTCTCCCTTAAAATGGCACACGAATTTCTGTCATAAAATAATTTAATCCCGGCGAAAATATTTTTTTCGTCGCAACAAAAAAAATCATTTACAATTTTTTTTTTTTTTTTTGGTTTCCGGTCATTGAGACCATACCGCTAAACATACCGCTCTCCATCCATCTCTATCTTCTGCCGCTACTCTCCATGGTATCTCTAGTTGGATGTTTCCCGCGTCCCTTTTAACGCAGTCTTCCCAACGTAGGCGTGGTCTTCCTAGGGGTCTCTTGCCGACCGGGTTCTCTTCGATTGTTGTTCTGACTATAGATCCCACTTTCCGCCATGCATGTCCTGCCCACGTCAACCTCCTTTTCTTAATTTCATTCGCAATGTTCGGTCTTTGGAACAATTCCTCGAGTTCTTTATTATAGCGTTTACGCCACTCATTTGTGTTTGTGTCGACGCATGGGCCGTAGATTTTCCGTAGGATTCTCCTTTCAAATACTTGTAGTCTATTTTCTTCTATCTTTCTAAGTGGCCATGTTTCTGCAGCATACAGTACTATGGGTCGTATTAAGGTCATGTACATTTGTATTTTCAAGTTTGTTGACAGAGTCCTTGAGCTCAATATTTTCCTAAGACCAAAAAAACTTTTGTTGCCTTTTTGTATCCTAGTACTGATTTCCATCTTTAGATCATTATCTTGTGTTAGCAAGTGCCCCAAGTACTTGAAATGCGTGACTCTTTTAAATATATGCCCCTCAACATTCATAAACTGTCCTCGTTGATATTCTCTGTCCTGGCGACTTAGAATCATGTACTCTGTTTTTTCGTCGTTTATCTCCAGTCCAACCTTACTAGCCATCGTAATGAGTTCCCTGCATACTCGTTTAACCGTTTCTTCAGTGTCTCCTAATATCGCTATATCGTCCGCGTAGGCCAAGATATTTATTTTCGAGTTTCCCAATAGTATTCCGTTGTTACAATTTATTTCTCTAATTACCTTCTCTAATATTAGGTTGAACAATATTGGTGATAGCGCATCTCCTTGTTTTAGGCCTGTCCTTACTGTCACTGGCTCTGATATTTCTGATGCTACCTTTATCTTTATTTCCGTATTTTTCAGAGTGGCCTCAATTAATTTTATTAGTTTATTTGGGAACTTAAACTCTTTTAATATGTTTATAAGGCTATGTCGGTGGACAGAATCGTACGCTTTTTTAAAATCCACAAATAGTATACATATGCTTTTATTAAATTCCCACGATTTTTCTATGATCTGTCTCAGGCTGAAGATTTGGTCTGTTGTTGATCTATTGGGTCTAAAACCACCTTGATACTCTCCCAGCGTCTCTTCAGCTATGGGCTTAATCCTATCCAATATACAATAAGACAATATCTTGTATACCACATTCAATAAGGCTATTCCTCTATAATTATTACATATTTGTGGGTCACCTTTTTTATGGATTGGACACACGACTGCAACGTTCCAATCTTCCGGTAGTACTTCCTTTTCCCAAATATGGGTTAATAACCTTTGTATATACGCTAATGAATCCTCGTTCAGCATCTTCATAATCTCGCCTTGTATACCGTCCTCTCCAGGTGATTTATAGTTCTTCAATCTTCTTATTTGTAGTTCAACTTCTTGTTTTGACGGTGCTGCATATTCGCTTAGGTTGGGTTCTGTACTTGTCCAAGTGAAGGTGTCTATGGGGTCATTGCAGTTAAGAAGATGTTCTTCTTATTATTATTCATTTACAATTTACAATAAATAATATATTTTCTTGTCCATTTATTCAATATTGATTATAATATAAATATTAATAATACGTCGAATATGTTTTACACGAATAAACATGAATTCGTATACGTACTTGCTTCCATATTGGAAGACTTTCTGGCTCTGGCTTGTTCACAACTTCGGGTGTAATTGACTGTTTTGTTTGTTTAATGGGGAGGGTGAATTTAGGGACGTGAGCTGTGCGCCGAATACTCCTAACCGAATTAGATTTCTTATTGAGATCTTCTTCAGTCAAGTCGTCGTCGACGGGCAACTAATACGGATATTTAATTTTAATTACAAATTATACATATTTATAAATGTATAATGTTTGATTAATAAATGTATTAATTATTAATATTTACTATGGAGCTGGTTTTGACAGGTTGCGGAATTTCTGTCCGTTGAATGCCTATATTTAAATCAAAAGACAAACACATATGTTATTAAATAGGAAAGTACGTTTATCTAAATAGTTCATAATTAAAAGAGATGTTTGCGCGATTATTAATTAGGGGAAAGTGTTTCGTTCGTAATCGTATTTTGATCATGTCAAAATATTAATTATAAGTCAACATATTTTAATAATTCCGTGAACTGATCGCTATAATATCATTATAGGTTTAACTGCAACACTCTTGCTTTCATTAAACGTGTATTAGATGTTATTACTTTCAAAGTGTAGAACACAACGCAGTATTTGTGTATAAAATACAGCCAATCACGTAGGTAGGTTGATTTAAATGAAATTGTATACGTACTTGGGTTCTGACTCTTGGCTTTCTTGTCCATCGAAAGACGATATAGATCCATTGAGTTTGTAAATCGATATCGAGATTGAACAACAAAATGAATATAAATCGTTAAGCTCGAAATTCGAAAAAACAATTTTTAACAATTTGTAGTATTACACACACAACGCTCGAAATCATAAACAATGTGTTTATTTTAATTTAGTAGCTAACGCGTAAAAATACCTACCGGAAATCAACAAACTTTTCGGTCAACAATAAAAAAATAATCAATTTTATTCTCTTATCGTGGAATTTAATAATTTTCAAAGTTTTGTTTTAGACAAATTATCATAATAATTTGTTTTATAATTTCTATAAAAAATTTAACTTGTAAGTTTTTTTTTTATATTGTCCGAATAGTGATGTGTGAAACAATTTGAAATGCTAGTAGGTATTTTGTATCGTGCTATTGCTAAAAAAATGAAATTTTGGCTAAAGTACTAAAGTATTAACTTTTGTTATCGGTCATTTGTTGTACGCACAAGAAAAAAAACTGATTTTTCGAATATATTGTTTTATTACGGCAAATTTTAAATATTAATAATTAGAATCAATTTTTTTTTTTAAATATACTGAAAAATTTTTAAACATCGGTGGCTTCAGACTACAGTACTTTTATTTATAATAAATATTATATTTATAATATAAATTTATTATAAATATTTATTATACTAATACTATAAATAGGTTAGTAGTACATAATGCTGATATATACATTGTTATATATCAGGTGGTAGGTTGACATATTAAAAATTAAATTCGTATAATATTATTGTATTTTATTATAATATTATTATAAAATAATAATCAAAACAGTGTCCTAACTTCAAAAGGGGTGTTCGCCCACCTAGAAAAATAATATGGTGGACGGGTGTACATAGGTGAAGGATTGGTTATAGCCGGGGGATTCATCGAGTATATAGTAATATATAAATAACGTTTTCTATTATATTATTATTATTATTATTATTATATGTTAGCAGGTTGGTCCTCTTCGAATCTTGGTCGAAGCAAGGGGATGCATTTGTAATATTATCCTTTGAAAATATGTACTTACGTTTAAATAGAAAAAAAGAAACAATAGTTATGCTTTGGATTTATAATACTAAAAAATAAAAAAATAAAACACGAATTTTATGCTTTTTAAAATATATAACTTGTCCACTGACAATACTTAAAAATAGTTGTCAATTTATTTTCCTAAACATCGTTGTACAATTATGGAATACGCATAAGCTATTTTTATTATTATTATTACTTTTTTTTTTAAGAACAGTTATAATTACGAAAAATTACAGTTAAACACTTTGTAGATAACGCGCACTGATTTGAACTTACTTTTTTATTTCTTATTAATGTTTACTACCATTGCTAATGTTTTTTTTTACAAAAAGGTATTGTTTTAAGAGCTGACAAATGTTTTTTTTTTTATACTAAATGTATTCTGTTATTTACCAGCACACATAATCGGTATCATCAACTCAGAAACAATGTCAAAATGTATACGAATTCATTTAATGTTATTCGTTAAAAATAAGTGTGTAATAAAAATTTGAAATTAGTATAGTACAAAAAAAAATATTAGTAATATTAGGTAGGTACTGCGAAATAAAGAAAATCATTTTTTTTTAAAAAAGTTGTCTTTACTCGACTTTTAAATTTTGAAGTGGGAAGTGCCAGGAAGACGATTCTCTGAAAATTGATAATGTTCATAATCTTAAGTGACAATAACTTTTGATTGTATTATATAATTTTAACGTATTTTTGATAGGAGGTAATGTCTGAGGTTATAAGAGATATCTTTTTTTTTGGAGGGGGGAGGGGAATATTTCTAATAATAATAATAATAATAATTTTTTTGTCTAAGGTTAAAAATTAAAAATTAGATTTGGTTTTCATATTACTTATGCCTATTTATATAATGTGTTCGATTTTGCGATGTAAAAAGTTGCTAGGCATTAAAAAGTTAATAAGTTAAGCACTAAATTTAAAATTATTTTTAACGTATTAATTTAACGGACTAATTTGAAATTTGTTTTAAGTTTTTTTTTTTTTTTTGCCATTCCATTACATGCCGACACGTGACTTATTATTTTTTTATCGTTATCCAGTTTAAGTCGCGGACACTCGCTGGAAGCCTGTTAATAACTTTGGAGTTTCAAATAGCCTATTAAAATTTTAATACTCTATATTAATTGAATATAAAATATAATTAAACAATATTTGGCCGGTATTTTAAACGTTGTAGATTGGTTAAGAAAACCGAACAATGTTTCCAACTCAATCGCAGAGTGGTGTACATGTTTCACGAAGGTCTCCGATCGTTGTTCTTTAATATTATTTTTTTGCGGGTAAAAAAAATTCAATGACGTAATTTTTTTTTTTAAACAACAAAAGTTAATAACAAAATTATTTCACGTATTAAATTTAACTAATCGGTTAAAAAAAATTGTATAAACTCAATTTTAGTTAGTTCAAAAAAAAAAAAAAACCATTAAAACTCGCCCGTCCTCGTGTTCGGTTGGTCGACACGCGAATCGCGGGGTGGGAACAAACCTAGCCCCTCCACCCCACGTTTCAGATATATTTTTTTTTTTTTTTTGAGATCCGGCGCCTAGGCCGAGTACTCGAATAACATAGTCTCGTCGCCCACCGTTGCCATTACTGCAAGTACTGAAAATTAATTCGGCGTCGCACTCCGATTCAAAGAGCGTTTTATTATTATTATTATTATTATTATTATTATTATTATTATTAATATCATTATAAAGGATCTCTTTGTGTGTATGTGTATAGTGTTGTTACAAAAACCATTAAGGTACACGGCCCCCTTTCAACGTGTGCACTGCGCGCGTATTAAAAATATTTTTCCACTTTCGGTTCGATTACAGTTCGGTTCCAGTCCCTGAAACAATGTCAGACGTATGTTACTTTGACTGTATTCAAAAAAATCTTAAAAATCGTTGAGCCACAATTTCTTTCTATAACCATTTCAAATTTTTCGTCAAATTGTATTATACCGAAGCTCTGCTCGGAATCGTTTTAACGAACGCAATGATTTCTCATTGCTTTCAAATTTATGTAGTTATAACAAAACTCTATAATCTCTATTATCTAAGTAATTCATTTAAGCGTCATCCACAACACCCCGCGGCTCGTTACCTTTATTTTTATTTTTTCAAATATATATTTCACCTGCAAAATATACCGCGGTGAAAATAGTAAATTATACTATACACGAGTTTAAACGCGACGATATAATATGACGTATTTTAGCACTATTATTATTGCGATGTCGTGTACTAATGTATTATACATCAATTATTATTATTATTTTACGGTATAGCCAAATACAGACAACTGCGGTTTGTCACGTAATAAACGAAATGTAATTATCATTGACGGACCAACGACGACGCGCGACGTGTCTCTCTGCATATAATATACGGACGCGGCGTGTACATCATCAGAAATTCGAAAAGAAAACGGAAATAGTAACCACCGATGACGTGTAAAAACATAACAAATCGATTCACGTCTTGCTCGGAAACCGAAACCTATAACCTAACCAAGGAACTTAAAAAACTAAACTATGTACTATAAAATGACCCACCCTGTACCAATTTTAGTTTTACAAGGTTTTTTTTTTCTGTATAAACAATTTTTCGTGCAGAAATAGTGCTCCAATTTTTACAAGTACTCGTATACCGCCCCAGTTTTCCGGTACCCAACAAACGTTCTATACTGCAGATACTATATTTTGAGGAGATCGAAACAACAATTTTGTCAAAACTTCATGCACAAGATATAAAATAACTGTATACGGGAGGGGGGGATACACAACGGTTGTATACCGTCAGCCAGTGATCGAAGTGGGGGGGGATACGAGAAAGATGCCATCCCTCCACTTTTTTAGTTGACACATTTCATCCCCCACTTATTATGTTTGAAATTATTCATACCTCTTGGATTTTTAAAAATTTATTATTTTTATAATTTGTAGTTGTTATGTTGCCTAACTTTTTTTAGAAAATATCTTTGTATCTTTTTTTTTTATTCTTTGTAAGAACTGTTTCGTTTCCTAAAATTTTAACATTCAGCAGATCTAAACGTCACTTAATCACAATCATAAAAAATATAGTTCACCATCAAGGTTAATTAGGGCCGGTGTTACTTGCTAGAGCCTTTTCTAAAAAAAAGACTTTTTTTTGCTTATTTTTCAACAATACGGACCGTTCACAACTTCCCCCCTCAAAACTTGAAATAATGACACTGTTTCCATCCCCTTACTTATTTTGATCCACTTCGACCACTGCTGACAGCATTCCATAACAACTACGAGTTATATATTAAAAAAAAAATAGATTTTTAAAAATCCGAGAGGGATAAACAATTTTAAAATAAAATGAGTAGGGGGATGGAATATGCTAACTAAAAGAAGTGGGGGATAGCATCCTCCCTCCTCTTCGACTACTGATATCTCGAATACATTGACATACTCATATATAGTATACAGCGGCGTAACTAAGAGGGTATGGTCGCACCAGGGCTCGTGCGCTTATTGGCTTATTTAAATTCTACTAATTCCGTTAATGTATTATTCTATTTTATTTTATTTTATCTATTTATTTATTTTTATTGTTTTTTTTAATATTATTATTATTATTATTATTATTATTATTATTATTATTATTATTATTATTATTATTATTATTATTATTATTATTATTATTATTATTATTATTATTATTATTATTATTATTATTATTATTATTATTACTACTAATATATCATACTATACATGCCATACGAATAAATAGATAATATATTTATTTGGCTTGCAATCTAATATTATAAATAATATTTGGATCGTAACTCGCAAGGGAAAATGAAATAATATTATTAGTCGCGGGCACTGGCGCCCACAGGTTTTTCAAAAGCCAGTACAGTTATATTTTTAACACCCACCCACCCCAGTGCCAGTGGCATATTTTCATTTTTTTTTCGGGGGGAAGGGGAGAGATGTTAAACTTTTCAAAAGTGGAATCAATTTTTTTTTTATATTTATATTTGAGCGTATTAGTAATTTTGACAAGTCGTTTCTTTTTTTTTTGGTTCTGGGAAGGAAGTTAAACATAAATACCGACATACCGTTAATACACCACTGTTATTACAAGTTAAAAAGGGTGTAATTTGTAAAGGAAAAATGACCATCACTCCATAGCTTTTCACGAATATAAGTTTTTTTGCAAATTTTTGAACTCATAAATATAATATACAAAACACAAAATATTAGCATGTATATAAAGGTTTTTAATTAAATTCATTAACTATATCAGGGGCGGGTTTTACTGCTCGCCAAGGGGGACTGTGGGGGACGGTAGGAGCGACGACTGTGGAGGCGACGGTGGGGGGACGGTGGGGGCGTCGTGGGGGGCGACGGTGGGGGCATCGTGGAAAGTGACGTGATTCAAAAAATCTTGAAAATCATAAGTCACAATTTATTTTGTTTATTAGTCGCCACTGTAAATTTTTTGACAAATAAGTCAAAGTTTGTTTCCGGTAGCAAACTGCATCTAATTGGCACAGAGAGTAGTTAATTTAGGCAAAAATAGATTTGTACTTAAATCAGGATTTGTGGATAATATAATAACAATTATTTTCTGTTTGAAGCATAATAATTGTGACCAGTAAACATTAATTTAAATGGGTATTTTTTTCATAATTGGTATATTAAATTGTACTTATAATTTACTTATAAAATGAAAAAAAAATAACACCCTTATGAAGAAATGGCTTCGGCAAAATAACAAAAATAAGTTGTCTTGAATCAATTTTTAGAGTTGGCCAAACTACCAACTTTGACCCCCCAATAAAAACCTCTTCGGTACGCCCCTGCTTGTTGTGCTATCTATATCGTATAATTATTTTAGTATATTTTGGTTCAAAGTCCTGATTTGTTGGGGGCATGTATAGGCGATTCATATACGTTTTTTATCACTTGCTGGGACTGGGAACTTCTTGCTAACTTCATACAACTTCATTTTTGGTGCGACATTAAAAACAAATTAATATTTATTTATGCATTTTATAAATTACAGACTACAGAGCATTAGAAACACAAACTCAACAGAAATAAATTATTTCTGTATTTCGTTATACCGGTATTTGGAAATTTGTGTGTTAAACGGTACCTACACCGTAAAAACCGTTCTTTACGGTATACCGCAAAAAACCGTATAATACGGTATACCGAAAAACCAGGGGCATAATTAAGGGGGGGATGAGGGGGATAGATCCCCCCAGAGCCTTTTTTTTAATCATGTATAAAAAAAAATAACTGAAAACTGTCATCATCTATTGTAGAGTCAACATTTTTCTTATTTTTTCCTATTTTTATACTTTACTTAAAATCGCTTTTTTATTATAATGTTTAAATTATAGGCCTCGGAAATTGGATTTAATTTTATAATTTACCAGTTAAAAATAACAGTAAATATACGCGTAGTAATCAAATATTTCTATTGTGTATTTTGATTTAAATACTTGAATAATATTAACTTAGTTAGATTACAAGTAAATTTTTTTAAATTTTTTTTACCGATTTGTAGTATAGTACGTACGTAACAAGAGAATTTATAGTATGAAGGGTGTGTGTGAAGTTTCCCATTGCACTGTAATGAAAAACGAGGGAAAAAAGTCATCCCCCCCCCAAAACAAATTTCTAATTACGCCACTGCGAAAAACCGTTCTTTAGGTCGCGCGTACATTGCGGAGAGCGTTGAGCGTCGAGCGACAGGCGTTGCTCGATCGAGCGTCAAGGTGCGCACATTGCAGAGCGTCACTTTTGAGCGGTGTGGTTTATTTCATTAAAGAAATTTAAGAATCTAAAAGAAATAAGATCTAAAAATACCCATGATGATGGAAAAACCATATAATCAGCATATTTCATGAGTGTCGAGCGTCAAAATACGAACATGTTTGATTTGTGACGCGCCGCGACGCTGCCGCTCAACGCTGACGCTCGCCGCTCGTAGTCAATGTACGCACTGTGATTTAAATTATATGAGTTCCATTTTTTTTCGCGACGCGACGCTTGACGCTCTCCAATGTACGCGCGACCTTACGGTATACCGAAAAAACTTGTATTTATTGAAGTAATCTTTTAATGTTTTGTGAAATATTTCTATTTATAAAATCGGGTTTTCACTATCGGACCATTAAGATTCATAATATACTTTGTATATAGTAATTATTATAATATACTATAGTCTTTATTATTAGTTATTTCATTATTATTCATTACTTAATATTATAATTAATAAATTATTCAGCCTCAGTAATGTAGATTAATTTTTAGTTTTTGCAACCCAAAATTTTTAATTATTAAAAAAGTCAATATTTTTTTTTTAATAAATCAAATGCATCGATTCATATTTAATTTTCTTAGACTATAATAATTGATTGAAATTTTCGGATTTCATTTATACTAGTCATAACATTGTTTGAAAGTAGGTACGCCATAATTCTAGATTGTCTTTAGATATAATAATTGACAATACAAAGCTGTCCAGATATAGATGATGGAACTGATGGAAGTTTATCCACTGTCTCTCCAGTCCTCGGACAGAATAGTGCATTAATTAAATTTTGGTATAACGGTACTTATCGGTATTTCGGTATACCGGTTCGTATCGGTATTTTACGGTATACCGTTTCAAACCGGTATTGAAATCAATACCGTACTTTCGGTATTCATTTTCAATACCGTCAGCCCTAATTTAAATCAATCGGCCAGTTGTTGTTACTAATTTAAATCGATATCCCGACTGTCCTATACGGCACTAGTCTAAGCCGACAACCGCCAAATCGTAGGATCGGTTTAGGCGAAAATATCAAGTAGTTTTAACAGTCAACAAATTTATAAAATGATACTTAATCGTTCCAAACCAAATAATAATGATGGGTCTTGGTATTACGTAAAACAAGTTTCTGGACTATTTGGTAATTTCTTTATATTAATTTATAATTTTTTATTCATTATCTAATGTATACAAGATATATTTTTTAACTTTATAGACACAGAGCTATTAGCCAGAAATGCATCAAAATCTTGGTCCGATATTAGTGAAAATGATGATTCTGGTTAGGTACTCTCTAATTGATGAAAATGAAGGTCGTTTAAAAAAAAAAACTAAACATTATTCACCTCACTGCATTTTTAATAAAAATAATAATAGTAGGTATATGTTCTTCAAATGTCATTGAATCATTAAAAACTCAAATCCCTCTTTTACCAACTCCACCTAAAAAACAAATTAACAAAAAAATAGCAAAAAATGATATGATATGTAAAATATTTCATAATTTTTCAATTTAGAGAATAATATAAAATAACTATCTCACACAAGCTTTGCTTAAAAGAGATAGATATTCATATAATTGTATTTGAACTTTGAATTGTAAATGTATAATGAAATAACACAAAAAAAAATATATTGTATATTATTAATTTCAGGCTTGTTCTAGCATCACAAAGTCTGCTACTAGATATAACAATGAGTATATTCGTGTAGTTGTGAACCAATTATGTCATAGAACTGTGCAGAAAATTTAGTAAGTTAAATGTTTTGATTAAATTATATTATTATTGGTATATTTAACTAATTTAAGACTAATTTAGTTACATAACATTCAGAGACCGTAAATTGCAAACTTGAACGAAAACATGGTACATTTTTTGCATACTAATTATTCTAATAGCTAAGATAAGGCAACACAAAACAGCATTAATGATATTGTACGTTAATTATTATACATACATTTATTAAAATAATACTTATTTTGTTTTAAATTGTTATATATTATAGTTGTCTGAAATTCATAGACCATTAATTTCAAACTTAAATGAAAACATGGAACATTCTTTAAATTCGGAACATTCTAATAGCCACGACTCACGAGGCTTCACAAAACGACAATAATGATATTGTAAGTTTACTTATTTAAGTAATACTAATAATTGTTTTTTTGTTTATAGTTACATGATACACAAAATTCATTTAATATACAAACAAGTGAAACTGCAATATTAAACAAAAACTACTGCTCAGGTATGGTTAAATTATATTTATTGTTCAAAAATATATATGTATTAGATAGCCTATATGTTTATATCAAAACAGAATTGTTACTAATTCACTAAAAATTAGTTTTTTTAAAATAGTTTTTATCTGAACTGTGGAACTAACAATGCACAGTGTTGTTTTTGGTTGAAATTGAACCATTTCACCATTAAAGTACTTATAAGGTTAAAGGGTTGTTTTTAAACTATAGAACCAATAATGCACGGACGTATGGTTTTCAGTTAAACCGTTGCACCTTTGGTGCCTTTTGGTTGAGGGTTAAATAATTGAACCAATGCACGGTAATAACACTTAATTGCACTTGGTTCCTTATCAGTTCAACACATGTTAAATTCTGATTTCAAATTTGGTGCATTGAATCACTTTTCGACCGAGTTCAGCACCGCTATCTTAATATAAATTGAACCGTCAAAGCACCTAATAAATTGTTACTCGGGAATATGTAGATTGAAAACCGCTCAAATAAAGAATGGCTCGCCAACCAAGTCTAATAAAAACGTACTAGTATGATTGTAAGAAATTTGTAGTTTAGCGTTTGTCAACAATAATTGCAAGCTTATTGTTTATATTTTTCCAATTTTTCGCGTTTTATTTTAAATTATTAATCATATTGCGTTTTTTCAGTGGAAGGTCTAAAAAGGATTCAATGTACAAACACTTGTCCACACACGGCTGAGTGTGTCGTGTGGGTGTGGCGCTTTATGTGGATGCGATTACACAATAGGAAAAGATAAGCTGGAAGCCTTTGAGATGTGGTGTTTCAGGAAAATGCTTAAAATACCCTGGACTGAGAGGAAAACAAATGAAGGAGTACTCAATACGATGAAAGAAAAACGACAATTATGGAAATGTATATTCAATCAATTAGAAGAGATAAAATGATACGGCACATTTTAAGACATGAAAGCTTACTATAAAGACAATAATTGATAAGGAGATGTTGAAGGATACAACCTTAGAAGAGGAAGACCAAGAGCCAGTGGCTTATTTAGTGGATAGGAGGGAGCAGTGGCGGATTCAAGGGGGGGCCCGAGGGGCCCGGCCCTCCCCCCTTGGTTGTTATATTATATTCGTAGTTAATGATTGTAAGTCGTCGTTATAGTGGTCGTTGCGATAATGTTGACTGTAATCTTATCTGTAATTTATAATTTATGTTCATTGTTCAATAACTTATACTAGAGAGGGAGCTATTATTGGGGAGTATTTGTCAAAAAAAAAAAAAAAATGGAGTTGTCTGGAAGTTGACCTAAACCCTTCAATCGCTATCCAACACTAATTTTATTATTTATTATTTCTTGGTTTATTACTAAATGAAAAATAATATTTGCGTAGTGTAATTTATACGTTTTTTTTCGCATGCAGTTGGGTGGTCAGAGGGGGCAACGAAATAAATGTGTATCTAGAGCAACGGAATTCTAAGTACACCACTGCCAATAGCAGAATATAGGTATACATGACACAAATAATGAATGACACGAAAAAAGGAAAATACAAGGACCTGAAAGAATTAAGTAATAATATAGAGAAGCACGGAGAACTGCAACAAACTAATCTAAAGCCGTGCGTCCACACCTATATAACATTGCTATATAACAGTGCGTAATATAACAAAGTTATATAACATGTTATACAAATTTTATAAAAATGTTATCTAACATGTGTTATATATAACCGTGTTTTATCACAAAATTTGTTTTCCATCGACGACGGAAAATATAACAAAAAAAATTAAATAACATTTGGGTCATTTCAAGCGTAGATACAGGGAGATTAAAGAATAGTAATCAAGTTTATTTACAAGTATTGGCGTTCAGTTTTGGGATTTCTGATGTCTGAATAAATTATTGCTGTAAAATCGATTTTATATAGTTGCGTGGTGCGTTTAAATATTCGTATTATTGTAGTATTCTCTACGATTAATTTGAAAAAAAAAATTAGCATCATGGAGTGGACAAACACTAAAAATTTTTTTTAAACTTCCGTCGCAACGAAGTTCACGTCCTAAATCGTCTAAAAGATTACTACCACTATAATTTTTTCTATTATTAAGTAATGAACGGCGAACCCAAAATTTTCTTTTCGTTTTTAAATTTAAAATCACGCACGCTACTGCTGCGATAATAACGTCATCACGGGTCGCCATGATGTCAACAATAACTGATTATAAACATTTCAATTTGATGTGGACGTTCATGCTATTTGTTATTACATTATTTTGTTATATAGCAATGTTATACATATGGGTGTGGACGCGGCTTAAGGATTAATAACAAAATAATAATAATAATCGTTTCGAAACGCTCTGTATGCGGTGCCATCGCGTTACAATATACACTATAGATATTGTATACACAGCGGTCGCCTAACACAACTCGCGCCGCGTTATAAACGAGACTGCCTCCGCCATCGTTACACGCGTGTTCCCCGCGCCACTCTCGCCTTCATTAACAACAACAACAACAATAATAATAATAATAAGAATTAAGAATATCTCCGTATAGGCTCGCGTAGAAGCCTCGGGACCGGGTCTCACAAGCGATTTTATTTTCATCGGTGGCGCGCGCGTTTGCCGTACGCGCAGAATCGGTTTCCGTATTTCGAAAAGCATCAAAGAAAACAGAAGAAAAGACGTTTTCCGAAATGTGACGACGACGGCACGGCGGACGGACGCCGGGGAGCCACTGTACGTATCAGTCGGCGGTTCCCTCGCATCGGCGTCAAAACACCGCGCGGGGCGTACATAGCTGGTGTACACCCTCGACGAGTGCGGGGGTGACCCTGACAAAGGCCACCGACTCTACACCGCCGCCGCCGCCGCCGTCTATCGATTATTATTTATATTACGGCGGCCGCATCCCCACCACCACCACCACCACCAGCGCCGCCACTACCACGGTTTTAGTCAGGGCCGCTTTTTTGACGGTCACTCGCGCTGCGCTGCTAAGGGATGGGGGAATGAATTGATCGCGGGGACGGCGGGCGAACGCGGTGGAGCTGCTGCGATGCTGCTGGTGGTGGTAACGGCAGTGGCAGTGGCGGTGGCGGCGGCGGAGGTGCAACTGTACGTTCTGACGCGGCGCGCGGATACACACACACGCACAGACGGTGCTGCGCGCGCGCGCTCGTGTGTTGTTATTATTGTTGTTGTTGTCGTCTCCGCCGCCGCCGCCGTAATAGTAGTTTTTATTGTTTTTTCTTCGGTTCGATTAAATAATTTATCCGTTCGCGTTGGGTCTGTGTGATCGCGCGTCGTCCCGGTCGCACGCGAATAACAGCGCATTCATTATTATAGTGTATACGCGTATATAAATAATAATAATAAAAAAAAAAACAGCGATTAATCGTGTGTTTGCTTCGCGTCGTGGTGTGCTATAGTACGTTTCGTAGTCGTCGTCGCTCTCTCCGTGTGCCGGCCGTGCGACCGGATCGTCGCTTTCGCCACGCCGTCGTGGGTAACGCTTGTTTGTGGTAATGAGATCGAGGAAAAAATCTACGACGACGACGACGACGACGACGATGACGCCGCCGCCGTTACGGTCACCTCCGAAAACGATCCGCTCGTCGTCGAGACCTTGACCTTGAGTCCTATTCGGTTCTGTGTACGCCAGTGTCGACGGCGTTTGCGCGTACAACATCCCTCTGTGCAATCCGTATACGGAGATAAAAAAAAAACAATAATAATAAAAGCAATTATAAACGCGTGTATTATATCATCGTGCACGTCGTCGTCTGCGGCGGTACGACGATGATTGACGATAAATCGTTATTGTCCGTAATATTATATTGTAACGAGGTAAGACGATAATATTTATAACCAAATACGTATAATACCTACCGGCGCGAAGACAAAAAAAAAAAGGTTTTTTTTTTTTTTTTTCCACTGCGGTGTGTGTGCCTGCCTACTGTTGTCGTCCCACCCACCGCGTACTATTTTCGTAACGAGTCGGATTTTGTTCTCGCCTCTCCTCCCGTTTTGCCGTGTACATTACTCTTTTGTATTACTCTCCGTGTGGTGGTGGTGGTGGGTATTGTGGTCTCGGTCGAACGGCGATAATTTATATAAATTATTAACGGGCCCCGTAGTGTATTATATTTTATACGTTTATAATAGTAGCCCGGCCACCGCCGCCGCCGCCGCCGTACCAGCGTAATTTTTAGGCTTGCGCCGGTGCCGGTGGCGGTGGCCTCGGGCACGTCAAGTGTTGCGTAGGTATGTGGGTAGTAGGTACTATTACTACTGGCGTACACCGCCGCGCTGGGTGCGTAACGCGTTGCGTTAGAGAGAAAAAAAAAAAAAAGTCCTACGATAATAATTTCGGTGTTGGTATAACGTGCGTTACGGTTACGCGCACGCGGTGAAATGACCCGACGTCACAGTAAGTCGCTGGTAAAAACTCGTAATAGGTGCGTGTACTGTGTACACCTATTGCCGAGCGCCGGTGTTGTTGCACTTACTCGAGAGTATAGGCGAGACGACGGTACTCGAGTTTTTATTTTCATTATTGACGCGGCTTCCGCGCGTTCGTTTTTAATAATATTTCGTCAAATCAATAATAATAATAAAAAAAACCGTTTCTCGTTGTTTTCGCAATGCGCCGAATATTAAAACGCGCGATATTATTATATATATATATATATATATACGTCGTAACAGTTCTCGCGTAATTCGATAATTGTCCGCCGAACGTTTTTAACGCGTGAAACGTGTTCTTCTTCTTCTACATAATAATATATACATAATGGCTATTTAATATTCGCCGTGACGCAGAGAACGTTTCCTATAATTGTTGTACCGTCGTGGAAATTATATTTTATCGTTGTCGTTCACCAGAGGCGCGCGTTCAATTAAACCTGCCAATACAAGAGAATAAAAATATATTATTATATGTCGGCCACCGCCGCCGCCGCCGCGACATTTAATATTCTCAACAGTTTCGTACGCGACGATTAAATCGAGTTTCAAATAAACTCGTTTTTAAACAAACGCGGGCTAAAAAAATTTTTTTTTGAAAATTACGAATTTTCTCGGCTCAACGTTTTGTTGTACGCTCGTGTACTCGCCGTATTCGGTTTACTAGATTTTCGTCAAAACGAAATACAAACACGTTGCGGACGGTTGCAGGGGACTGTATATTTGTTGATTTTGCAAAGATTTTTCTGTGTAGCAAAAAAAAAAAAATTACACGTATATTTTAGATTTATAGTATCGAGACGCGCTTAAAAAAAAAAAATAATAATAAAACTATCGACGGAATAATTTAAAAACGCACACAATTCCGTCTGTAAACGGTTGCTCGAAATGTTTATTACATAAATATAACAATATACATTTAATCGTTAGAAATTAAAATTTGAAACGCAGTCTTGGCCAGATAACTTGGCGGAACATTTTGGTCGTTCCATCACTGTAATATTTTTTTTATCAGTAATTGCTTCTAAACGGGTTCTGTTGCGCAGCAAATAATTAATTGAAATTCGAACGTGTAGCTGAAAATTCAGTCGCGTAGCTAGTAATATTCATATCGAAAACCATTGTCGAGTATTTACCCAAGTTATCTAGCCACGACTGTAATCTATCACGATGCCAAGTGCCCGTGTATACCACACGTAAATGTTTGTGTTGGAATATCGAACAAATTTTTATTTTGCGTCAGTTCATATAGAAAAAAAATTTTTAGCGACAAACATTCCGATCATAAATTTAATACAATAATAATAATGAAAAAAAAACTAATACATATTGTAGCGCTATACCTCACAGTACGTTTACTATTGTTCTGTTAATGCGTTGTAGTTACTTTGTTATTATTTTTTATTTAAACACAGAATAAATTTTAAAATGTTTACATATTGAAATAATTTATCGTTTATTTGAAATTATTAATTTATTCTACAAATTATAATACATTACCAGTCTACGGGTTGTAATTTTATGAATTTCGATAAAATATAAACAACTATTAACGTAAATGTCACAAAACATATTACAAACAAATACCATGATTCTTCGTCAAAGACGTCCGTGAAAGCCGGCAATTGATTGTAGAATCCGTTGATAATTGTTGTAGTATAATGTTCTTTTTTAGCCATGTTTACCGTTTACCTTTTTTCTTGTCAGTCTTTGTCACAAGAACTTCCGTTATTTCTTCTTTAGGAGCCAATGGAGTTATGTGTTTGTTGAATTGTTGAAATATTTCCAGAACGGTAAGGTTATTACATTTGAATAACACCGATTCGCCGTTTACTATGGATTCAAAACGTTAATTAACACAAATTTCGTCGGAACATTAAAAAAAAACTAAATTTTTTACCCAAAGAAACGTCAACAGTCGGTTCGCTTCTGTCGTTGACGACTTCGCTTCTTATTAGACAAAGAGGATTTGTTTTGATTACATTAGGCGACAGTAAATAGTACATGAAATTTCTGGAAAAAAAAAAATGTTATTTAAATGTACACGCGTAACATTCGTAATTTGTGTAAATAAAAAAAAATTTTTCTTCTAATTTTAGGAATAATATAGTACACAAATCATGGAAGCAAACTTCATAGTACCACAAGAGCCGATTAATTTCAAGATGGTTTACGAAAACATTAACGGACACTGTAACGGAAGTAAGTACCTACAGGTGTAAGTAGTTGTAATTCTAAGCGCCTTAACGTGTATTAACAACGTACACTGCTCGTCTGTTTTAGGTATTTATCCGAACTCTATTAATTTTTATTTTCCTGTATACTTTTTTAAATATTGAATTTAATTACCATGGAAGTTAGCGATTGAAATAAAACGAAACGCTCGGATAAGACGGATCAAATTTTACGATTGAAATATTTCCGTTTGTTACGTTACAAAAAAAAAAAAAAAAATTTATGTAAAAATTAATCACTTTTTTTTTTTATTGGTCAAATAAAACGTTATTATTATATTCGTCGAAGGAACTGTTTTTGAAACGGCCATTGCGGTTCCACGCAGCAGTTCATTCGTATTAACAACACTGTTGAAAAAGCGATTACCTGGCCGTGACTGCGTTGTCGCCAAAAGGGTCGAACTTGACGAACACTCTTTTCACCGGTTTGAGGTTCAACGAGAACGCCTGTTTTTTTATCGCACTCACTACGCCGGACGATCTGGATTTCGAGCCGGAAAACGGCAAAGACATAATAATTCTTTTTATTAGTCGTATTCTTTTTTTGGAAACGTTTTATAATCAATAAAACCGTACGGCTATATACAGACACGCGCAATTCGCGCAGCAGCAGCAGCAGCAGTAGCAGTAGCTGTAGTAGTGGCCAGTGCGAACGCTAGATATCGTTGGAACGAGAGCCGTTGAGGTTATGGCTCGTGAATTTTGTACGGTACCGCGGTCGCGGTGACGACCGCGTCCGCCATTACTATTATTATTATTTTGTCGATCGAGCGAGTAAAAAGAACGGAAACGAAATCCAGTTGGGCAACACTGGTCGTCGGGCTTGGGTCTGCGTGTGCGTGTAGTCCGTCGTGGTTTTTTTTTTTTTTCATAATTTTTAAATCGGCCTTTTTGGCCTTTTATCTTCGTTCGTATTGTTTCCATTAAATATGCACTCGGTCAGTTGATGCCCGCCGTCACCACAATGTGCGACAATCGTTTTTAGCGTTTAAGCACACGCCGTCACCGGAGTCATGTATCCCGTCGGCCAACGTGAGTACAAGCGCATATTATAGACGCGCGCGCGCCCTAGCTTTGTGTGCAATTGATCAACAGAGGCAATGACCTCCATTCCCAGAATATCGTTTGTCTCGCGGCAAACGATCCGATGATTTGGACCAGCGATTTCTGACTTTTGTCGCGCCCGGACGGAATTTCGATCCGGTACGAGAATTCATGAGCGTCATTATAATATACGGATTCGGTGATTCTCCGTTTTTTTTTTTACCACATTTTGTTTTTCGCACAAACAGAATATTCTCACCAAATAACGCTTCCGTCTAATGTACTGGCGAACGTTTATTATTATTATTTTTTTTTTTTGGCGCGCCGATTGTGAATTGCCTCTCGTTCCGCCCGGGCCAGTTCTCTTTATTTATCACGAATTCGTTATTGCAACATATTTTACAGTTCGGGCGCGATACTTCCATTGAAGTGAATTAACCTAACAAACGTTTGTGCGTTATTGTTGTAGCTGTAGTGTTACACTAATTAGTAATCACTAAATTGTTTTAATGCTCTTCATTCTTAGTAATGGTCGAAACAATAATATTGCCGTATAAATGTTAATAGGTAGTGACGTGTTATTATTTGATCGTTTTTACGATAAATAATATTCTTATACCATAATCGTTGTTGGACATGATTTATATATATATATATATATATATATATATTACTGCTTGTATTGTTTTATTAAAATGAACGTACCTATTGCGATTTAATTTTAAATAATGTTTATTTAGGTAATATGAATTAACTGTGTATTTTTTTTTTTTTCATTTTTGGTTTGTTCAGTTAATACATCGAAATTATAAATTTGATCAAGCATAGTTGCTTATTGTTGCATTGAATGTTGGGCAATGGACGTGAAAACGGAACAGAGGACGAGTGTAGCGGAGATGGGAATGCCAAGAAAACGAGGGAAAATAGATCGAGACGGTTCGGTGGTTGAAATGAAAACGAGTGTAGGAGTGAAGAGAAGAGAGAAGACCGAAGAAAAGATGATAGACCGAATAGAGTTATACGAGGACAACTGATGTGATTGAATGAGAAGTAGGAGTTGGTGTCTTATGGAAGTATAGGACTAGAATGATAGACCCCATGTATATGTACATAGTTGGCAGTGTAAAGCGAAGAAGAAGATGAGAGTGACATGAAAGACCTTGATTCTAATGTTTGTTGTAAAATTACGTTTAGTTAAAAGTAAGTACTTACCTAGGAGCTTAGGACATTTTTTTGGGTATACCTTCCTAAAAATCGGTATTTTTTCCTTGGCCTCCCGTGAATAATATGCAATTAAAAAAAAACAAATCAATATTAATTTTATACATAATTATTTATATTTTGATTGTATACGACATCGACTTATTAAATAAGTACAATAGTAATTTATAATTATATAAGTTACTAAGAGGACGCTACACCCGTATTTGTTGTCTCCGTCTGCCGTATGGTCAGTGTAGCAAAATGTCATTTCACAATTCAAATGCTGCGTAATTTTATAAGAATGTAGGAACAAAATTGTACCACAGTTTTGAAAAATGAGAGGTTGTGCTATGTTTTGTTGGAAAAAAAAAAATAAAAATCATATTGACAAATTAATAATGTGGCATAGAAAACTAGTGTATTTGGTAAATAATTAATTGTGAACAAATATAAAAAATAAAACATTATTTTGAAAATCTAATTCCGACAAAACATTGAAAAATTTCTCATCTTTTTAATGGTATATAATTTATGTCTTAATGTATATTGTAGACTTTGTGGTATATTTGAATTAAGAAAGTACTATTTCGCTATATTGCCCATACAGGCAAAGTGCCATTGCATGAATTTATATTTTCCCCGAATTCATTGTTTCTTATCGACCTATTTAAAAATAGATTTATCGATAAACAGTCACTTTATCGTAAATAAAAAATATGAAATATTTTCAATTTTAAATATGTCAGTATAAAACAAAGAAAATTGAATAACTCAAAAACAACTTTTTGGCACTTAGCCCGTTATTGATTTCCAGTCTACATTTTTCAATATAATTAATGTGAACAATAGACTTGTTTTCCGATATTTGGATTTTAAAACTGCAACTGATGAAGAAAACTCTGCTTCGCACAAATATGGTGTAGCAAATAGTATTAATATACGAAAAGTCTTAGAAGTGACTGTGAAGAAAATCTAATTTGTAATGAAGAATTTGATGATGGTTTTCTAGTAAATGGGTCTTTAACCTGTACTCTGGCCCAAGAGAGAGAGAGTAAACTGTTTTGTGCATACAGACTGATGGTAGCGACAGTTTTGAAGCATTGTTTTCCCCATTTTATGTCATCCAGTAGCTCGCTGCGATATGTATTCAGCATGTCGTAAGTGATATATGCTGTACAGAGTCATCCGCGGTATTGTACCCACTTGCGGAGCATTCAGTTTTCTCAACACAGTGAGACACTATATAATTGTATGTTATGTTACATCCTATACAGTGTTACTGACCATAATCGAATGTTGTCGGTATGTCAAAGAGTGGGAGATGCATAAACTTAGATGCGTTTTGGTGGGGACACGTTTTACTTCTCTCGTGAGCTGAAGTATAATTGTACTGTTCGATTTTTTCTGGAAAATATTTTATGAAATTTTAGAGTCTTCAAATGTTCTGAAAATGTAGACATTGAACTCATTGGTAGTTCAGTAGTAGTTCAGTATAATTAATATTCATTTATATTTCGCACCATCCATGTTAAGTGCTTGCATCTTCCAAGGAAGACATGCTGCACATTTTGAGAAACCACTGCTTTATCCAGTGCTGGTTTATTATTGACATCTAATAAAATAATTAACGTATGTTGTATGTTATATATCCACATGCAGTTAAATATTATAGTATATTATTATCAGTTATTTTTAAAGAAACTATTAACTCTACAAACATTTTTTTTATTTATTATATGTCATAGTTATAAATTAATATGTCAGTAGTATGTTGTATTGTAATAATATTTAAATTGTCATTATATTAATATTTAAAGTGTTAATCATAGTTTTCGGTTACTTTGTACATTTGTATGTATAATATATATAAAAAATTATGTATCCTCCCTTACTCATCCATGGGGAACTAAGATAAAAAGGCAACATAGTAAAACAATATATTGTTATGTTAGTAATTATGGCAATGAATGGTAAAAATGGGCGTCCACCACAGGTATTCTATACTTGTACTGAAACTTAAAATTTGACATTTGAGCCATTTATAATATATTCTGTATAAAAGTCTAAATGATTAACATTGATATTTGATGGTAGACCTTAATAATTGTCGTAATATAAAAGAAATATAATGTTTATGGCATATTGCAAAACTACATTAATTGATATCTGTTTAGTTTATTTCAAATTAATATTGTTAATAGTAAAACGTATTTTAATTACTTCATTTATTTGATTAGCTATATATACAAAAAAAAAAAAAATTTATATTATAAATTGTATTAAAATTACAAAATTATAATTTTTTAGCACCAGCCCCGCCTGTTGCGGCCCCAGTGGCAGTTGGTGTACCTGGAGCAATGGGTGTTCTTCAACCTCAGGCCCCTGCACTACAACCACAATTAGTTGACGTTCCCGGTAAGGTTTATATATGTTGATAGTTTTTTAAAACTATTTATATTATAAAGAAAAACTATAAGTTAATACTTATTATTAATAATAATAAAGTTTTATTTAATATATAAATTAAATATAAGAAAATTATTTATTATTAATAAACTACTTGTAAAATATTTGTACTATTTTACTATCCAATAGTATTCAATTGTCCACGTCGACCAAATTTGGGACGAGAAGGCCGACCAATTGTGCTGCGTGCTAATCACTTCCAAATATCAATGCCACGCGGTTATGTACATCATTATGATATCAACATTCAACCTGATAAATGCCCACGAAAAGTTAATCGAGAAATTATTGAAACTATGGTTCATGCATATAGTAAACTTTTTGGTAATCTAAGGCCTGTATTTGATGGGCGCAATAATTTATATACAAGAGATCCATTGCCTATTGGAAATGATCGAATGGAATTGGAAGTATGAATTTTGTTTAAAATTACATTAATATAATATTAAATTTTATTCACCTATATTTTAGGTAACACTGCCAGGTGAAGGTAAAGATAGAGTATTCCGTGTTAATATTAAATGGTTAGCCCAAGTATCATTATTTGCTTTGGAAGAAGCATTAGAAGGTCGTACGAGACAAATACCATATGACGCTATTTTGGTTAGTTCACTTATAAATAATAAAAGTAAGTATTAATTTGCATTAATTGCTTCTCTTATTTTTTCAGGCGTTAGATGTAGTCATGAGACATCTTCCATCAATGACCTACACACCAGTTGGTCGATCATTTTTTTCTTCGCCTGAAGGATATTATCATCCATTAGGTGGTGGTAGAGAAGTTTGGTTTGGATTTCACCAGTCTGTTCGACCATCACAGTGGAAAATGATGCTCAATATTGATGGTAATTTGCGAAAAATATAAAATATAAATAAATTTTAACGTTATATATTTTTTCTTATGTAGTATCAGCAACAGCTTTTTATAAAGCACAACCTGTAATAGAATTCATGTGTGAAGTATTAGACATTAGGGACATTGGTGAACAACGAAAACCATTAACAGATTCACAGAGAGTTAAATTTACAAAAGAAATAAAAGGTCTTAAAATAGAAATTACACATTGTGGAGCCATGAGAAGGAAATACAGAGTATGTAATGTCACAAGAAGGCCGGCTCAAATGCAATCGTAAGAAATTAATACGAATATTTATGTTAATCATTTATTATGTTCTTATATTATTTTTTAGTTTTCCATTACAATTAGAAAATGGTCAAACAGTAGAATGCACAGTAGCTAAATATTTCTTAGACAAATACAAGATGAAATTACGTTATCCACATTTACCCTGTCTTCAAGTTGGACAGGAACATAAACATACATATCTTCCGTTGGAGGTTAATTTATTTGTGTTCAATAAACATAATTTTAATAAAAATTAATTTGTACGTTTTTCTGTATTTAGGTCTGTAACATAGTTGCGGGTCAACGGTGTATTAAAAAATTAACTGATATGCAAACATCTACAATGATTAAAGCGACTGCACGAAGTGCCCCGGATCGTGAACGGGAGATTAATTCTTTAGTTCGTCGAGCGGATTTTAATAATGATTCATACGTACAAGAATTTGGTCTTACCATATCAAATAGTATGATGGAAGTACGTGGTCGTGTTTTACCACCACCAAAGTTACAATATGGTGGACGGACTCTGCCTAACCAGGTATAACAAAACAATTTGTGTATTATTGTGTTATAATATATTTGTTACTATAGAATTCATATTGTCTTTATTCAGGGAGGGTTAAATGTTCAACAAACTAAGCAACAAGCATTACCAAATCAAGGAGTTTGGGATATGAGAGGCAAACAGTTCTTTACTGGTGTTGAAATACGTAATTGGGCAATAGCATGTTTTGCACCACAGAGAACTGTTCGTGAGGATGCGTTGAGGTAATGAACTGTAATGAATGAACTGAATTATTAATCAATATGTATAAGAGAAACATTAAGCATTTTAGGTGTTTCAATGTTCCACCAAAATGGTTATATATTTTCTCCCAAATTAAGAACAATTACTGTACTTTTCTTCATTTAAATTTTTGTCCAGTTATGTAAGGGAGTGTACACAAATTTTTTCTTGTCTTAAAGAATAAATGGTATATATTTTCCTTGGAAACCCTTCCAGCTTGTAACCACATGAATTATTTCTTAGTTTTAATAATATAATATTTTATAATATATTGAATATATTTTAATTTGTAACAACCTATAAAACTCTAAGACAATGCTAATACATTTTTAAACACAGACATACCAAAGAAATTTTAAATTTCAAATTGTTAATTTTTATTTATTTATTTTTTTTATAGAAATTTTACAACACAACTTCAAAAGATAAGTAGTGATGCTGGTATGCCAATAGTTGGTCAGCCATGTTTTTGTAAGTAAAGGTAAAATAAATTTTTTTTTCCAACTAATTTTTGTGTTTAAATAATAGGCAAATATGCCACGGGACCTGATCAAGTAGAGCCTATGTTTCGTTATTTAAAATCAACGTTTACCGGATTACAACTTGTAGTTGTGGTTTTACCAGGGAAAACTCCAGTATATGGTAACTAATATTTTATGAGCTTATTTTAATTTTACCATTGCAAAAATAAAATATTTGTTTTATAATTTAAAAAAAAATAGCTGAAGTCAAAAGAGTTGGTGACACTGTTCTTGGAATGGCTACACAATGTGTTCAAGCCAAAAATGTTAATAAAACATCACCTCAGACATTATCCAATTTATGCTTAAAAATTAATGTAAAATTAGGTGGCATTAATAGCATTCTTGTACCAAGCATCAGACCTAAAGTATGTAATCAGATCTAATAACTCGTGCGTTATTTTTAATGAAATATTAATTTTAAATTTTTAGGTATTCAACGAACCAGTGATATTTTTGGGTGCAGATGTAACTCACCCACCTGCAGGTGACAATAAAAAACCATCTATTGCAGCAGTAGTGGGATCAATGGATGCACATCCTAGTCGTTATGCTGCTACAGTGCGTGTCCAACAACATAGACAAGAAATTATTCAAGAACTTAGTTCTATGGTCAGGTATGAAGTTCATTAAAAAATAATAATAATAAGAAAGAAAAAGAAATTGATATAATTTTGAAAATTTTATTTTCAGAGAACTTTTAATTATGTTTTACAAAAGCACTGGTGGTTATAAACCTCATAGAATAATATTATACCGTGATGGAGTGTCTGAAGGACAATTTCCTCATGTATGTATTTTACACTTATATATTTTTTTATTTTGATAATTCCTCATATAAATACTTATTATTCTGTACAATTACAATTCTAAAAAGTTCTTACTGTCATCGTATTTTATATTTTGTAAAATATGTATTACTTTTATGTATTAATTTACAGGTTCTGCAACACGAACTTACAGCCATTCGTGAAGCATGTATAAAATTAGAAGGCGATTATAAACCAGGAATCACATTTATTATTGTCCAAAAACGTCATCATACTAGGTTTGTTTATTTTGTACATTATAATGTACAAAATTGAATAGCGTTTTTAATTATACCATTAACAGTCTTGTAAAAAATACTTTTAAAAAAGTATTTAAATACAGTATTTTTTACAAGACTGACCATTAAGCACGCGTGCGCTAGAATTTCCAATGAATATTTTACGAATTCAGTTGAATACTTTTTTGCACTTGATATACACTTACAGAAAAAATTTTCTGATATTAAAAACAGTATAAATGTATAGTTAAAGTTTTTTTTTTTTACTAAATTATTTATTTTCATCAGATTGTTTTGTGCTGATAAAAAAGAGCAATCTGGGAAATCTGGAAATATTCCAGCTGGTACAACAGTTGATGTTGGAATAACACATCCTACTGAATTTGATTTTTACCTGTGTAGTCATCAAGGAATTCAGGTAATAATAATTAATTTCTTATCGATATTTTTACACTATTATGTATGTATTCTAATATATAATTTTTTTTTTTTTTCTAAAGGGGACAAGTAGACCAAGTCATTATCATGTTCTATGGGACGATAATCATTTTGAATCTGATGAATTGCAATGCTTAACGTACCAATTATGTCATACATATGTTAGATGTACACGTTCTGTGTCCATACCCGCACCTGCATATTATGCGCATTTAGTTGCGTTTAGAGCTAGATATCATTTAGTAGAAAAAGAACACGATAGGTAAATTATTTAATTTATATTAAGTTTGTGTTAGGAATTACAACAAAATATCTTCTTTTTAAATTATGAGATGAATAATGTGGTCCACAATTTTAAAATAAAGTCCATGACTATCCGGCATCTGTTATAACATGTAGTGTATTATAGTATGCCCAACGAAAATTGAGCTGCAATCATCATACGTCTAGTTACCGTTTTTGCTTAGGGTTTCCACAATGTTTCCTGCGTAAAATAATTTCAAGGTATCTATTGATTATTTATATACAACATGTGACAGTTAACAGCTCAACAATACGGCCACCGCTATCAAATGGAAAACCTCTGTTTATGCAAAACACGGCTGTTATGCGCGTAATGATCGCGGCTCACTTTTCACTGGTCGTACTATAATAACAACTACATTATTTTCATTTATAAAATGTTGAGCAATATTAATGTGTTTTATACTTTTGTTTTTGATCAAATAATAATAATAACCTTGATGATATGCTTGAACTACAAACTGTGATATGAAAAATAAATTTAGGTGTAGGTAATTATATAGTTTACAATAATGATTCAATGAAATCTGAAACGATAATATCTCTGCATGAAATGCAGGATTTCCACTGAATTTGGGGTGAAATCAAAAAATGATTAACGTCTTTTATTTCCATTAGTAAGTCTTATGTAGACTAGTCTACATTATGTGATCTTTAACAGTGGTGATTAAATAGAAAAGTATTACTAAAAATTTAATTAAACACAGGTATTTGGCACACTATGACATTTTAATAATACTTTTTTATTTAATCACCACTGTTATAGGTAACATAATTTAGACTAGTACGTAAGACTTACTAGTGTGCCCAAGTACCTATGTTAAAAAAAATTATATAATAATTGAGAAAACAATTATTGTACATGAAGCCTATTATTTTTAGGCATAAAAAAGTGATTTAGTTTAGCTAAATGTCTAAAAATTGTGAACGAAAACCATCTTATCAAGAAATTTTAAATGCAATTGACTCAAAGTAAACAGTGATACCATGTATTATAATTCATGATGATTATATTAATTATTCGAATTAAATTTACTTTTGTTTAAGTCGATATAAGTATAAAACAAAACAAATTACAAAAGCACTGTTATTTTATTTACACATTTCTTGTTTACTTTGGAGGTTCAGCAGACTATAAAATAGTTCTTTATTAAATTACGCTATGCCCTAGTTCATGTGTGCACACATTTTAGTGTGAAAAATATGTGCGGTGAGATATAATATATATTTACCACATAGTAAAGGAACAAATTTTGTTTTTCAATATTTTCCAATTTATTTTTGGACATTTGTAGTTTTCTTTAACCGCACAAACTCCCCTCATTGCGATTTGCATGCTCGCTACCAGCTGGGGTATAGTGTAATTGTTTTTTTTACAACAATTGCAAACGCTTTCATTTAATAATAATAATAATAATACATTTTTTTCAGTGGTGAAGGCTCTCATCAATCTGGCTGTAGTGAAGATCGAACACCGGGTGCAATGGCTCGAGCTATTACAGTACATGCAGATACAAAGAAAGTTATGTACTTTGCTTAAAATACTAAATTTAAAAAAAGGAAAAGAAAATTATCGCATAACACAAATTAATGTTGGGTGTAGAGCATACTACAAACTACGTTGCTGATCATTGCCTTTAATGTAATTACAGACCAAAATTATTTTTAAGTATTCATCATCTTATACATGTTTATATTTTATTTTTATTTTTACATTTTGATTTCCAACTAGTTCTTAGACATCTCCCAAATTTCAATTTGTTGTTGTTAATGTATGTTTTGTTACCTAATTTTTTTTTCTGTTCTTTTTCTAATCAAAATTAGACATCACTTAAATGTTTCCAGTACCTTAGTTATGCAAAAATTCTAGTCTAGCAGGTGTATCGAAAATTTTTTTCGATAATTGTTTCGTGTAACAACAGTAGTAATGAAAAATGCATTCCTCTTAAAGTGTATAATTATTGTTTGATAAATATTTCATAATTATTGTTAAGTGTGTTATGTGTATTATAGTCATAATTAGTTATTGTATTCCAATTTTCCTGCCAACTTAATCTCTACTTATCTGATTTTTTTCTTCGATTTTCGAGCTTAAATATTTTAAATGTGATTACCTTTTAATTGTATTTTTTCCAATTTGTTGGTTAATTCCAATTTATTGTTAACAGAATAATCTTAAGTGTTCTCCTTGAAAAAACTGGAAACGTGGTACCAATCATTGCTTAATATCTCAATAGTTTTAATTCATATAATTTATATAAGCGAAAATAACAACTTATTATTATTATTATTGTTGGCTGTTTAATGGCTTTAACCCTATGTAAAATATTTATTTTATGATTACTAATTTAAATCATATTTTTTCTTTCCTTTAAAAAAAAAATCTTTGGGGGTTTAAGTTAGGACAAACACAAATTGTACCTGATACTTAAGAATATTGTATATCTTTTAATGTTAAACATTAGATAACAATTCTAATTGTGTTTTTGATCAAATTTTAAGGGGACACAAATAATTTCCCTCAAAATAATTTTTGAATACTTAGCTAAATATAGTAAATATATTTAAAAACTAAATTGTATAATTAATATTTACTTTTAAATATTTTAATAGTTTGAATTATAATAGTTATTTAAGAGGAATTACCGTATATATTTTTTTTCTAGTAAAAGTTGTAATTAGTTTTATATTAATCAAATAATGCATGTTGTTTTAAGATATGCATTTGATTGGTACCACACAATTTTCTAACCCTCCGATTACATACTGAGTATTAAATCAATTAAATATAAAAATATTTATTTTATTTTATATATATATATATATACCTACAATACCTATATTGTAATTATTAATAATATTATAATTATACACTATATAATATATTGATATATTCATAGTTAGAACTTTAGAATATTTAGCTGCCTGGTATTTAAAATGTGTATCATGTATAATAATTATAAATATAATTTTATTCCTTTTAAGTTGATGGTAGGAATATGTTTATATTTTATAAAGGGATTTAATTTATCATACCGTTATATATAAATATATATACAACGCTTATATTCCGTTTAGTTTTTTTTATTTTTATTTTTATTTTCAAGAAAATGATCTAAAAATATTTTGCATAATTATACGAGGTATTTATGTATGTAATTATATATTTTAACATTTTAGTGTAAATTTCAGTTTTAATTAAAGTTTTAAGTTATTTGTTTATGTTTTTAAGAATGTATGCATTAAAAACACTTAATTTTGGTTTACTAATTAATATCTGTGTATATTTCTCAGATAATACCATATTTGGCACATGGTTTAGGGAGTTCAACAATGTGCATATTTTAAAAATAATTGTATATGAAAATAGCTGTTATGATAAGTGTACATATATACATATATATTATAATATTTCCCAACTCTGTAAAAGTAATTATTTAACTTTATAAATATATTAAAGAGAATCTTATGGTGACCCGTTACAAAAAAAAAAAAATTCGAATAATGTATCTTATATCGATGAATAACTTATACGAGTTAACAGTGTGAATATATTATATTATTGGACATACTAACTTTTACTTTAAATTGAAAATATTTAAAAGTATGAATAATCGATTGCACTAAAAATAATTCTGAATTGAGTTTGGACTACTTACGACAAAAAAAATAGGGAAGTCTAATGAAATAATATTACTTCTTTATACAAGTTCCTGACTTTTCATGTTCACTACATTTGCACTCTAAATTTGTTTTAAAACTTGTAAACAGAAGTGTAAAATTTTAATGTAATTAAATTGTAAGTGCAAAGTTTCAAATAAAACTTGTGTAAAATGTTTGCATTCACAATAGAAATATGTTAAACATTTAAAAAAAGTAAATGCTCATAAAAATAGTTGTTTACTGTTTATTAAATGAATAAATATTTACAGAATGTACTTAATGTATTAGGATTATATAAGTAATCATGTAAAATTTAATATATACCAGGTATTATGTGAACATCATGGTCTCTGGGCGGCCTACACAAGTATAAAAATAATTGTATGTTAATTTGCAATATGTGATTGCATTGGGAAACTTAATAAAAATGATACATTATTTAATAATCTATTTTTTAGAGACCTGTTAAAACAAAATAGTTATTTTGACTATTGTGTATATTGTTTATTATAATGGCTTATAATAGGTTTATTGTAGTGGCGCTGAACAGGGGTGTCAAGTGGGGTAAATACCCCAGAGAAATTAAATGGTAGGTGGGTGGGTGTTTATGAAGATAGGCAGTATGAAAAAAATATTTATATTTAATATAATTAAATGTAATATTATAAAATATTGGATTGGACCCACAGTCCACACAGTGAAATAATCAATACAAAACAAAGAAGACTTTTCCAACATGGCCAGTAACATCTGTAGTCTGTACTATTTATTTATTTATGCATATGACACTCGACATGAAAATTACTACATAATAGTACTACTATATACTATGGTAGTACTATTATCTAATAATAACATATTTAAATTCAAATTTAACAACATTAATAGGCAGATATATGGAATAAAACAAAATTAACTAAAATATTAATAGGATAGGATATTTTCTTCATATTTAGCTCTTAGAGTCGTACATCAAGTTCCTTTTGCCATTTGACCGCCGTTGGTTCACAGTCTGTACTGCTACCCCATCATACCATAACATTTTGTTCTGTAGCATTCCTCGACAATATGGCTTGTAGTCTGTATTACACCGCACTTGCAAAGTGGAGAATCGGAACCATGTAAATTGAGAAGGGCCACAAAAAAAAAAAAAATTGGGTTGTTGACCTTTTTTTTTGCTTATTTACTAATAATAATAATTATGGTCAACAACTATCATGCCTGGAAATTTTGGAGAGGGGCATGGCCCCCTAAAACCGCCACTGTGAGGCACGTGGGTACCTATAAAAATGTTTTACCCCAGGGGTTCAAAAACAGGTCGGCGCCACTGGTTCGTTGGATATATTTACTATAATGATTATGTAAAAAACATTTGATACGGGATTCTCCCTAATACTAAAACTAAAAATTCTCAAAATGATATAAAAAAAAAAGATTTCTCAACGACATATTTCTTATGTAATAAAATAATGCTTGTTATTAAATTTTTGCATATACTTACTAAATATTTACGAAGTTATCTACAAATTGTATGTTACAATATTGTGAAACCGCAATACTTTATGTGGAACTTTGGTAGCAAATTTGTATTTTATTATTACTAACATGAAAGCAATAATGATTCATATTTCATTGTGTCTGGAAAACGCTTGCTTATAATTATTTTTAAGATTCTTTTGGTAGAGTCCTCTCGCAGTTACACGTTTATAAAAATCAAAAAAATCTAAAATATACCTCTCCAAAGTGTACATATTCATTCATAATATGAAACTTTTTCATTTCAACAGTCAATATCAACGAAAGGAAATAAATCGTTTCTTCATTTTTTTTTTCTTAATGGTTATATTTAATTTTAAGCTATTATGAATATACTGTATGACGTAATTTTTCAATATGTATTAATTTCAATAAACACACGAGCATTTAAACGATATTTCTATTCATACAATTCTTGCCTGCACAACAGGTGCATATTCACACAATCCTACGCAATCTTTTTGATAACTTTGCAAAGGGTCTGCAGGACTGCATCTCAGTCAATCAAAAAGATCGCTTGGGCCGTAGAAATCAGACACTGGCATATGGTGCTTATATTAGTGACTAGACAGTCTGTCTTTTTCCATACATTTCACCAGTTTTTACTGGCACTCTCATCAATTATGTAGCGTACTCACAAAAGTACTTCCTGGATGCAGAAGAGAAACATAATTCTCTATGACGTACAACACTAGATCAAATGCCATATCGAATGTTTCCTAAATCGTCTTTTATTCGATTATTCTCTCTTTTTCTCCAATAAAAGTAAACCACGCTTTTTATGTAACTAGGTAGTGTTATATTACCTCATAATCATACACATTATACACTACGCAAATAAAATTTGTAAAAATATAACGGTGTTAACAGAAGTTAAAGAACATCGAAACCTCATGAATATTCCTGTTTTCTTTCTTTCCATTACGTATATTTATAACACAAGACCACCCGCTGTTACTGCACAAGAGTAAGAATTGCACACATCATTTTAAATAATAGAAAATAAGTGTGTAGAACAACAAGGTACCTAGCTATAGTCATCTCAATGTAACCGCATTTATTTCCACCACTGATACCCGTTTAATTATTTTATACAATTATAAATTAGAAGAAGTGTATTATATAGACTTTAATAATTCAAAGGTTTAATTTTAATAACTATTGACGAATTAAACGAAATACCGGTGTTTTCTAAATTATGCTGTTATGTGTGGTACCTACACGTTATAACCGAAAGTTTGTTTCAAGTCGTTTAAATACACTTTAAATATTAATAAACCTATTGGAGTTGTAATATATGTCAGTAGTCAGTACGTACCGACAGCTCTCGGTTCCTTGAACACCTCGCGGCGATTCGAAGAAAAACAATGTTGTGGTTGAAGCGCATACATTTCTCAACGTAAATTACAAAACGTTAAAAATATTATGACAACTGAAAACAAAAAATAATTAATTTAATAAATGAACAATATTACTGAAATACTTAATACTGAACGTCTGTTTGAATTAGTAACACGCGTGTTCTCCACTTGGAGTGATAGCACGTAGATTTTTATGGATGGGATATCAATATAGCTGTATTATTCTTATGTACCTCGTCATAGACATATAAACAATTGTTTATATGTCCACGTATCTCGTTGTGGTTTTATATATGTTTTACTATAAATAGTAAATACTTAGCTAAAAAAATTTGTACGCGATTCAGTTATTTTAAATCGCGCAATACGCTTGATTTTCAAACGTTTTGACGTTTTGATTACTTCGTACTAAAAGTCAAAACTGTAACGAGGAACGCAAACCATTAAAAGTCATTTTACAAGGTAAGATAGCATAATTTGAAAAAAACGTTCGAGCAAATATTAATAACGAGATGAGATCTATAAAGGAATTGTGTTATAAGTACTAGATATTTTATTTCATTACGTATTCTTCAAGTCAGAGGCGAACGCTGGTACCTAGGGGTTTTAGGGGTTCGAACTCCCTCCGAAATGTCTAAGAAAATTTGGAAGTTAAGCTGCAACATATATATATATAGTACATAATAATTTTACATTTTTTCAAAAACCCACCCCGAAAATTTTTTCTGCGTTTGCCCCGTCTTGATAGACTTTTTTAGACTAGTTTTGTGTTATGGTTAGATATACGATGTAGAAACAAGCGGATAAAATTGAAAAAGATAAAATGGATTGTGATTACTAAAATGTATACGTTTTAGGAGAAAGAAAATGATATGTACCCATCATTTTTGTGTATAATTTCAACCAGTTTAGTGATTTTACTAAACTCGTATTTTTCATTTTTATCCGGAGGTATTTTGTTTCGAAGTGATGTTTTTCTGATGAAGATGAGATCATCCATTTACAGTAGTCAGCCGCAAAAAAATCTCCGCTATTAATATTAAAATTCAACTGCTTACAGATTATTTTTTTTCATTTCAGGTGGAATTGGTTTGGCCGCCTAAGTAGTTGTATGGTTTTCAAACTTTGATTAACGTATGGAATTGCAGTGAAAAATAATAGAATGCAGTCAAAAGAAGAAAATATAAAAAAAGACGTAATCCCAAATGCTTATACTAAAAAATACGTATTTGATTTTGAAGAATATTCGTGGGACAGTAATTCTGCTAATAAATGTCATATGACGAGAAACGCATTGCAGAAAATTGAAAACGAGCGACACAATATTGAAAAGGATTTAAAGATTTTGGAAGCAATTGAACGAGAGAAATCAAAACAGAAAGATTTAATGATTTCGTTATTAAAGTTAAAGGAAAAACTGGAAAAAAACCACAGTTCAAATGCTTGTAATTGAAAATTATTTTTATTTAATTTATAAAAGATATTGTAAAACTTATAAATAATATAATAATAAGTAGTTTAAAAGTTTTTGTAATGTATTGTATAATTTATTTTTATAAATATAGACGTGTAATACTTATATCTTATGTTAAACATTGTATTTTAACGGTAAATTAAATTATTAGTTTATCGCACAGTTTAAGTTTTTATCGTAATTATTTAATGAATTTTTTTTCAAAAATTATATTGGATCATTAGTGCTTTAAAAATTCAGAATAATTCGATATTTACGATTAAATTAAAATGAACAATTATTTTCACATAAATCTTCTAGAATTAGATCAAATATTTTGAAATTTTCGTGAACTCCTACAATGTCATTGTTGTCATTTTAAATATTGCCTTGTTAGATAATAAAATAACTTTCCAGTTATCACTAGTTTTCTGGGAAAATTTAGTTTTAATATTATTTTTATTTTCGCGCGTTTTATTAAACGTATAACACTCGTCTACAGAAATGGAGCTACCGATCATATGATATTTTATATAGACGACTGACAATTTTTCTTCAATAACTGCTATACTTGTTCTAAATGATTAAAAACATATTTAAATAGAACAAATGTAAAAGTAATATAATTATTTTATTTAGATTCAATATTTACAATAATTTAATTATAGTATTGACACAGATAAGATTATATCTTATCTGTGGTATTGATATAAAATTGTTGTTTCTCTAATTTGCAATCATTTATACAAGACGGACATCGAGTAATATTTCAATTGTAAAACAACTTTACAAGAGATACATTCATTTTAACTTCTGTTATGCCTATTTCCCCATCCGCGGCGATGGTCATCTTTGTATTCATCACGAGCATTCAACCGCTGTCTTTCATTTTCCTCTTCTTCCACATTTATTTTATCTTCTTTGTCTTCTTCTACTTCTGGGGCTTCGGCTAATTGTTGTAAGCATTTAGTATTGTCAGCCGTAGGTAAATGCCATCTGAAAAATTTACATTATATTTATAAATAACGTATGTTTCTACAAAAAAAAAAATTCAATTATTTTTAAACTTGCATTCCATCGTTGATTCGTTTTTGACAGAACTCTTCAACTGTCATTGTTGGTAAACTCGGATACCCAGCACCAAATACTTGTTTTTGGAACTCATTTTTCGTAATTATAATAGGCATTAGAGGTTTAGGTTTGATTTTTTGTGTTTTAGCTTGGTCAGGATTATCTTTATCCTCGTGTTTCAGCTTATAGTGTAAAATTCTCATTTCGGCTTGTAGTGAGTCTATTTCTTCTAGAGCCTTGCCAACATTGTATTTCAATAAAGAAACAATATACTTCCTTTTCATTTCATCGTCGACCGATTCGGAATCGTTTTGTTCTTTTAACAATTGTAACTGCGACTCCATTACTTTTTGTTCCTTGTAACTTTTAATTTTTTCTGCACGTCTACGGGCCATGAGGGAATAGTCCATTGTTGCCCGAGTAGTCGTTTCTTCATTATCGGTGTAAGCCGGCGGCAATGTATGGTCCGATATTCCATAATCCTTACACCTTGAACACCAGATGATTACAGTTTAATTTCAAACGTAATACAAATCAACAGAATCGAGAACGTACCTCTGGAGATAGTCCCTGAAATAAACTTCAGCCGTTTTGACGACATCCAATCTGTTACCGTTGTTTGTTAGTTTCAAAGCCAAAGACCCCAACATGAACGGCAGTAGCATGTATTTGACGTCCGTTGTCGGCAATTCTTCGATATTTTCATTGTCGCTGAACATTCCGGCTGCGGACACAAGCTGCGTCGTATGTTCCAATATTTTCATGCATTTTATTATTTTATACTGAAATCAAATAAAAACGGAAATGTCTACACGAGATCGGCCGAGCGCGTACACTATCCATTTCACTAACTTGCGTTCCAGATTCTTTGGCCGGTTCGGTGGACTCGCAAATACTTTCGTAAGACGCCAATCCTTGGTCGAAACATTCGGATAATGTGAGGTTTTGAAATTCTACAGACGCCGCTGCCATTTTTACGTCAAGGTGAGGCGATATTGAAAATAAATTAATACAGACTATCCGACATTCGGCTTTACGATCACTTTATTTCGCGTTTGCCAAGTATTTTCCACTCGCAATTTCGTTGTTACAAATCGCAGTTTCTATTAAAACCGCGATACAAACAATCGTTATCATTTCTCAATATTGTCTTTTCTTATCGTTTTCATGGCTTAGATAAGGTGTGACGCATTAACATGTTAATTGTTAGTGTCTATGGTCTGACACTCTGACGACACCCCACGGCCCACGACGAGAGCTTCCCAGCAGCAAGATTTTTACTATAATTAGTGAATCACAGAATAATTTGTTTAATATTTATTATTTATGACAAGATTTTATGATAACAACTTCGTATTGGCACGCTGCGAATGCCAAAAATCTTGCTGCTGGGAAGCTCTTGTACCCCACGCCCTCTCACGCATTAATTTGGTTTCAATTTCACTCACGCGCATACAAAGCGTTGATAACATAGACCTGATAACATATTATTAGCAGGTCTATGGTTGATAATCATGAAATGTGCACCATGTATTGAATATTTTGTTATTCGAAATGCGAATAATTCAAATTTTAACACAATTTTGGTAATATTAGTGAACGTTTTCTCGCCTTCGACTGTATTCAGTAAAAAATTATTAAAATCTTTTTTTTTCCCGGTATCATAACCAGTTCTACATAAATAAGTATAACCGGCAGCGCTGTTGTGTCAGAAATCAGAACTGAATCGTAGTCATTAAGCGGAAAAGAAAAACGTTTATAGTTTAGTGCCTTCGTGGAGACTTCTAATTCTGCGGTTTTGTTCGTTTTGTAGAGTTATTGTAGAATGTTAAAACAAAAAGTCTGCGATTTTTATGCTTTAAACTGAAACGAACAAACGTTTGTGACTGCCTAAAAACCAGATTAAAAAAAAAACATTTTAATTCAAAATGTCCAATCCTTTAATTTATGGCGTTGAATTTCAAGTAATTTATCACGAAAATGTTCTGGGCATTACGAATTTGATTTTTATTGTTTTTTACAGGCAAGATCATTGTGTTCTCTGCATGCTGATATGGATCAAGTTAGTTTTCTAATCGGAACACAGTCGTTGAATACGTCCAACAATCAAGTACATCTTGTTAAGCTACAAGAAGAGACCAACACATTAATTCCACAAGTACCTACGAGTTATAAATAAATTATTATTATTGTACAGAGAAAAAGAAAGACCCAGGCGAAATTGAAAACGTATTACAGAACTCTTCCCTAAATGTTTTTTTTTTAAAAATATTTAACTATATAAATTATAAGTTATAAATAAAAAAAAATACATATGAAATACACCCGTACAATGAAATATTACACAGTGTATTTATTTTAATATTGTTTCAAATGTAGGTATTATTTTTTAAATTTATTTTTGTGATCCGATAAATAATTTTAATGCATAAAGTTAACAAACACATTTAATTTCAGATATATGAACACAGTTGTGGTGAAATATGGTCATTATTAGCTTCTCCGACAGACAAACGATTAATATCCACTTGTTATGCAAGTACAGAACGAGATTGTGAGAAATACACTGCTTTATGGCGACTGCCAGAATGTGATGGCTCATTAGAAAATGTCATACATTTTCCTTCAGAAAAATATGGTACCGATGTCAAGGTATTAACAAAAAATAAAATACAATTTTTTCTTGATTTCATAACAATTTAAATTTCATTTTGTTTAGGCGACTACATTTCATCCTACAAATGATGCCTACATGGCTTCGGTTATCGACAATAATATAGTCATGTGGGATGTAGGTGAAAGTGGAGTAAAGATTGTGTGTACTGCAGTGTTAGATGGCAAGGGTAAGCTTTTACGTTATATTTATTTAATATAACGTTTTAAGTATTTTTAATTTGTTAGTTATGGACAGTTATTTATCTTGTTATAGATACATTAAATTTTTGGCGAAAAAAGAAAAAAATTTGTATTATTAAAAACATCGAAATGTTTTTTTTTTTATGTAGTCATATATTGAATAATGATAGAATTAACTTAAATATTGTTATTCCATAACTGATGATGTATTGGTATAGAAAACAATACATTTAAATTATTATTTGTCATTACTAAATAATAATATACAGCTCGGTATACTTTATCTCGATAACCGTCTAAAAATGTACTATTACGATGTATGCTTTTGTATTTGTAAAAATATTAAAATTGTATCATTATTATTTGTTGTAAATGTAAAGTTTATATTAATCAGTGTTTGATAGGTCAACCGAGATTTACAACTGGCAAGTGGAATCCTCAAAGTGTCAATCTACAGTTTGTAACTGCTGATGATTGTAATATAAAAGCTTGGGACTTGAGATCTCAGAGTAAAGTGGCATGGAGTTTAGATGGAATTCATACTCAAATTATTAGGTATAATGAAGTATGATACATTATTTAAATTATTAAATTATAATATCTTCAAAAAACACTGAACGGATACATTAAATTGCAATTAAAATGTTTTTGTTTTAATACTAAATAATCAAAACAAGTAGATGTTGTATATTAGATATAATAACGTAAACATTTTTTTTTTACATAAAATGTAATAATGTTAATTTGTTTTACTCGTTGTTTGTAAATTTGTTTGTCTTTATAATGTTATGAAAATAATTTCAGGGATTTCGATTTCAACCCAAATTGTCAATATTACATGGCTACATGCGGAGATGATGGATTTTCCAAGTTTTGGGACATACGCAATTCTTGTCAACCTTTAATATCTCGTGCTGATCATTCTCATTGGATTTGGTCTCTTAAGTAATTTAACAGAAATATATGCCAAATAATTATATACTTGTGTCGCACATATTTAATGCAATATAATATGTTTTCATTACAATATTGCTTTATAATGAAATGGAAGTTAAAAATTAATTTTATATATTTTTATTTAGGCATTTACTTTATGAAATAAAATATAAATGTTTTATTAAAAGAAAAGAAAAGTGTTGCATAAAGTTTTACTTTTATAAAATTAATGTCCAAATAGTAAAAATAATGTATATTATATTTTCAGTATTAATAGATGTAGTATCAATGTTTGTGCCTGTAACTCCATTTATTTAATGAACAAAATAATAAAATCACACAAAATAAATTATGTTCTTGTTTTTAAATTTGGTAACAAATGTCCTAAATTCAACTCAAATGCCACAGTTTAACGTCTTCGCTACGGTGTTCATTAAATAAACGGAAACGACAAATGTGGGTATGCCATCTTTTTAATACATAAAGATATTTTTGAACATTTCATAAAAGGTATCAGTTTTACTATATAATTATTAACCATTTTATAATAAAAATCAGTTTTTTTTTCAATGGTTAAATAAAAATATTATCATTTATTATTATTTGTAAGCATTTTTTTTATATTTATTAAAACATAAACTATTATTGATTCTTTCAATATTATTTCCAATACACAAGTTTTGAAAATATTAATTTGATGAGTTAATAAATAATAATTAATACATTTAATCACTTTAGTATTAATCGTTTATGTTTGATTTTACATCTTTGGCCGGAGTTTTTACTGTGGCCAAATAATGTGTTCAACAATGTGAAATTTATTTTTGTATGACGTAATTACACTACTGTGGTTTATATTGTTTGTTAGGTATTTTCTTAATATTCAATATTTTTTTTATAGGTATAACCCAGTGCACGATGAATTAATTGGAACAGCTTCGAGTGACGGCCAAGTTCTCATTACACGCTTAGTTGGGATTTCGTCATCAGCAATAGAAAATGAAGATATTACAACGAAAACTTCTGTTGAAGATAAAATAGTAGCAACGTGTGATCAACATGAAGATTCTGTGTATTGCGTCGAGTGGTCTACTGCAAATTCATGGATATTGGCTTCTCTCAGTTATGACGGTCGTTTGTTGCTGAACAAAGTACCAAAAGAGGAACAGCTTAGAATTCTATTGTAAATGAAAATTTCCAAACGACTGATATCATCGAGTATAGTCAATAGTAAAATAATCTTAAGCAAAACAAAATATATTTACATTCTTTTGGCAACACGCGTATCGTGTAATGTGTAATTTAAGAATTTCATCAATCGAATTAAATATGGATGATAGGTATCTAGAATATCTAGTCTATAGACAATATTGATTTTTAAAATAAATATTCGTTTGCATAATGGTAACGATATGAGGCTTTATTGCCTTCGATTTTTGTGAAACTCAGTGTCATGGTTTTCTATATTCAATTAATATTCTGAGTCATATTACTGTGGAATAGAGAGTTGATCTCCTTGGATCAGTGCTTGCGCTTGTTTTGTAGATGAACATTATAAACACAGTTCGAATTGTTTTTATGTGGTGGTTATACTGTTTTACCTTCAGAATGAATGCAAATATTTTTCGTAGAGATTATATTTTTATGGATTTCATACTCGATGGGCGATATTACATAATGTTATAATTAGGGCTCGGATGTTGTTGTATTTGCAACTTTTTTTCTATTGTTCGGATTTGTTGCTAAGTAGGTTTTAAATTTGTTTCGTGCAAGTACGAATTAAAATCTAAAAACTTTCGGTGTAACTTTTTGCAATTCAAATGCAATTTTGTTGATTTTTCTCAATTTTAATACAATATTAGCTACTCTTCAATGTTATTCACACAGTTAAATTTTTTTTTTTCACGTTAAAAATGTTATGTTAAATTATATTGTATGCATATTGATGGTTATTTCGGGCCTTGTAGAGGCGACCGAAAATGTGGTTATTACGTATTTTCTCTAAATGTGAAGTAGATAAGATTAGATTATCTAATAATAATAAATTCTTGGGGTGAATATCATTGTATGTATTGTATTATAGAATTATGGTTCAGTCTTCAGTGTCGTCGCGTATTTTGTCGTATTACGTTTGCCATACGTCCATAAATCTTTGTACTTCGAAGATGCCGAAAATTAAGTCGTCAGTGACTGACGTCTTAATTAAATATGTCAGTGAATTTGGGAAAAATGTATTTTCGAGTGACGGATCAGTTCCTTTTTGCAAATTATGTTAAATTCTACGCAATTCACATTCTAATTTGTATTTGTATTTTTAATTGTACTTTATGTAAATTAGTAAACAAAAATTAACTTAATAAAAAAAACTTGGTACAATTTTGTTATTTTTTTTAATGCAATTTTGGGTATTTTTTACTGCAACAATGCAATCGATTTTCAAAGTTTTTAGTGTAATAACTTTCGAGCACTAATTGTAATAAATGATTCGGTGCGATAATATTTCTGGTTAGTAGTCGAAGTGGCTCGAAATAAGTTGGACATGTTAAACATTTGTTTTAAAATGTTGCCTCCTTTTTAAAAAAAAATATATTTTTCGAACAGTTGATTGAATCGTGGCGTAGACGTTTTCAAGCTTAGCTCTCCTCTCTAAATTAAAAGTGTAGGATTTTAAAAGTATTAGTGTATTTTTAATATATCATCGAACTGACAATATAACACAGGGAAAAAGCTAGAAGATATTTAGATTTCCCCGATGAAAAATTCTAGCCATTCCTATAAATTATAATATACGGGATGATTTTAAAATTTTTTGTCGATAGCCAGCGATTATTGGCCGAAATTTTAAATAAATTTTATTTTGATTCATTTAAAGACCATTTATAGACCACTTTTGAAATTATGTTTCCCATTCTGTATACGTTAAACAAATGTAAACTTTTAATTTTCAAATGTCAACCTATGTCCTGTTTCTCTACACTGTCATTTTGTACGACTAAAATGAGTGAAAATGTTTTTTTCAATATTCCGTTTGCGAACAATTTTTATTTTAAATATTTCACAGCGATTTTTGTTTTTTTTTTGAGTTTGTTATTTAGTCATAATTGATACATAATATAATGATATTGTTGTCGGCAATTTTGCAGCCGTTCGCTGTTTAAAACGAAAACGATCGCGAATAGAGTTACCAGATCAAATCAACCGAATTTATTAATATATTAGGAAAAATTAAGTAATTTTTTTTTTTTATTTATTTATTTATTACGTTTTAATTATTTTAAGATTTTCGCGTGTAGGGTTTAAAATTAAATGTATACAATACCGATCGGTCTTGAGAATTTTCGGAATCCATGTTTTTTTGCTGTTCCTGCATAAAATTTATTTGACCGATCCGCGTGACATTTTCGGCGATTACGCGTTTTGGTTTTCCAATATTCAGCCGTAAAATTCTTGCAGGCAATTTCGATTGTTTTTTTTCCTTCGAAAATAGTTTATTTATCGAATTTGCCGTTTGTTTAGAGAAGGAAGTACACGTTCCACCGCCAGGGGCGTATATTATGGGGGGATGTGGGGGTCAGATTCCCCCATGATCTTTTTCTTATAAGATTCCTTATTAAGGCCCACAGGCATAATTCCGCCCATAGGCCACCACATACCTAAATCCGGCCCTGATCCCCCCATTAAAAAATCATGTATACGCCACTGTCCACCACAGCATAAAACTAAATCCTACAACTTTTAATAATGTATATTATTATAGCGTGGACAATTCTTGGTCGCTATGTCTGCGAATTTATCTCGCTCGACTCGCGTTCACTCGTTTTTTTTTTAAATGTTTTCAAAAATAACGTTATTTGGTTTAGGCATTACGAAACGATTGATTTTTTTTTTTCCATTCATTTTTTATTTTATCGAACACTTACCGCGCGTAAAACCGGTGTTTTCCAACGACTAAAATTTGAAGTCGGTAGCGCGCGCGCGCGTAAAAATCCGGGGCGTACGGATACCACAGTCACGGGGACTCTACAAGTGCGAGCTGGTATGACTGGTGGACCGGCGGGCATTTCGAAACCCGTCCGACGCGTGCCAACTAATTTGTTATAACAAAAGTATAACGATACACAATATATAATTATATAATAATATTATTTATTTATTAAATGTATTAATATATTATATAACGTTCTCGGGTCACGGACAAATCATTTTTTTACGTTATTACGCGGCCGGAGACTGTTCGGTTGGCAGCACTTACAAACGCGCGCGCCGTCCCGGTCGTCGGGTATTTTTTCCCCCGCATAATTTTTCTCGCGTTTTGGCAATCGACCAACCGCGGCGTTCCGTGCGTCACAACAGCCGCCGAGGGCCGCGCGCCGTGCCGATCGCGTCGGGTTTTGCGCCGCGGCCGCGCAGTGTCGGGCGCGTCGTAGTGGGTCGGTTTTCGGCAGTCGCCGCCAGTCAGTGGCTCAGTGTTGTTTGCTCGTGTTTACCGTCGTCGTTTGTTTATTTATTCTTTTTTTTTTTTTTTTTTATCGCGTACTCCTGTCTCTGGCCACCTCTACTCCCTGCTCGAGTCCCATTTTCCATATCTTGTTGGCGGTGTGTGTTGTGTCACAGCACAAACGACGACTGTTGGTCGTCGCGGTCCGTTCCTTTTTTTTCTGTTTTTTTTTGTCGTCGTCGTTCGTGAGTACCGCGAACTCTACTCGACCAGTAATTCATTACGTGTGTGCACCGTACGTAATAATCACATTATTATTATTATTATTGTTACCTATTATTTTGTAATTATTATTATTGTATCATTATTGTATTGGACGCTTAGATTTCGCACTCGAGTGTATATTAGTGAACGCAAACGTTATTGCAAACATTTTTTCCAGCATAAAAAAAAACCGTACCGTCCAATACAAAAAAAAAAAGCGGTTGTTGTGGGTGGTGGTCCATAATTTTTGTGAACAACGTTGTTGTCGTTCGTGTTAAGTTATTCCGACGATTAGACGTAAACGATAGGAAGAAAAGCGATTAAATAATAGGTACTCGATTATTATTCTTTTTTTTTTTTTTTCAGGTAAAAAAATAATTCACAATGCTGTCAAACGCTAATCGGTTCTCGTCCTCGTTCAAAGGATTTCAAAGGTAAACAACTTTCGCTTTTTATAGCGTCTTCCTTTGTGTGTTCTCGCACAGATTTAACTATCGTTGCCTTTGTACCTGTGTCGAGAAGTTTGTTTCGTGCTGGTAGATACGAGTACAACATTTATGCGGTCGTACCCCACAATTCGCACAGATGAAGCAGTGTAATAGGGCTTCCTTCTCCTCCTCACCACCCTCTCTATAGTGTATTTGTAGAAGTTTTTCAATTTTGATAAACTGAATTCAACGATAACCTGTGACGGAATTTTTTTTTCTACATTTGCTTAAAAATAGTAGTAAAAAAAAAGTTGTCTGTTGTGTATTATAAACGAATTTCAAGACAGGACACGACAGACAGGCACTCCGTTTAGTTTGGTTCATTTTGACCAAAGCTAGCGTTGTATTATTATTTTTAATTTTTAAGCAGTAATGATACTGTACATAGCGTTTTGAAGATTATTTACTATAGTTTTAATGATATTGAGTCGAGATATTTGTGTTCGATTCGCTGAATTACTAAATTAATTTTTAAATTGTTAAAAACCGTTAAGAACTAATATTTTGTCCGAAGTAAAATATTCTGCGTCGAAAGTAATTTTGTTAAAAAACTGGTAATTTCAAAAGAATTATCGACTGTTTATGTCCAGTTTCTCGTCTACACCATTACTGCATGAAATAACGTTTATACGATTTCAAATGTACAAATAAAGGAGCTATCCTTTCTAGCCAACTCTGGTTGCCTGCCGTTTGCATTGCAGTAAAATAGATTTTTCGAGTTGGTATTTGTGGTTAAAAGACGAGAAATCGAAATGTTTTACAAATTCATTTTACCAAGATCGCAGGTATTGAAATAAATAAAATAAAATAAAAGTTGTTTATTGATCGATGATTATTATTTATGAGTTAAAAAGGTCTTGAAAGTTTTCAAATTAGTTAATAATAGTTATGAATATCATGTTAAATATCTATAAGTCATTAGTAAAAATGTGTTAAACAAACCATAGACGTGTTGGTATTCGTTGTGTTTTAATTTTATTAAAAAATTCGCCCAACATCTGTAATATAGCTAATATGTCTTATAATTTTTACATTTGTAACTGACTGGTGTGTAAATGTGTGATGAATAATTGTTATTAGATAAATTTTGTCTTTGATATTTAGTGTTTTGTGGTTGGACATTAATATTAGCATAATTAGTTACTGGGTAATTTGCATATATGGTCATTCAGGGTCAGTCAAATGGACGTTAAAAAACTAATCGTAAATAATTATCAAAGGTCATAACTCGTAATATTTATATATTTATTTTTCAACTAGCAAGTTAGATTCGTAATATTACTAGTATGTGTTCAATAGTAAATTAATAACTAAAAAAATATTTTTATGATTCTATAGATACGTTTTTTATTATTTAAAAAACAAAATTGAATGTATATTGGCTACTCATATTTCGAATTAAAATAAGGATATTGTTATGTAAATTAAAAATTTTTTATTATCAAATGTTAAATTTATTTTCGTTGGAAGTTTTTTAACTTGCGGAAAGAAAATTATTTTTTATTCTATTTACCAAACTGTTTTCCTATTAGTTTATTGGGACGTGTAAAGGAATGCTTTATTACTGGCAAACTTTCCAATTCTAAGATTGAAAATAAAAATAAAGCCCTATATCTATAAATAAATCCTAAGTTCTTTCAATAATTCATATTTTTTTACTTTTAAGTCTTTTTTACTATATAAATATTAGTGTAATACACAAACGTACGAATTAAAATAATATTTGTACTGTTATTATTACTTAAGATAGATCTCATTAATTTTTATGATTTATTTAAAGGTTCTGTGTGTAGTTGACACTTATGAGTTATGAGTTACGTTAACCTTGACCAGTATTTGTTATTTACGTTAAAGATATTCATAATGTAGACTGAAATAGATTGATAAATGGTATTTAATGTAGATCTAAACCAAATCAAGTACAATGAAAACTTTTTAAAATAACAATAATAATGTAATGGAAATCTTTTATAAAACGAAAATTAATTGTATTCTAAAATGAAATTTTAAATTTATTTATACCACACTCCCCTACAAAACTTGCGCCAAGTAGTTTTTTTTTTTGTTGTTGTGAAGAAACCAAGTCCTATACTGTGTATAATTTTATGTACCCAGACTGTACTTAATATATTCTTGAAAGTTTTATTTATGTGATCATACAAGGTACATTAGGTTTATTTTATTGTGCATTTATACACGTATTATGTATTATTACGAAATATACAAATTTGACATATTGTTGTCTTTTTTTTAGCTTATGTTGCCGAGGCTTTGGATCTGTTTCTCTGCCTAAAATTAAGGATTTTACTGTAAAAAACGAACCACTTTTAGGTAAGCAAATGTAAGTTAATTAGCTTTTTTTATGATCGTTAATGAATTAAAACAAGTATTAAATCTTATAAAAAGTAATTGTATATGTAGTTGATTGATTACGGTATAAGTTATAATACTATATTTATCAGTCAATTATGTTTATTGAACATTTATTTGAGGTCAATGTGGCACGAAATTACAATTTTATCTTAAACAAATAGTAATAAATAATCAATATGCCCAATTAAAATACGCATCTACCTATCAATAATGCATTGTTTATAATCGAGATCAATGTTAATTAAATACTTATTCAATTATTATTTTAATTCTTTAAAAATAACTTTCGAAAATACTTGTTGCTTTGATAAGAATAATAATTATTAATTTAAACGCAATAATCGGCTAATTGTAGGTGATTACAACATTTTGTATTTATTATTTTTCAGAATATTTACCTGGAAGTAAAGAACGTAAAGAAATAGAATCTGAATTAAAGCGATTATCTGATAATGTGGAAGATGTACCTATCATCATTGGTAATGAAAAATTTAAGACTAAAGATGTTAGATATCAAGTTATGGTAAGAAGTTGAACTATTATTGTTTAATCGGAATTTTTTTCAATTTTGCATTAACGAAAATAGTATAGTAATAAATAATATTTTTTAAAATTAAAAATTTATAATATCCTTATAGTAGGTACTTATTGTGTAAAAAATCCTTATGCGTTAGTTACATATGGGTTTTTCATTGATAAAATGTTCCTTTTGTGTAATGTGTATAACAGATTATTGAATGATCGATAAAAATAAAATAAGACGTATCATATAAAATATATTCTCGATATTATTTTTGTTTTAGCCACATAATCACGGAAAGAAAATTGCAAAATTTTACTACGCGTCTTCTGTATGTATTTTATATTAAATTTATCGTATTATATAAAAAAAATGTATATATATATATATATATATATCAGTTTTATTTATATTTCATTGTACTTCTAAGGATTTAGTAGAAAAAGCAATTAAAGTTTCTACAGAAGCTCAGACTAAGTGGGATACTGTTCCTTTAGAAGAAAAGATAAGCATTTGGCTTAAAGCGGCTGACTTGATGGCAACGAAATATCGAATGAAATTAAATGCAGCCACTATGCTGGGCCAGTCGAAAACTGTTGTTCAAGCTGAAATAGATGCTTCAGCTGAGTTGATTGATTTTATCAAGTTAGTTATGAGTGTAAATATAATTTGATAGTTGTTGAATTAATAAAATTGAAATTATAGGTTAAATGCATTTTTCGCCAAGGAATTGACAAAATACCAGCCAATAAGTGAAGATAAAAAAGTCACGTTAAATAGTTTGCGTTATAGAGGTCTTGATGGTTTTGTTGCTGCCGTGTCTCCTTTTAATTTTACAGCAATTGGTGGAAATTTGGCATACACACCAGCATTAATGGTAACTAAATTTTCATAAAAATTGATCATTTTTGTAATAATTTTTTCTTGTTTTATTTTATTGGTACTTTTTTTCAGGGATGTTCGGTTTTATGGAAACCTTCAGATACAGCTTTGTTATCAAACTGGGTGATTTACGAAATAATGACTGAAGCAGGAGTTCCGGCTGGTGTAGTTAATTTTGTTCCAGCTGATGGTCCTGTATTTGGTGATACAATTACAGCTTCTCCGTATTTGTCCGGCATTAACTTTACTGGATCAGTTCCGTAAGAATTTACATTTATGTTATATCATTTTTTAGATTTTGAATGGAGCAAAAGAAGCTAGTGGTGGTTTTACAATGATGTTTATTGTTTTTTATTGTTTTTTTCTTTTTGTACAACTTTCGACTAGAAGTATTACTTTAATTGTCAGTCGTTACATGCTTAGTAAAAATACGGTGACAAATTTTGTCTAGTTGGTGTATTAGAGAGTTATTTTTTGATTTTTCTCAGTAGTATTTTATCATGTTACAGACAAATTACATAAAAACGTGATTTCGTATAAATCATCAATATAGTTAAATCTTTTTAACCCGTCGTTGCTCGCACTATTTCCGTTGTCACCTTTACTCGCATGAGGTATTTTTTTTCCAAGTGTCGTTTCTTTTATTTATTATGAGAATAAATAAATTTAAATTAATTGTAGACAATTTTTTATTATTTTAAATATTACAATAGTAAATAAAACAAATCTCTGACTATTTATATTAATTATTAAATTATATTAAAAAAAAAAACGATTAAAAACTTATTAAAAAAAATTTTTTTTGCACATATTTTAGATGTAGCATAGCAATCCGGAGACACACTTCGATGATATAATCACGGCAAATTAATTTGATACATTTCGTGCAAACCTTTGTTTTGCGATCTCAATAAGTCTCGATCTCATAAACTTATAAAACTGGCAGCATTAGTTTTGTAAATTGCACTGAAGCTCTGTTCATAATTGTTTTTTCAAATACAATAATTTATCATTGCTTTTAAATTTGTAATAATAATACTATAAAATCTCTGTTTACGTTTTTCACTTAGCGACATCCAGATACAGTTGGCTACCTTTTTTTTTAAGTAGTAAAGTTTATAGTGAAAGTCAAATGAGCATGTGCTTATTTTAAATTTTAGTTTATTAAAATTATACCATATTTAAGAGAGCGCTATGTTTGCATTTGTTACTTTTGTTTGATGTATATGCAGATATCAGAAATATACATATTTTGCATGGTCAGTAAAGTTTTTTAATCATGTAAATGAAATGACCCATTATCAAATGTTAAAATTGATACTTTTGATATTTTTTATACATAAAATGTATAAAATTTGTAGTTTTGGGAGTAACGTAACACTAACGCAAGTTTAAAATTACGTAACGAAATTACTTTTTAAGTAATGCAATGGTAATTTAATTCCATATTATTGAGAATAATTTATTAGTAACCAAGTTGTTTTTTATAGTAATTCGTAAAAGTAACGCGCTACTCTTTTTTACAATTGTTAATTTGGTAATATCAATTCAAAATATTAAATAATATTATTTCATAAGTCTACCTTGAACATAAATATATTTTAACCGGCGTAGCTCAAATGAGATGCTATTGCTACAAATATTAAGGATTCCCCTACTAAATTTCTAATGGTATTACGTTCTCATTTGGAAATATATTTAAAAACTTTTAATAACATAAAATATTTAGTATAATTAATGGTAATTAGGTAGGCTTCATTCAAATATTGAAAATTATAAATTTTTAAAGAACTAAAAATTATATTGTTCGCTTGTTGTTTAATATAATATTATTTATAGTGAATAAAATTAGTATTTGTATATTTTATTTTTAAAATAATGTGGAATATATTTATATTTATTTATAAAAGTGATTTATTGGTACTACAATAACAAACAAATTAAAATTAGTAATTGGTGGCTTTAGAATAAACTGTTTATTTGTTATAGGCTTAAGCTATCAATGCTATGATATAATCTGTAATAAATGTATAATAATAACTAATAATTTGTCAATTTTTATCATATTGTTTTTTTATAAGTTAATGACATAATATTACATTATATGAAATATGAATATTTAAATGATTAATTTCTTGATGCGTGGTGTCTTAAAGCAGTTGCTCTGTAGATTTTTTTTTTTAAGTAACATTAATTGCAACATCCCTTTTTTATAATTCAAGAAATGTAATTTGTTAAAAAAATATTTCACATAAATGTGTTGGTCATTTTATTTCTATTTTAAAATGTAATTTTGAGTACAATTTTATTGCTTAAAAAAATTAATTTCCCCAACATTGACAATTTTATCAGAGCTTATTTTTTGTAATAGTATTTACGTAATATAATTTCAATCGTATTTTGTTGTACTTAAGGCCCAGTACACACCTGCGGTTTTTTGAAGTATGGCACCGCTGCTTTATCGTAATTGCGGTTGGTTTTTACCCATAAACTAATTGCTCAATACACATGCTTTCCGTCGCTGTGCTTCATAATAACCATTATATTATGGATAAAACCAACCGCAAGTACGATGCCGCACGTAAAAAAGTCGCACATGTGTACTGGGCCTAAATGTATTTCTAATTTATTTTGTTTTAAAATGTTTTGTTATTATTATTATTATTTTTTTTTCAGAACATTCAATCGATTATGGACCCAAGTCGGCAAAAATATTAATAACTACAAAAATTTCCCAAGACTGATTGGCGAGTGTGGAGGCAAGAATTATCATTTTGTACATCCAACAGCTGATGTAACGTCTGTTGTTAATGGTACTATTCGGTCTTCATTTGAGTATTGTGGTCAAAAGTGTTCTGCTTGTTCCAGAATTTATGTTCCTGAATCTTTATGGCCAAAAGTAATACTTTACTCTTGTAAAAATATGTCATTATTTAATTCGTATTATATTCTTTATGAATAGATTAAAGAAGGATTATTGGAAATACGTAATAAGTTGAAAATTGGTGATGTTAGCGAATTTGATTCTTTTGCTTCAGCAGTTATAGATGAAAAAGCATTTACTCGTATTGTTGGGTATATTGAACATGCGAAGAAGTCTCCCAATTTGGAAATAATTGGCGGAGGAGAGTATGATAAAAGGTAATTGAAATTAACACTTCAAGTTAAAATCATTGCATTTTTATACAATATTATTTAAATATTTTGAATTTAGTAAAGGATATTTCGTGCAACCAACTATAGTTGAGACTAAGGACCCATTAGATAAAATTATGACTGAAGAAATTTTTGGGCCTCTTTTAACTGTTTATGTTTATAAGGATTCTGAAGTTGATAAGACTGTTGATCTCGTTGTTAGTTCCACACCCTATGCATTAACCGGAGCTGTATTTGCACAAGACAAGTAAGATTAGATAAGTGCAAAAATTGTGTTGTTATTAATCGTTTTATTATATTTACATAGAAGTTTTTTGAAGAAATCTCTCGAAACATTAAAATACTCGGCTGGTAATTTTTACCTCAACGATAAGTCAACAGGTTCTGTTGTAGGACAACAACCGTTTGGTGGTAGCAGAATGTCAGGTAATTACAAATATTCTATTACTATTTATTATTTGTCATTCAGCCAAGTTGGGCGAGTTACTTCTAAAAGTAATACAATTACTTCATTCGTTGCATATAAATAAAAAGTAGTGAAGTTACTCCTTTCATTATTTAAGTAAAATTGTGACAAAGTTACTTAAATTCTCAATAAATAAAGTTCATAATAATAGGTGATTTAAAAAAAAAAAGTTTTATATTTTAATATTTCTTAAAATGAATATATCAGTAACATCTTAACAATAATCTGTTGACAATGGTATGTGGGTAATCTTAGATTATATAAAATGGACATATCTATTTTCATATCTCACCCTGGAATGCATTGTGTCCAATACCTATGAATAAATCTACAATGTTGTGTTTAGGAAATTTTGCATGGTAATAACTGTTCTATATAATGTATATGTTTTATTACTCAGAATACTGTATATTTGTCATAACTATTCATTTTGTATTACTGTGAGTTGTCAGGCATGCGTGAAGTAGATAAAAAACGTAACAAGGCCACTTGTCGCACATGTTTCACATGTGATTTTTAGTATATGGCTTTATCTATTGGTTATGTTCTAAAGTTGGTAACACATAACATTATCTTGCTTAATTTTAAATAATGAACTGGACAAAATAATTAATTAATATAAATTAACACTTTTAATTATTATAAGTATTATTATTTTGGCAAATACTCAATTTTTATGATACATTATTGTTACTAAATTATGTATATGAAAAGTAATTGGAATTACAATTTTGATACATTGAACAAATTGTAATGCAATTACGTAATACGTTACAAAAAAAAGTAATGTCATTACTTAGTCATTACAGTAACATGTTACCACAGAATATAATTAAAAATACAAGAAATATTAAGAATATAATTGTTTTCATTATGTTATTATTGGACCCAAGTCGGCAAAAATATTAATAACTACAAAAATTTCCCAAGACTGATTGGCGAGTGTGGAGGCAAGAATTATCATTTTGTACATCCAACAGCTGATGTAACGTCTGTTGTTAATGGTACTATTCGGTCTTCATTTGAGTATTGTGGTCAAAAGTGTTCTGCTTGTTCCAGAATTTATGTTCCTGAATCTTTATGGCCAAAAGTAATACTTTACTCTTGTAAAAATATGTCATTATTTAATTCGTATTATATTCTTTATGAATAGATTAAAGAAGGATTATTGGAAATACGTAATAAGTTGAAAATTGGTGATGTTAGCGAATTTGATTCTTTTGCTTCAGCAGTTATAGATGAAAAAGCATTTACTCGTATTGTTGGGTATATTGAACATGCGAAGAAGTCTCCCAATTTGGAAATAATTGGCGGAGGAGAGTATGATAAAAGGTAATTGAAATTAACACTTCAAGTTAAAATCATTGCATTTTTATACAATATTATTTAAATATTTTGAATTTAGTAAAGGATATTTTGTGCAACCAACTATAGTTGAGACTAAGGACCCATTAGATAAAATTATGACTGAAGAAATTTTTGGGCCTCTTTTAACTGTTTATGTTTATAAGGATTCTGAAGTTGATAAGACTGTTGATCTCGTTGTTAGTTCCACACCCTATGCATTAACCGGAGCTGTATTTGCACAAGACAAGTAAGATTAGATAAGTGCAAAAATTGTGTTGTTATTAATCGTTTTATTATATTTACATAGAAGTTTTTTGAAGAAATCTCTCGAAACATTAAAATACTCGGCTGGTAATTTTTACCTCAACGATAAGTCAACAGGTTCTGTTGTAGGACAACAACCGTTTGGTGGTAGCAGAATGTCAGGTAATTACAAATATTCTATTACTATTTATTATTTGTCATTCAGCCAAGTTGGGCGAGTTACTTCTAAAAGTAATACAATTACTTCATTCGTTGCATATAAATAAAAAGTAGTGAAGTTACTCCTTTCATTATTTAAGTAAAATTGTGACAAAGTTACTTAAATTCTCAATAAATAAAGTTCATAATAATAGGTGATTTAAAAAAAAGTTTTATATTTTAATATTTCTTAAAATGAATATATCAGTAACATCTTAACAATAATCTGTTGACAATGGTATGTGGGTAATCTTAGATTATATAAAATGGACATATCTATTTTCATATCTCACCCTGGAATGCATTGTGTCCAATACCTATGAATAAATCTACAATGTTGTGTTTAGGAAATTTTGCATGGTAATAACTGTTCTATATAATGTATATGTTTTATTACTCAGAATACTGTATATTTGTCATAACTATTCATTTTGTATTACTGTGAGTTGTCAGGCATGCGTGAAGTAGATAAAAAACGTAACAAGGCCACTTGTCGCACATGTTTCACATGTGATTTTTAGTATATGGCTTTATCTATTGGTTATGTTCTAAAGTTGGTAACACATAACATTATCTTGCTTAATTTTAAATAATGAACTGGACAAAATAATTAATTAATATAAATTAACACTTTTAATTATTATAAGTATTATTATTTTGGCAAATACTCAATTTTTATGATACAGTATTGTTACTAAATTATGTATATGAAAAGTAATTGGAATTACAATTTTGATACATTGAACAAATTGTAATGCAATTACGTAATACGTTACAAAAAAAAAGTAATGTCATTACTTAGTCATTACAGTAACATGTTACCACAGAATATAATTAAAAATACAAGAAATATTAAGAATATAATTGTTTTCATTATGTTATTATCTAACGCTGCCAATTAGTTGGTTTTTAATTTAATGTCATTATAATAATAAGTGTTACTTATTACTATTTTTTTAAAAATATTTTAAAATTTTTATATAATTGATTTTATAAATTTAAAAACTTAAAATAATTTTTACAACATATTGTATGACTGAAACTGATATTTATTTATGAGTTTTAAACTAAACTTGTCATTGCAAGTATTATTATTTTGAGGATTATTTGTTATCATCAGCTAATTAACGGTAATACAGAAAAATAACACTACATAGAACTTTATAGAGTTTGAGTTGACTTTAAAGTTTAAGCACGTATTGCTTAAGTTGAAAAGAATTTTTTCTTTGTTTTGTAAAAAAATCGTCTCGCAAAGAAGTACAGCTATTAAAAAGAATCTTAAAACTCGAAATTATTCCTCTTTCTAATTTTGGTAACAACTGTTTAATCTTTAAAAATTCAACTGAAATAGTTTAAGTTCTAGCGTGCTCAGTTGATTGATCCAACAATTTTTTGTGTATGTTTTATTAATTATGTATCAAATTCTTTTATTTATTTATTTTTACGTATTTCAAAATTTTATTATTGTTAGTAAAAATTTAGGGTTACAAAAACATTATAAAAATTGTGTTTAGTTTTGTGTATTTCTATACGCTATTTATGTGTACGAATCAGCATATTTAATGTAATATAAAAATGGTGTAAATTATAGTCATAGGGTGAATCGCATTGACCGAAGATACGTGTTGTATAAAGCAACAATTTTTTGACCATAGGAATATCTATAAAACGTGTTTCAACTACAGTTCTGTTTTATATTATTTAAAATTTTTTTTATTTTCAGGTACAAACGATAAAGCTGGCGGTCCCCATTACATCTTACGGTGGACGTCACCCCAGTCTGTAAAAGAAACATTTGTTCCATTGACCGAATGGAAATATCCATATATGAATTAACAGTGCACTGGAATATCTAGAGTTTTGTCATATGGTGTATAACACTAATTGCAAAACTGTGATAATGATCTAATAGGATACTACCAAATGAGTATATAAATAGCAAAAGAAGCAATTTGATATTTCCATATATTTTATATAGTGTAAAATATATTATTTAATGTTTATATAAAAATCTGAAAGGATCTTTCAAGTTATGCATGATAAGGAGGAAGAAAGATCAATCAAAAGTATTCTTTTCTTAATTTATTCATTTTTTTTTCAATTTTATTGACATTAAGTTTTGTATTTCGTATTGTAACCTTGATAGATACAATTTGTAAAATATGCCCATAGATCTGTTCTAGTTTTATCGAAATGTTTACAGTATTCTGAAATTGTTAAATGTTAGGTATTTATCATTATATTAAGTTGACAGATTATGTCATTTACATTTATATTTAACCATAATGTTTTGTTTATATTAAACTTTATAATCTAGTTTTGTCTCTTAAATCTATTGGCGACAAATAGCCTTTACATTATGTTTTACAAACCAGGAAGTCCTTTATTCAAAATACTTAATATAATTGTATCTGCTATATATTGTCATACAAATAGTTTTTAGTTTGACTTTATATTCTAAATTTTTACCTATTTTGCGAATACTGTTTTGTTGATACATTCATATTATTTACTGAAATTTTGCAGACAACATTGAAATTAGACAAAATTGTTGACCATATGAATGTGAATAAACATTTTGATTGTCCAATGAGATTATTTTGTTTTTTCAAATGAAAGTAGGTAGTAATAAAAATTTAAATGGCTGAAGAAATATCAATTTTTTGTTTTCCACCTGTTAACATTTATGAACAGATTACAGTATTACAACATATTAATATTTTAAAGGAAGACAATCTAAGGCTTTGCTATTGTAGACATACATACTTTTATTGCGCTAGAGTTTTTATCATTTTTGTCTTGATGGTTTTCAGTATAAAGTCTGATGAAGTTTAGAAATTAATAATACAATTTTAAATTGTATTGAATTTATATTTTGTAACTAAATGACAATAAAAACACTGATAAGTAGCATTTTAATTAACCTTAAAAATGGGAAATTATGAAATATTATTCTCGTTATATATTGTTGTGTGTTTTGCTGATAGTGTATGTACAATTTTTGGAAAAAGAAAATGTTTTATTCATAAATTCGCACATCTGTTGTTAGAGGGAAATAAATACCCGTTTCAATTAAAATAAAATATGTGTCTTAAAACGTCGACAAAAGCGGATTGAATGAAAACCGGTTGTCTGTACAAAGCTGCTGTTGAAATAAAAAAAAAGCGAAGTAATAAGTAGGAAGTGGCCAAAGAAATATCATAACTAGGTTCTTAAATCGTAATGGCGAAGGAAAAACCAACAGCAAGTACGTATTGAATTGTGTACATAAATTGGGATATACGAGTACTATTTACAACGTAGGGTCGTACAAACTGTTTTTCAGTTGACACACATATACATAATTTGCTAGTTTAATTAATCAAACGATATTGGAAAAACAACAGTAGCTTGATTTTGAAGAACATCGCTATAAGCTAGAAACATATTATAGAGATGGAAATTAGTTTTAGATACAAAAAAAAAAGATTTGCGAGAATTTGTAGTTTTTTTTAATCTGGTTTATTCTGGCCAGCACTAATTGCAGTTTAAAGAGGTAGTTTAAAATTAATTTTTGAATATTGGTCTTGTCACGTGGCACGTTTCCTTTTTCCCAAGTCAATAGTTATATAATATATATATATATATTTTTTTTTTTTTGTAAAAGAATATTTGTTTATTAAGTTTTTGGATTTTGTTCTCTTTTTTTTTTATTATACATTATTTTCAGTTCATGTTATTGATACATATACTTAATAAAAACACTTTATTGCTGTTTTACTTGTAGACTTGGTTGCATAAATTATAGTGTTATCCAACGTATTCCGCGACCTCTGTGATCCAGTATAATATTAATTTTAGTTTCGCTAACTAAAAAAAAAAAAAAGAAAAGGAGGTATGTCAAAAAAAGGTAAAAAGGTACCTATGTCAGAATTCAAAGTTAAATAAATACGTTTATTTAAAACACACAAATAAAAATTATTTAAATCACCGCACCTTCCCACTCAGCAAAAAAAAAATTCTAGTCACGACCCTGCGTCTACGCAGGGGCGGATGGGCATGATCTGACCAGCCCGGAAAAAACAGAATCTAGCGGCCCACATGATCATATCCAATATTTATTTTATCATACAATATTTTTCATCGGCCCATTTTCGTCAATATAAAGTAGCGGCCCTCCGGGAAAATCCCGGTCCCGGTGGGCCTATCCGCCCCTGGCAGGGTGTCTGTCTCGCAAAGATCTTTATTATTGAGATTTGTTAGATCTCTGCGAGGCACAACTCTGTACAATATATATTTAAATGCGTAAATTTTCAGAAACAAAAAACTGACCCTTTATGACTTAAACACTTAAAAATCTATAAGTGCTATAAATAGCCTAAAATTGAAAAAACTGACAATTTTTTTGTAGTAGTATAGACGTATAGTAAAAAAAAATTACATATTCTTTGAAAATTTCGAGACTAGGGTAATCGTTTTCAGAATTACGTAGAGATATTTTGACGAAATCGCGTTTTTTTCGTTTTATGTAATTTTTCGGTAGTTCCTAAATTTTTTTTTATTTAGGTTTTTTAGGCGCTTTTGAAAAAATCGAAAAATAACCTATTCAAAATACCAAATAGATAAAATTTTCTATAGGAAAATGATTAAGCATGTAAAAATCGGAGCACTCCTCTTGGTAAAATTTTCGATTAGACATAAAAAAACTAAAAAAAAAAAAAAACGTAATTGTAAAACCAATACATTCCTCGCTCCGTTTAGAATAATCTAAAAAATTGATTTTAGGTAATATTTTCCAAGTGGTTTTATTTTTGAAAATTTGTTTCCACATTTTAGATGACGTTTGAATTCGCTACTGATCGTATATAGATACGCAGTTATATTTTATTCACTCGCATTAAATAGAGCTAAAAATAGTAGGTGTCTACTGCAAGTTGCTTACACAAATCCGTAATAAATGTGCGCACATTAAGTCGCCTTAAAAATACCATTTGATGGACATTATTTCTAAATGGGAGTAATTTACCGGGTATAGGTAGTATCTTTTTTCTAAAGGGTAAAAATAAATCCTTTTTTTTTGTTTCGTCAAAGTTAGTTTTCTTCTTCGTCTGAAATAGAAATAATACCATTTTATTTATGATTAACGGTATTAGACTATCTGGTAAATACAATGATTTTGGAAGCCAATTGAATTTTGAATAATTTCGGTGGGTATTTTTAACAGTCACGGTGTACGATTTTTATTTGAACATTTATTTAAGTTTTAATATATGAACAAGTTGTAGGCGTAAAATCATCAAAACGTATAATTACTGATGATTTTAAAAATAAATAAAATAATATAAAGGTACAGTAAAAAAAAAAAAAAATGTATGTACATGTATACTCGTATATATTTTTTTTTTATACTAAGACGTCTCGAGAAATCTTGTTTCCGATCGTCGAGTGACAACTTGTCCTATATATGAAATGAAAGGGGTTTTAATGTATTTTTAAAGAATGGAAAGGAATTTTTTAAAATTTATATGACTAATAATTTAATAAGTAAAAATTATTAGAGAGAGATGTATTTTTGAATATGATATATACAAATATAAAAAAAAAAAAAATTGTTTATACAATATTTATTGTTTGTACATACACAAATTAAGATTAATTTTATTATTATTATTATTATTATTATATTTGATGTGAAATAAACAGGGGATCTCACTTGCATTAAACGCTACGTATAAATATTCTCATTTTAAATTTGTGTTCAACTGTACAATTAATAAATGATATTTATGAGTTGAAAATAGACATGAATAGTACCTATAAGTACCTATTTATGAAGTTAGTTATTGATAGCTGTCGATTATTTCATGGTCTCCTGCAGTGTGTTAACTAAACTGAATATATAATTAACTGTAGAAACTTTCCAGAGTAAAAATTCAATTTAGGTAATTAACTTAATTAGTGGTCAACAAAATAAGTTAATTATTTAAGTTAAGAGATGAACAGAAATTATCTTTTTAATTTAACTTAAAATTGTTGACTACCTAGTCATAATAATATCTACCTTTGACATTAAGTAGGTACCTACACCTACCTATAATTTTTATTTTTTATAGCCTTATAGGTGTATTTGTTGAAATTCTGCGTTTCAATTAAAGATTTGTGAAAAAAAACAACTCGGTCTTGAAAATATATAAACGTGTTTATTTCGTTAAAAAATCAATATTTAAAATAGAAAAATTGTTTTCACCGCAGAATCTAGCAGAGTAGGTAATATATGTATGATGGGGAGGTGGGGAGGTGATGTGTGTATCGCCCTCCTTGGGATTTAGCGGTAATGTTTTCCATGCAGATTTCATAAATAATTTATCATTAAAACTTACTAAAAACTTTGTATGTAATATTTTATATTATTAATTTTTAGCGGCTGCTAAAACTGGCATTTGATTTTATTTCATTGCACGTTGCTTTGATTTGTTAGATTGAAAATTTGGTTTTAAGATCTAAAATGGGCGAACAACAAGGTTGTGTCAGTGTCGTCAGTGCTGCGGAGAGGCAAATATGTGTTAGTGAGATTATATTTTTTCCGAATAATAAAAAATATGATGTTTCGGGCTCCGAGTCTTTTTAGAACGTCATAACGCGTTTAATTTTTTAATTTTTTTTTTTCATCATTTCTTGAATGGACGATGAAGACGAACGCAAAACGAATATTTTTGCGCGTTTCGCCCTCCTATATTCCAAAATTAAGAGAAAATTTTTGTAGTATTTAGTATGCAATTATTATGAATTCATGATGCTGTTTTTTTTAATTTCCTGCAAAAATCTTTTCGCTGAAAAATGAAAAGTTCATTTGATGAGGCTAGGAACACATTTCTCCCGCTTATAATGTGTACAACCTTTACCGTTAAGTATTAATTATTATTATTTTTTTTTTACGACTGTTAGCAATTATTATTCAGTAGGTATCGTTATGAATTATATTGTATACTCGCAAACGTAAATTATTTCGTAAGCCGTTTGATTGACGACGGGTACCTATTATATTATTTATGTAAGTTTATATATTCGCTTCCCGGACGACCCGTCAAAATGTCAAAAGTCAACTTTTGGATCTCACACGTGATCAACTTATAGTACTTATAGTATAGGTACTCCACATTTTAGGTATCAAATCAACCTGAAGCGTTCGGTTCGGCCGTTATTTATTATTTTATTATCGATAAAAACTGAAGAATTCATTTACAATAGTCATTCGTATAATATGCTCTCTCTCTCTCTTCTTTTTCGTGTAACGGAGGTTTTAATGCACATCTTTTAGTATGCTTAGTTTATATTTTTAGATGCTATTTTTTTTTCTAGTCAATATTCTTAATAGTAGTAATATTTTTGCTCAAAGTTTTTTTTTTTTTACTCATAGGTTCTCAACATTTGTAAGAACGGTGTTCAGCTGGGTGCGGTAGGTGTGTGTACTGTGTATATCAGCTTCCGTTTACCACGTCATCCAAATACACGGGCGTGATAACGAGACGGCCACCGATTATCTCCATTCGAGTGTAATATACGCGCAACAAATAATATAGGTATGATCAATTGATGCATGGAAAATGCAGCTGGGTTCGATGAGCGGGCGACGGATTTACGATTTGCGAGGTTGGTTAAATGCGAAATTTCGTGTGTCGACGGATATTTCTACGAATATTATTCGCTATAAGCGTATAATATATAGTCAGATAAGGGCGGCGTTCACAAACCGATAGCACACATTTCACGTTTACGACGTTTACGTTACTTGTTGATGAAGGCGAACTATAACACGCATTATTGCAGATTATTACTACGACAGATTTATATTTGGACTCTTTCGATATACGCACAGTGGTCGAGGTGGATTAAAATAAGTGAGGGAAGGGATGGAAGCAGTGTCGTCATTTCAAGTTTTGAAAGGGTATAGTAAGGGAGGGGGGTAAAGTTGTGAAAAATAAGCAAAAACAAAAGTCTTTTTTTAACAAAAGACTCTAACTTCGGCCTTATTAACCTTGATGGTGAACTATATTTTTTATGAATGTGATTAAGTGACGTTTAGATCTATTGAATGTTAAAATTGTAGGAAACGAGATAGTTCTTAAAATTAATAATAAAAAAAAAAATGGTTCAAAAGATATTTTTCTAAAAAAAATTAGGCAACATTACAATTAAAAATTATAAAAAAAAATAAATTTTTAAAACCCAGGAGGGATGAACAATTTTAAACAATGTAAGGGGGGATAGAATATACTAACTAAAAGAAGTGGAGGGATGGCATATCCCTTAATCTCCCCACTTCGACCACTGGATACGCACAATATTACAACAGTGTTTCGGCGTAAGTAAGTATTGTGAATTGGTCTGAATTTTAGGGGTTGAAAAAATTACTAAATTACCTGTCGCCATCTACACCGATACGTATAACATCAAATAATATTATTATATTATAAAATCGATGATGATTATTCTCATAAAATATGCTTATCGTCACAAATGAATTTCAACTCGATTCAATAACAGATTGATAGCGCACAAAAATGAAAACGAATAAATCGTTTCTTTGGTGCACCATTTTGACTGCTGTCCATAATATTCGCCTTTGGCTGGAGTTGTATTTGTATCCGTCGTCGTGTATTGCATGTAATATATAGAACTAACGTATGTAATTGAAATCGGTTTTTATATTTTATTTTTGTTTGATACAATTTGTGATTTCGTACCATTGTAATAGATATAGAATATTACATTTGATCGAACATCATTTTTATATTGTAGTCCGGCGGTGGATCGGCGTGTACCGGGAAATTAGAAAATTTACCGAAAGCCCGCGGTCTTATATTTGTACGCATTTTTAACTATCGGATTTACTATCGATTTTATCGCGTATTTTTTTCCCAATTCACTGTTTTCACACAAACGACTCCAGCGAATTTCATTTGGCTCTAAGAAAATAAGGATCATTATTGTCATTATTACAATATAGAGTACTTCGCTGCCATTAATTTGGTAATATAATTAACGACGTAAACCTGCGGTGCGACTGTAACAGAATTGCCTACCCGAATCCCCGTGTACGATCGAGACTTTGACAAAATAATAACACTAGGTATCGTTACTATTATAATATATCTACTCGATTTTAACCGTCTATTTAAAAAGAGAAAATCAACGCCGAATCGCCTTCAGAAACAATATTATTTTTCTCCTTTTGTAGCAAATTAAATTCATATTTAATGACGGTCTTATTGAAATTTTCGTTTTTTGATAGTTGCAAGACATTTTCCAGCACGTCCTTCAGGAGCGTAATTATGGGGTATTAGGCGAATGGATCTCAACCATTGGATTTTTTTTCTTTTACTTAACATGTTATGTAAATGTACAAAAAATATAATAAGAAATAATTAAAAACAATAAAAATGCGATATTTTCGGTTACTTAACAAAATTTGATAGTATTTATTATAATAATAATATTGGTCAGTTTATTAACCGATAACTATAAGTACCGATAAATGCAGGTACGGTGCTGTTATAGGTTAGGTCACCGAAGAAAGGTTTGCCCCTATGTTCGGATGTCGGAGTAAAAACGCACGAAGTACCCAATAAATTAGCTCAAAAAACCAAGAAAATCAGATATTTCGTTCAAAAAAATACGCCTTATTTATTTAAAGAAAAGTATAAAATACGAGTATCAATCATTTTACCTTTGGCATCGATGTTGGATGGGAAGTCATATGAGTTATCCGTAATAATACGTTTCACATCCCTTTCCATATAACATTCGTAATTGCGTCACTGACGTCCTTGGTGTATGATGAATATGTTCTAGTATATTATATTTCATCGATAATACGGATGGACGTGTTTCTGAATTTCCACGTCCTTTTGTAATACGTACTTCAAAAACGGTTCAGAGTTTTACGACTGTATAATGGGGAAAAGCCAACGACTCGGTAGTTCTGAGTGACGATACGACGCGACGGCGAAAGACTAGACTGCAGGACGTATCGCATTGCTATAATAATACACGATTGTTAAGACGGCGAATTGAATGAGACGGTTCGCCGTTTTCACGAACTAATCGAATTACGCTGGAAATCATAAGTTACGTTCTGACTGTTGGGCTGCAATCGAGTCCTTTATTATTGGTTTTGATCTTTTTTTTTTGTTACAATTACAAAAAAAAGAACTATTAACCCTTGAATTGAGAGGGTATAAAAGAGAACGATAAGGAAATACTTCGTAGATAAAACAACTGTACGCTGTACACCATTACTCACTATAAATGATGTATTTATTATCTTTGTCTCGATGTATTTTTGCGTAAAAGTATATCAGTATTATATTGACTAAACGAGAACGCACAATTATTTTAATATGTTTGTAGTAAAGCAAAAATTATCGAATTATATTTTATTATTATTCCTGGTAAGTTTTTATGATTTAAAAAAGGGGGGTTTTGTTTACATTTCCCCCTATATTACGAGTTTTAATATTTTATCAATATAAATTTAATTGCTACCTATACAATATTGCTATGGCGTTAAATTATTTTGATTATTTTCGACCTAGTATAAGGTCCGCACACACTGGAGTGGCGTATATATTTAATATAAATAATTTTTATCAATTATTTTTCAATATTTTCTTTTTTTTTTATATCGAATAAACTAACCGTATAATGTGTTGACGTCAGACGCATTACACTAACTGATCACAATTTTAATGTTGTTTTTAAAAAGTTTAACTGTATTTTACGAAAACGATTTTGATTGGAAATATAAATGTACATAACAATTAAATTTACTCTGAAAAAATGTTTGCATCTTCGTGGAAGCGTTGAAGATTATTACAGTTCGTTAACGACCATTATTAATATCAACGTACGTCTGTTTACAAATATTGTATTATTATTATTATTATTGTTATTACGATATAAATTTTATTTAAATAAATTTGTAGGTATATATATAATATATAAATAAACAATCAAGCCAAAATTATTGTGAAAAACAGAGAAATATATAAGAATTGTTTTATGAATTTTTTTATATTTTTACTAGTTTCTATTGGTAAAGTATTAACATTAGGTTTTAAGCGAAAAGGAAAAATACAACATGAGAATAAAAATAAAAATAAACCAGACTACGTAGAAAAATTGTAAACATTACAATAAAAGACATAAAAATAAAAATAAAAAATTGTGTGCATAGTGAATTAAATTTTAAACTATGATTAATGGCATGTTCTTGATGTTATTTAATATAATATATTATTTTAAAATTTGCTTATATTTTAAATTTATTATGTTTGATTTTTTTTTTTACGTATATATGTAATTTTCAAAACTGAATTTATATAAATATTATGTTGCGTATTTCAAATTTCATAGTCTATTATTATCTATATTAAAAGTAATGATACAATTATTATTTTTCAAAACATGTTCTGCGAAATATGAATTCAGATTATAGCTTGTTAAAATTTTATTTCAGAGTTGTGTTCTTTATATCTTGTTTTAAAATTCCTTCTCATTTTACCGATATTAAATTATATTATTACAGGTACATTAAATTTTGTGAATTCCAGGATAAAATTTAAATTTGTTAAAATTATTATTTGGACGTTGTTTTATTTTTACAATTTCTTTATTAGTACATTGAATGCGATTTTAATATTATTTAATATTTTAGCGAATTTTTCTGATAATATATAAATATTTTCGATACTTCATATTACAATATTGAATTACATTATTTATTTAGGTTTTTAAAAATATTTTATTCAAGATTCCTGCGGTATTCTATGTCGATTGCGTTTAAATTATATTTATTTTCAAGGGCGCATGCATAATATTAAGTTCGTGATTATAATTATATTTGTTTAAAGGATACGTTCAAGTCTATAAAAACAGAGTTAAAAAAACGCAATTTTTGTTTTTGTGTGAACGGTTGATTGGAATCATATATATGTTTACGATTGTGTATTTACATATCATACAAATTTATTATTTACGAGTATTTATTTATAGTTTTTATTTTTTATTTTTATTTAATTTACATATCCTTTTTATTCTTTTTTTTTTTTAATTAAATTTTTTGTTATTTGAATATTTTGCATATTATGTATAAATCTATTATGCGTCCAAAATGTAATATATATATATATATATTATACACAGTACACTGTAAATGATTTTTTTTCATCTATATTTAATACACATATAATGTATTATTATAGTTAAATAAATTTTGGTCATAAATTTCAAGTGAAAATATCGCGTCCGGTAAAATTGGACGTGCGTCGGTTTTTGTGAATTCTCTGCGTTATGATATTTTACCGTTGCAGTGTGTGGGCGCACATTATACTATATGTTACTATACTATACTATAAATTAATTTATAAAAATTATATGTAAGCTAAGAGTTTATGATTTTTCCATAACGGTCTGCACACACTGCAGCGGTGGCGGTGGCGGTAAAATTTTACAGTGAATGTATACCTATTCACCGTACAATTTTACCGCCACCGCCACTGCTGCAGTGTGTGCGGACCTTTATGGAAAATAATAAACTGTTGATTTTAGCGCTTACATGTAATTTTTATGAATTAATTTATTCTTTAATAATAATAAATAGGTCGGGTGTATAATTTTTTTCTGTTTTTTTTTTCAGAAGGGCGTATTTACTGCCGGCGGCAGCAAAGCGGGTCAAAGATTGCTTCTGGGTATTCGAACCCGAAAGTGCTTTCAGTATACATTTGCATTGAGTATTTGCATACAAATATATTTAGTATTCCAATACGGTGGTAATATATACTGACGTGATTATCGAAAGACAAATTCGAGTTAACATTATTAAAATTACCGTACCGCAATATTAAAATAATAATGTATTTTGAACGGACGTATTATATGTAAACAAATGTATATATATATATTTACTTCGGAAGATATTTTAGATTCTGAGCGGAGCAAAGAATCTATTGGTTTTACAAAGCTGTGTTTTTTTTTTATGACTGTACCCAAAAATTCTACCAGAAGGAGTATTCCGATCTTTACAGTCACAGTTTGTTTCCGGTAGCAAATTGCTTCTAGCTGGTACTTTAGAGAGGTAATTTTTTTGATTTTCTCAAAAGCGCCTGAAAACATTTAACTCATAAACTACCGAAAAATTACATAAAAACGGTAAAAACGCGATTTCGTCAAAATCGATTATCGTTATTTCTTCGTAATTTTTAAACTAATTATGGGTATAGAAATTTGAAATATTCATTTAATATGTAACTGTTTGTTATATTAAGGAAACAAAATTCTCAAAAACATTCTTTTAATTTTGGACTATTTATAGCAATTATAGGTTTCGAGGTATTTAATTGATAAAAGAGTTAGTTTTTGTTATATAATACCCAAAATATTACACCGAAGCTCCGCTCAGAATCGTTTTATCGAACGCAATGATTTATCATTGCTTTCAAATTTATATAGTGATAACAATACACTCTAAAATCTTTATCCAAGTAATTCACTTAAGCGACATTCACAACACCCCACGGCTCGTTACTTTTTTATTCAATTAATTTTAGGTTTGAATTTAATTTCGTTGTGCGTAAAACGAAATCGATGTATAGCCGCTATTTCTTTTTATATTGTATGTATATTATAAATAGGTAATTTGTTTTAGCATTTTGTCGTTGTATAACTTCACATGTCGTATATGTATATATTTTTAAAATATTCAATAACTTATTTATAATTAAAGGTAAGCCTCCTTAACATACACCTTACCAACAAAAATAATCGAAGTTACCGGTGGGAACGAATTAAATAGCCAACTTACGCACAGTGATCGGATTGGAAGGGGAGAGGACGCAGGGGAACGGAGCGCCTCTACAATTTTTTTTCGTATTTTGAGAGCACCTCTTCAAATTATTTTCATTAGAACGAGGGGACAGAACGTCGTGTTATTTTGTTAAAATAATATTGAAATGTTGATTTTGTGAATTTACGTTGGATATAAAATACAGAAGTAAATCACTGCAGTTACCATCAGTTGTGGAATGTTATTTAAAATTAATTAGGTACCAAATTTAGAGTACATTTTTATATAATTATTAATTTTTATATGTTAATAAATGGCAAGTTTTAAAAAAAAGTATTCATAGTAATTTTTGGTATATATTATATTGTAATAATTTGATGAAGATGAACGGTTGAGGGGCGTGGAAGCGAAGCCCCCACAAGTCAGGTTGTATTTAATAATTGCAAAGGACGCTAATTTTTTTTGAAATCTTGGAGTACCCCTTTCTTTTATTTGTTCAATTCGAGCACTGCTTATGAAATCTTATACGTGAAAAGAAAAAAAAAACTTAATTCTGTGTTTTGTCGCTGGTCGGCTTTACCGTTTCGAATGTCGGATTAAAATTTAAGCCATTTTTTTTTTTGTGCTTTTTGTTCTGTCGTTTGTATACTCGACAGATCCTTTTAAATGTATCACAATTTTGATGGCGACTGTAAATAGGCGTACCTATATTCACCCGTTTGAAATTATGAGATACTTTTGAATGGAGTTTTGTACCCGTACAGACGTCAGGACGTAGAGCATAAACCATTGGACCGAATTAAAAATCCCGGATTCTTTTTTGATATGCATAAAAAAATGTTAATACGATGGAAAGTTCGGTGTAGTATAATTATTATTAGTTATTTAATATACTATTAATATACGCACTACCCTTGTAAAAGTGTAATGTTGTCTTTACCAAACGATAAATGATAGGGTTTATCCCCTATTTAAAGGCAAGGATTAACATTTTCGACCCGCTCTTATTTGTGTATTATTCCGTACTTAACCCGTTCCATAGAAGATTCAAATTATAAACACTTCGGAAACTTTTTAACATCATTAAATATACGTATAATATCGTGCGCGTCGGGTGATTTTTGATATTTCGATGTACTCGTAGGTCTATTAAAAAAAAAAAAAAACATTGTCTATATAACAACAAAATATATGTTTTATTATATTTTTCACTTACAAAAATGTAACTATTTAATATGTAATACGCGTGTTTAAGTATACAATAAAGAATACGCGAATAAATCACAATCGATGATACCTATACCGTATAAATTCACAATAAATCCCTCGTTTTTTCTACTAACACCACGAGTCGTTTGAAAAATTTAAACAGATATTATAATAATAATAATAATTATAATAATAACGATGACGTCATATACGAACATGTAGTGTGTGTGTGTGACGTTTATAATTGTTCAGTAAACTCATTATTATTATGTATTTATTTTTTCTAACACGACGAGTTTATAATGTTATATTAACACAAACGACGAATCATCGCGGTCTACGTATGTAGACAAATAACAAGTAAATCTAATAGGTAACGACAAAATCCGAATAAAATCACGTACCGCGGCGAGGTTCACGTCGAAAATTGCTCGCAGCCACAATATGATATCATTGGAATATACGAGAAAATACTATTATATTGCGCGTTACGTACGTGAGATTATTATTTCTCTAATTATACAATAATAAACGTGGTCTTATGAATTAACAACACTACGTGTGTGTGTGTGTGTGTGTGTGTGTGTGTCGCAGCGTTATTGTCAGTGGTGTCGTAGTTATCGTAAACTATATAGGGAACTAGAGTGCAAAACTTTCACACGGTTAGTTCGGACTAGTGGCTTGGACCGTGTATTACTAAAACGAGTAGTACCTACTAGGATCACGCCGAAGTGTGTGCTTATTCGAATTGTTTTCTTTTTTAATAAAACTATAGGCGCGATAAGACTGATACCGTCGGTGGGACACTGTGATGGATTTGATCTCGATTCGAGGCCAAACGAAAGGAATAATAGTTGATGGTCTACAAGGGGAGAGGAAACAGATGGATTAAGACTCGGGAGTTTTGGACGCATTAAAGTGCAGCGAAAGATAGTCTATTTCTATTTCCTGCAGTGTACTAATAGGACCGATTTAATCGACATGTTTTGAATTACGCGCGCGCACGATAAACGGACCATCAATTTCGGAATTATCAATTTCGGTCTGTACACGATACTTGTAATGTTCGAGGTTTAAGTTTGCGTTTCGTAAAAAAAAAGGGGAAAATTTGGGGGGGGGGGGACAAATTCGTGCGCGCAATCAACTGCAGTTTCTTTACCGTCTGATTAATATTAATTATTTTTTTTCTCGCTCTTTAAATCCGTTCCAAGACGGTATATTGGATTTAGACACGTTCTTATAATATTACTTCTAGCAGTGGCGTACTTTATGGGGAGGGAGGGAAACAAGGGCATTTGCTCCCTTCCCCTTCCCTTCCCCGAGAAGCTTATTATTATTTCGCATATTTATTTTTGATGGTATAATACGTTTTCAACAATATAATCGTGTGGATATATTCAGTTACAGATTTTTGATATGACTCATTAATATCATAATTTGACCAAATTAATACCATAAATAATGGTTGTGATCATGTTACGTATTAGGACGTTATCAATAATTATATTTTATCGACGTTTTCAAGCACTGAGACAGGCTGATGTTATCTCTATCACAATCGTTTAAAATTAAAAACTGATATCTAATTTCACGATGTTTATTTAACCGAGTTGTTTGTGTTACTCGTACGTATTATGTTTTTTTTTTGTTTATGCCTTAATCCTGTGGATTTATTGTTTTAAGTTTAAAGTCAAACGGTGAAAGTGTCGGAACCAACTATTCAGAGACCTGCTCTAACTAAGTGCAGGATATATATATGTATATATGTAAAAAATGGACTTTTACATTTTAATGATTTTAAAGTGAGGTGATTTATGTTTCCCAACCCCCCGAAAAATGTTCCACGGGTACGTCACTGATTTCTAGCGGCGATTCGGTACAAAAGTTATTGCGCGCATTGTACATCGGAGTGAGTCGTATTAAAAAATTCTTTGTGTTTAAATTTCGATATTTACACGCGCCTAGCTAAACATTTTTTTTATATAATTTACGTTTAAATCCCCTATTTATTATAATAACTAGTCCCCAATGAAATTTCCGAGGAATTTTCCGGTGTGACCGAGATCGGCGCCACATGAAATGCGCAAAGACCACAGTTTAAGATTAATATAGACCATCCCCTCCCCCCGAGTGGCTAGTAGCTGCTCCGTCATTGGCTGTTGTTGTCGGAGGCAGTCGGCACGCGACGGTGTCCGACGGTCCCGATGGAATCTCGCCTGCGCGAACAACAAATTTTCGTCGGTATATAATCTTAAACTGAACAGAGTATAGAACGTTAGTGTACGACACGGCGCGTCAGTGTTGTCAGAGCTGCTTCACTCGATCGTACTGGATACCTATATATATATATGTATATTGGTGCCCCGCGATAAATAAAAAGAAATAAAAAGGGGAAAAAACGGAAATAAAACAGGAAATCGGACGAGGTGGTGGCGGTCACGCGTCGTGTCTGTCCAATTTGTACGCCGGGTTGTCACGTCCTTCCGTCGTTTCCGATTGGTCCGCCGCGTTCAGGTCCACGTTGGTCTGCTGCTGCTGCTGCTGCTGCTGCTGCTGCGACGAGTGATGGTCGGAAAAGGTGCCGGAAGCTCGTCGTTCGCCGCCGTCCGTGGGTTTCCATTTGAACGGTTTCCACTGTATCGAATTGCTGCTCGGCCTCCTGGTCATCGACACGAGCACGACCGGTTGAGCGGCGTCCGTCTTGCGCTGCACCAGTTGTCTGAAGCCGCCGCCCGCCGTGTTGTTGCCCCGTTTGCAGGTGGCCGCCGCGTTCGAGCTGGCGTCCCTGCCGCCGCCGTCGTGTTCACCGCTATATTAACATTTTTAAACTGTTAAGTACGTAGACGTGCGATATGTGTTTATTACGTTAATAAACCTATTAAAAAAAAAAAAACCAAAAACTATTAAAAATTTATTTTTCAAAAGTGCGTTTTTTTTAAGTAGGTTTCTTTTTTTTTCTCTAAAAAAATATTTTTATTTCATCCTTTTTAGTCATAGTAGTTACAGTTGTCGTATCGTTATTTCTGTTCCTACATTTGACTGGGTGTTCAGGTAGGGTACTAGGCTAATCCTTATGAAATCGGAAAATATGAAAAAAAAAAAAAATACAAAAAACTTAATTACCGGCCGAATATTAAGCGAATTGTATGTACAAAATTGGTATGGAACCACCGGGAGGTGATACTCTTTCATATAAAAAAGAGATTCATTCAAATCGGTTTATAAATGACGGAGTTATGAGGTAACAAACATTTAAAAAAAAAAAAATACAACCGAATTGAGAACCACCTCTTTTTTTGAAGTTGGCTAAAAATGACGGCGTTCATTCTGCTTTGAACGATAATCGGATTTAGATTACAATGTATAGATACGATTAATCGTAAAAAAAAAAAAAATTTTATACAAATTATATTATGCCGTATAATTTTATTTGCTTTATTCGAAACCCGTCAACAAATATCGACTGAAATTATAACGCAATATTATTTCATCACAAAACACTATAAAATATATATATGTATTTTGTAATTGTAAAATATATGTTCTAAAAACTGAAGAATTTCGAAAAGCCATCAATAAAAAAAGTTTTTAATACGAATCCTATATCTTTCGAAACATTTTTTTCCCATCAAACTTGCTACGACAAAGAAAAAAAATGTACAAACTCTCACCACGTCCATTCTCCGGGAATAATATTATCGCAGTAGGTGTTTATAGTATATTGACTAATATTATATTGCATAGGACCTTAAAATTCAAAGAATTAAAAAAAAGAAAAAGAAAAAAAAAACGACTTTTATATTCGTATAATAAACTTTATACGAATAAAATTGTTGTGTGTTGAAAAACATGACTGCACAATCAGATTAAAAAGAAAAAGAAATGTAAACACTGAACGCGCATCGGATCCCGTGATGGTTATAAATAAACACATATAAGTTTTTCAATCAATTTCAGTCGTCTCTCTCTTCTATAACGGAAAATCAATATATAACAACCATATTATACAACACACGCTTTACGGAATAAAAATATTAACGGTGTTGAAATAAATTGAATGAGACGCTGTTAAGAGTAAATTGAATATTCTATATTAATACAACTGCAGAGGCGGACTGGAAGTTTATCGGCCTAATATAAGTAGATAGTAAATATACCGAGGCTCTAAAATGCGTTACCTGGTACAAATTCTAAAAATCGTTAAAGGGAATCTAAACCGGAGTACCGGACACAAATAGAATAATTTACATAACGTTCATTGACTTGGAGAAGGCGTTTGAAAGAGTAGATTAGAAGCTTCTATTTACAATAAATATCGTTTCAGAGATTCAAACAAAATGCTAGAATAAGAAGAGGAGTAAGATGTAGCTAGGGCTGCTCGCAGTCACAGTATATTTTTAATATTTTCATAGAGGAAACTATATAGAAAGGACAGAAATCAATAGCGAAGGTGTAAAAATGAATGCGGTAAACACATTAATTGTATTCGTTTTGCGGACGTTATTGTAATGTTAGCGGATTCTGAGAAAGATATGAACCACATGTTGGCAATTGTGAAAGGTGAACTTGGTGGGTTTCGCTTAAGAATTAACACGTCAAATCGATGGTTGCGAATAAGACCGACAATGAGGTAAAAAGCCGATACTAATGTAGGAAATCATAACACAGAACAAGTCGAAGAATTCTGTTATTTGGGTAGTCGAATACAAACGAAAACAAAAGTATTAATGACATTAAAAAAATAATAAGCGTTTGCTAAACTAGTTACCCGAAGGAAACGGAAATTACTATTTAATCAAAACCGTTCAAGAAGTTCTTAAAAACATTTATATGGAGCATTCTGATTTACGGTTGTGAAGCATGAACCTCAGGAGAACAGAAAAGTAACAGACTACTGGTTGCGGAAACGTGGTTTTGGAGAAGAATTACGAAGACAAGCTGGATAGTGAGAAAAATGAGTGAACAAATATTGTTTGAAGTAAATGAAAAAATAGAATTAAAATAAATACATTTTTTTCTACTATTTTTTCAAAATAACAGAAGCATATATATATATAACAAACATAACAACTGCTGCACAAAATTAAACATTATTCGTAACGTTAAACATTTTTCCTTGTTTAAATCGTTTAATGAATGCGAAATAAAAAATTGATTAAATAGAATAAATTCATTTTTTCATTAAAAATAATACCGTACAATTTAATTAAATCCTGATAAAATACAATATTATTTATAAGTTCAATTAAATGTTTTTATTTCTTTCATCTATGGATGAAATTAATTATGCGCAATACTCATAAAATATAATGTTTTGACCACTTCGCTTTCAATATTCATTATGTGTCATTATTAAGTATGATTTTTTTTTTGCGATTTATTAGTACGGTTAACATTTTTTTCAATCTTCGAAGGATCGTTCTTTGCTACAGTTTGTAATCATTAAAGACGATAGATTCCTAAAGTCAATGTTACGAAAACTTTATATTATACTTAAGTCTACTGGTTTTATACGGTACCTACATTGTCAAACAAATTTTTGAGGCCGAAGAAAAAATCAACGGGCTGAGGCTTAAGCCTAATCCATAGATCATTCCTGTCCTGTTTACATATATATGTATGTATATATCCTGTTGTATAAATATGTATAACGAGTACGTTATCAAAGGTAATCTTAACGGAAATGTAAAAGCAGAAATCGAAGATTTTTGAATTCAAGTAAATAGAAATGTTTTCGTTTACAATACTCTCATTTCCCAAAGCTGAATCAACAAAGCTACAGTAATAAATAATAATGAGTATTTATTTTACACAATAGTGTTTGACGTTGATATATATATATATATAAACATGTATAGGTACCTATATTATTTAACGCGTTAGTATGATAACCGATATTGTTTGTTTTCAATACAAACGTTATTCGTGAATCACGGTACACAGAATAGGTTTCCGAGGGGAAGTGAAGTCAATCAAAATAATAATTTGGTCGAAAAAAATATGCAGTAAAATCATAATCGATTATCGATTTTGAGGGCGATTGAAAGCGAAATAATCTTCACTACTGCAAGGCCAAAGTAGCGTTGAATATACCGCGTAATATAAGAAATAATAGAAAATAAAAAATATAAGAGATTTGTTTAAATTCGTTCATTTTAAAATAAATACAACTCTTATATATATATATATTTTAAAATACTTTTTGGCTTGATTGTATATTTACAATACAATTTTTTCTTACTTTAAAAACAAATACGTTTTTAAACATTGTAAAATAAAATTAATTTAGTTAATTTTCGCTTCGATGAAAATCTATTTTTAAAAACTTCCCTAAAATTTACTTCTTTTGCAAAATGACGCATTATTATATTAATATAACTTTTACTGAAGCGCAGTATAGAGACAATATCAGCTCACGAGTTGTAGAACCAAAATCTACATTAACGCAGGACGTGAATCGCGGAGAATAAAAGAAGTTTACTCTTATATTTGATATAAATTTGTTTTCACAATATTTTGTTTAATGTTTTTATATAATATTTTTTTTGAAAATATTTTTCTATTGGTTTTTTTAATAATACATAAGATACGGCAGAGGAAATAATTTTTTCCATTTCCCTCGATTGACAAGAGATGTAAATTTTAAACCTGCTACGCGTATTACGATCCGATTGATCGTTATTTAATCAAATGTCCGTAGGAAAAATCAAAACAATAACACACAACGGGTCGAAAACTCATAAATCATTATAGGCCAGCCATCAATAACTTTTTGCCGTGAAAGCGAATCAGTACGTCGACGGATCGTTTTTTTCGATAACGTCCCGGTTTAGTTTACATAATATCTCGGTGACTCACAGTTTCGAACAGTTTAAAATACTAAAATTATATATTATGCACGAGGACGTTTGTCAATATTTTTCTAAAAACATTTCCAGAACACCGAGCTATACAATTATTATATATATATTATTATTCACTAGTTGCTAAGGGTTTAAGTATTCCACAGTTATTTAGTTATACGTATTGAACGTAATCAATTCTGAATTGCAGATATTAGACACACAATACTCTGGAGTCAGTGCCGTAAAAATGGGTTTTGTAGAGCAGTAGCGGGACCAGAATTTTTTCAAGGGGTCCATACTTGTTTAAACATAGACGTTTCAACTAAAGAAAAAAAATCTTCATGAAGAAGAAATGTTTATTAAACGTTGATTATTATTATAATTACGCGTATAATATTAATATTATATTATTTAATTTTCATTAAATAGTTTTATTAGATTAAATTTGAATCACGTAAAAACATTTTTAAATGTTGAAATATCAAATGGGGTGGGTCCGGAATCGAAATCCTCCCCTTGGTCACGACTCTGGGGCAGAGTGTACTGTAAAACGCGTTCTTCTATGCATTTCTGAGCTAAATTAGATTCTCGATCGTGCGAACGTGTAAATGTTAGTAAATTACAATGTTAAAACATATTATACGATCGGCTGACGAAATGAATCGATAATAGCGTTATTATCACTTACGGACAGTGGTCAAAATATCAAATATAATTTTGTTTATCGTAAGAATGAATTATAGAAATATAGAGTATTAATCATAAATGTACAAAAATCGCAGAATATTCCCTCCGTTTTATTAATGAAAAACTATGATTTTCGTTTGTGTTCAGTTAACATTATGTGTAATGTGCGTATGCGATTAATATGCGTAGTAGAAAGGGGGCGGTGTGCAATACGTGATAACTAGGGATAGGATTTATATGCAACAAAAAATGTGAAAAAATATGCAATAAAAAATGTGAAAAAATATGGCACAAAGTACAAAGACAAAATTTTTAAATTCTAAAATATTAAAAATATTTAATAAACTATTAATTTTATTCGAATGTATTACATGAAACAATGATGTGGTTTTTAACATTTTTAAAAATAAAAGTTCTTCTGTTAGATCTTAGTATGTTTTTATACTTTATATATATTTTTTATACTTATAATATTATCATTGATAGACAACACGTTTAAATTGAAGAATAATTAAAAAACGCCTATTTATCATTGAAAAAAAATTATTTGTATTTATTATTCTTTATATAATATGAACAATGTACATTGTATATGTATATGTGTATTATAATTTGTTTACATTGTAGTAGAAATTCAATAGGACTGTCAGTCGTATATTTACGTATATTAACCTATAAAATAACTTTATGAAACTGTATATGTATATTGTATAATTTTAAAACGGCGTCTTGTAACATGTTTAATACACTATAGTGATATAATTAATATATCATATATATTTGTATGTTTGTTAATTTTTAGGTATTTATAAAATGCATATGTTAATTTTTTTACGTATACGAATTTATTATTTACAAGTATTAATTGATGGTTTTATTTTTTATTTTATTCCTTTAACGTGTTGTTTTATTTATATAATACTTTCAATTTTGTTTTTAATATTTTATTATATAATATTATACTGATTAATTAAGAAATTTTAATGTACTGTTATGTAAGTAAATAATTATTAAAATGTATAGGTAGGTACTCTTCATCGTAGGTACGTATCATATAATATAATGGTCGGTAAAATAACGTTTACGAAGGGTTTCTAACTGAAAGTTCTGTGTTCGCGCACTACTGAGAAATTCAATCTCACCCCATAAAATACTGCAATACTGTCGAAATACCAGTACCTACCTACGTAGGTCGAAAATATCTACTCTTTGTTTTCCTTACGACTACGGGGCAACGATGTCGTTGCGAACTTGGAAACGCAGTAACGTCACTGTCTTAATAATAATCTGCTGGGAATCTGTTTTTGTTTCGACTTGGGTATACACCCGCCGGATCACTATATTATTGTGTGTACATTTGAACATACATTTTCTCCCTTTATCTCTGTGTACACTGTTTAGTGTTCGTCGTACCAATAACGACGTAAAGTCTTTGACACAGCCTCCGGCTTTTAATATATATATACTCCAGTGTACCGACTCGTGAAAGCCATCTGTAAGGATTACAACACACCGTTGTATTCCCATTAGCAACAAGAACAATAATAATAATAATAATAATAATAATAATAATAATAATAATAATAATAATAATAATAATAATAATAATAATAAATGTATTTATTAAAAGTAATAAATAATTATTAGTGCTGGTTAAGGATGACAATTGAAGGGTGTAACTATAAACTATAGAGTTTAACTTTTAAGGGTCAACTATTTAGACAAATCCGTTTTTTTTTTGACAAAATATGTTTATTCAATAATATGATAAAACAAGAAAAGTTATGTGCATGTATAAAGTACAACAATTATATTTTCCCCATAATTCGTGGCTAAGATATTAATTAGTTGTCTGATCCTGATTAAAAATTTTTTTAAAGCAAAGCTTTTTACGGAGGTTGCGGAGGGGATCAAACCGCGAAAAATCGTCACGAAAAAGTGCAACATATTTATAGGTATACACCGTTTAATGCTCAGCAGTGTTGCCAGACGTATACGATAATTATCGTATTTGTACGATTTTTATTGTTCGTGTACGATGTATGATAGGCAAATCGTTATCGTACACATATAAATACGATAGTTTTGATGTTTTTTATTATTAATTATTATACGATTATTTGACAATACCAATATACCATACTTATCAATAACCAGATACTAAAAATAATATTAGAAAATAATATCACAAAATAGATTCAATTATTAATTATCACAATGCACAAGTGTGTTCCATTGCATGACAATTATTCTCTGTTTGGTCGCCTCCGTAACCGGAGTGAGAAAGCTTCGCTTTAGTCGAGGGTCTCGGAGACCCACATGTTTTTTTTTTTTGCATATAATTAATGAATATTAATAGTAGCTGGTTATTATAATTTGCATCAATAATTATCAATTATCACGTAATATGAATAAAAATAGCTTCATATTATGCCGAAATTGGCTACTGAAACTATTGTCCAATTATATTTTTTTCTCTCCAAAACTGTGAAAAAAAACTTAGAATACTAAAAGAAAATGTAGCGATCCGCGGGGTGTTGTGGATATCGCTTAAGTGAATTACTTGAAAAAAGATTTTAGAGTTTTGTTTTTATTGTAAATTTGAAAGCAATGATAAATCATTGCGTTCGATAAAACGATTCTGAGCGGAGCTTCGGTGTGATAAATAAAAGGAAGAAACAAACGACAATCGATTAAGACGAAATTTTTAGCTTTTTTATGTAATTTTTGGTAGTTTTTCCTGACTTTTGAAAAAAGTATTGAGAAAATCGAAAATAGACCTCTTTAAAGTACAAACTAGATTCAATTTTCGATCAGAAAAGGTGCTACACGAAAGAACCGGAGCAATCCTTCTGGTAGAATTTTTGGGTACAGATATTAAAAAAAAAAAAACACATCATTGTAAAACCAATACACTCCTCGCTTCGCTCAGAATCTAAAAGGCAGTTGTAGATCACCTACTACTACCAATGATAATTTTTTTTTCAAATTCAATTTCAAACGAAAATTTCTTTATTGATACACCTTCGTAATATAAAATAAAAAGTAGTAATAAAAATAAAAACCTTAAAAATCTGTTGTACCCATAAACGTGATACCCGGGGCAATTTCCCCCTTAAACACGCCACTGTCAACAGGTGCAGAGGCGTACTCAGGAATTTTCAATGGGGGGTTGAAAATTTTGTTGACATAAAATTGAAAATAGATTGTGAAAAAAATATTTGTTTATTTTTTCCCTTTTTAAAAAATTTTTTTTTAGAAAATTGCTCCTGTAAATTATATTATTTATAAGCACGAACGCACAAAACTACATCGGTTAGTGACGTCATGAGGGGGGTTCAAACCCCACGAACCCCCCTGAGTACGCCCCTGAACAGGTGTGCCGGTCGTCGTGTATTAAATAATACAAGACTATTAATTATTAGTAATAAATAATAATACAAAATTGTGCGACAAATGTCCCGTAAAATTGTTCCTATTTTATTCGTTTATAAAACATTACGTTTTTATTAGTGTTTCCCGTTAACTTTGGCGTGTATATATACGCGTAATACTCACCAATTTACTAATGTTTTTTTTTCAAACACGCACACAGTACTCTTAAGTAGATTTAATTCGTTTCGCTTTGAAATTGAAAAATTAAACGTTATATGTATAGTCCTAGTCCATTGTAATGAAACGTTATACGAATTGCAGGGAGAGGAGATACGAAGAAAAACGTTCGGATAATCTAATACCAGGGGCGTATTTAGAAATTTTTTTTTGGGGGGGGGGCTGATGCATTGCGTAAATATCATTGTTGAATTATTTCTAAATTCTAATCCAAGACTAAATCTTGAAAATAGGACAAATTACCAAATTCTCAACATTTTAAAAACAACTGCATATTAGGAATTTATTAAAAATATTACATCCTATAGCCATGGGGCATAGGAATACATGAAGAAAATTCCTGAAATTTCGGGAGGAGGGGGCTGGAGTCCCATCAGCCCTCCCTATAAATACGCCCATGTCTAATACCTAATGATTTTTTTTTTATTCATTAAATCACGCCCATTTAATTCGTACGTATTTTATTTTAATATATTAATTAAATCGTATACTTCCTATATTAACGTAAAATAAAAAGTCTAATATTTACATTCTTAAATTTTATCCGTTCAAATACATTTTTCCATTTTGTCGCATAGTGATGTTGAATTTGATTTTTTTGGTTTTCGAAATTACTTAAATAATTTACTACTGTGTATTATAATTGTCTCTATATTCTGACTGATGAAAGAACATATATTATAAATGAAAAATAAAAAAATCATTTATAATAATTTCACCTCTCATTTAAAGTGTAGAGTTTTGAAATTGCCATACTAGAAAAAAAAAGTTTAAAACAATTCTTCGTATTGGCGGTTTAATCTATAATTGCTCATTCAAAAGACATTAATAAAAAGGAAAAAAAATTTGAACGTAATCAATTAAAAATTTTCTCTAATGGCGTTCGTGTCGTTATATAGGATTTAATACATTTATGTTAAAAGTTTACACGCTATTACTGGGCATACACGTTTTTACGTAAAAGCATTTTTAAACCATCTATTTATGAATAATTATTCAAACGTTAAACTAGTTTCAAATTGTTGGCAAAGTTGAACGAGAGAGGAAAAAGGCTCGAATTTCATATATTATATGTATGTATATATAAAGTGTTTTAAGTTTTGAGCGAAGCGTCAAGTGAGGGATTATTTTATAACCATTTTTTTCTAAATTTGATTTATGTCATAAATTTTTTTTTTTTTTTGGGGGTAAAGGAATTCTACCAAAAATTTCATACATCATATTTATAGATTAAAAATTTGACACAGATGATAATTTAGAGGAATAATTTACCATTTTTTCCAATAATTTGTGCTCGTTACGTATATTCGTACGTTTCGGAAAGTTCACGAAATTTGTGTCACATTAAGTTTTCAATTAATTTTCTTTATTTTGTTGTAGTTCAGAGAGTATTAATTTGATACGTATTCAAAATTATTATCGATAATTTATTATAAATATTTCAATAGCTATTATATGCGCAGAGTACATGCACGTGCGATTTAATTTTCAAAAAAAAGTTGTGACTAATTACAACGCTTTGAAAATTAAAAATACTTTCGTATGCAATTGAATAAAAATGTAACGAAATTTCGGTTATATAATTAATAGCTATATTATTTTTATTTTAAACCAACAAAACCGGATTGAATAACGTTTAACACAGAGGCGAATTGAAATTTTAAGAAATTATGAAATGTTCCTTATAAGCTCATACTTGTATTACCTACAGTCAGTTTTTTTATTTCTTTAAGGACATTGAAAATCTTACACTCTAGTACTTATGTTAGTGACCGATTAAAACCCAATTTCTAATTACTAAATATTCCTTTATTATTTTTACCGTAAATTTGAATATTGAGTTTCATTATTATAACTATATATGTCAATTTAATTAAATGGTAATAATTATAAATTACAAAATGTACAGAACAGGTTATAATGATAAATAATAAGTTATGTTTTTGTTTTAAAATAAAATTATTTTTCACGTAATTTTTCTAACCGTAGCACCTGTTTAAAAAATTTTACTACATTAAAAAGCACCGAAATGCATGTTAACGACTGAAAAACGATTACAATAATTATTGATTAGTGTAAATGAATAAAGGAGAAAACAAATGATAGATTATTCATCGCAAGACGTCCGCAGTGGATTCGTACAGGTATTATTTATTTAATATTTTTATTATAAAAAAAGGTGTTCACTATAATATTCGTAGACGATGTAACTTGTTCATTTTCTAAAAACGATTAAAAATAACAGAAGCTCATTGATTCGACACGAAAGTAAATTTACTTACTGCATTATGGCCGAGGAATCGTTGAACATATCCCTGTTTGGATTGAATTTTGCACTCTTGTTCGAGCCCGTAGACGTTTTTCGTTTGATTTTCGACTGGTCGGGGTCTGCTTCTTCAATTATTTCCGGCAGAAACATCATATGTTGGTTTTCGGGAACACTGAAAAACAAAGAAATCAAAGCGACGGTAAACGTTTCTTTATGTCGTAATGTCTTTACTATTTTTTAAAATTTCAACTCTTGTAATTATTTATTACGGCATATGGTGAACGGATCCTCTGTGCGATCGTTTCTTGTACGGTGCTGACGCGCTCGTGTATGGAATTGACACTTCGAATTCGTCGTAGTAAATGTCTTTGACCAACGGCAAGTTGATTTGGGCAAGGTAGTCTACTGCCAAAAAGGATGCCTAAACATCATTTGTTATTAATAACTTAAAAGAGTAACAAAGTCCGAGAGTTGAAATTTTTATTATTTTCACGTGAATTTACTTTTGTGTGTCTGTCAATTAAGAAGTTTAATTCAAAATCTTCTTCATCGTCACCAAATGGATTTATCAATTGTTCAGCCACCTAAAAAGAAGTAGACTCATTATTGCGTATAATTGATGATTGTCGTAATAAATATTGTTATTTTTTTTTCTAAAATATTTTATAATTCTTTATAGTTAATCAAATTCGAATGTACCAATAGGTATATAAAAATAACTGCAATTTTATTGAACTCTTATTGTTCTACAGAATATCTAAAATGTGTGTTGACAATATAATATTGGGTTTATTTTTAATATGTTAATATTTATAGCCGTGACCGCATTGGATTCTATTATTATCCAAGTCATTAAAATAAAATAATGTACGATTTAATTTCGACTCGGTATATTATCCGCTTAACATCATTGTGCTATTCCAGAGGCATATACGGTTTTCATAGATGCGATTCGTTTTTTTTTAAATTTTGGTGACTCACTCAGGTCATAGTGGTCATTTTTTTTTACTTACCGAGGTGGTAGACCAATAAGTAATAATACATTAATAATATAATTCAATATTAAAATAAAACGTTTTTATTATATACACTAATAATTTAATAAAACCGTATAAAATAAAATTTATTTGAAGAAAAATGTTATATGTAAAAAAAAAAAAAAACAAAATATAGGCTCATTCATATGAATATAATCCGTGTTATAGAAAATAAAAAATGTATGAGGGTTGAGGGATAGTTGAAAAATGTATTGGATATGGATTAACATTGGTAAAAAATGCTGTAAATAAATGACAAAGGATTTTATATGTAAATTTAACAAAAAGGTAACGAGCCGCGGGGTGTTGTGGATATCGCTAAAGTGAATTACTTGGATAAAGATTTTAGAGTTTTGTTTTTATTTTAAATTTGAAAGCAATGATAAGTCATTGCATTCGATAAAACGATTCTGAGCGGAGCTCATTTTTCTCGTAAATACAGTCTAAAGTTACATATTTGGTGAAAATTTCAGGTTTCTATGACAATTAGTTTCAAAATTACGAAGAAATAAACAACAATCGATTAAGACGAAATTGCATTTGTTAGCGTTTTTGAGTTATATTTTTAGGTGCTTTTGAGAAAATCGAAAAATGACCTCTCTAAAGTACCAACTAGATGCGAATTGCTGCCGGAAACAAACTGTGACCGAAGAGATCGGAGCACTCTTTCTGGTCGAAAATCTGTACACATGATAGAAAAAAAAAACATCATTGTAAAACAATAGATTCATCGTTCCGCTCAGAATCTAATAATATAACAAAAATATATTATTTGTTTATTTATATAAACAAATAATATTGTATGTAATAATTATTTATTATTTAATAACTCGATGCAAAGGGTGCGTACTGCATACGCTGATGTCCATATCGACGTCAGTTGATTTAAGATGAATGTAAATTGAAATTTGTTTCAAAATTTAGTTGTTATTTCAACAACGGCCGAAAACCCAACATCGTAATTATACGAATAAGTGAATGAAAGTTTGAATGTTTAGAGACATAATAATAGCACACAATTACAATATAAAACAATCGTAATTTTTTATTTTAATATTATTTTTTCACTGCGCAGCATATGTTTTCTCACAACCGTTTCGTTGTGATCTGTGAATATGTTTTAGATTCATTTCAACCGTAAATAGAAATTTAGTTCATCTAATTTTGAAAATACACCTGTCAAGGACGTAAGTTTCGAAATAAACTTCTCGTCCGCCAATAATTCTGGCACCGTAAATGCTTTTCAAAAATATCATGACTTCTTCGTGAAATTCTATATACAAGTACATTCTTTTTTGAAAGCCAATGCAGTATTTCATTGTGTAGAAGAAGTACATTGTGGATATACATCTTGTTTTGTTAAAAAAAAAAAAACTTTTCACGACAGTCATGAACCACATTATATGAGAACCTCTGTATTATTGTACTTTGATGGCGTTTTAAATACAATTTATTCATTTTCATTCTGTTCACATAAATTTGTATACATAGTTAAATTAAAAACTTAAAAAAAGGTAGTATATATATATATATATATATTTGTATAATAAATATGTAATTATAAATTTATATAGGAAAACTTATATTGTGAGTGTATTAGGCGTTTTACTTTTTTATTTTTAATCATACTAAAATTTAATAAAACTCATAAATCGTAATATTTTGGTTTTCTATTTATACATAAATTATTTGTTTGTTTAATTATACCATAATATTTCTTGAACGTATCGATTTATATAGTTATTTATATTAATAGTTTAAAACTCAAATTATAATATTGGTTATGCCATTATTGATTTAAACAATAACTGAAGTTCGAGCTTCACGTGTAAAATTTTTTCGTAAATAATTTTTTGTATACAGGATAACGCATTTTTTATATTACACATAATACGATATGTGTTGTTTAATAATAGCTTTTTTGAGAAATGAATTTTCACTGTGAATACTTTTACCCGTTTTAGAATAATATACTTTTGGAAATAACAAATTATTAATCAAGTAACTCACGACTACGAAATAAAGAAAATTAATACAACTTTCAAAAATATATAGGTAGATGTAAATCTTCCTCCACTAAGACTTTTATGAAGTTTTTTGTTTAAAAAAATGTAAAATATACATTATTATAATATTAATGATTTTTAGGCATTTGCACGTGAGTATTTTAGTTGAAAATTTTCCTATCACCGTTAGATCGAACCTCATCAGTCTACATTTTAAAGTACTCTTCTTACAGATAGATTACTTAATTTTTTTTTTTACTGTTTTTTAATTAAACACATTTTAAAGTTCGAACTATTCTTACAGATTACTTGTTTTTTTTTAATGTGTATAATTTATGACACAGTTTATTATTGTGATACTTTTCAATAAGTCATTTGAATTTAAATTCAAAAAATTATATTCATTCTGTAATATACATTTTCATCACATACATTTTTATGTAATCATTATAATATTATCAACGTAATTCTTACGTCTAACTTTAATGTCTTGGACCAATAGTTATATAAAATTGATAATATTATATGTGTGATTTTAATTCGTTTTAAATATTTTGATCATAATTTTTGTACTTAGTTTTTAATAATCAAAAATTTGTTTGTGTGTTTTCAATCTAACCGAATGCGAATACCATGGTATGTACTTTTTAATTCATTCGCGATTTAAAACTACTCATTATAATTCGTTGACCATATACTCAGTACTAGTTAGTAATTACCATAGGAATTTAAGACATAATTTCTGACGTGTTACGTTAGTAGTTAACAAATTTGAGTTTCTTTTAGTTTCATTTCATTATCTAAACAATTTCTTGTATTTATAATTACGTAGGTAAATGTATACGTTTTGTAATCCTATTTTTTGATTCGTAATTAGGTAGAAAAAAAAATGTAATGCACGTAATTATTATTGTCATTTTCATCATTTTTTATTTTTCAAAATAAAATAACAAATCAACAAAGTAAGTCATGGTACATTTAATTTTAAAAAAATTGACGGTGAAATAATAAAAAAAAAAAATGCAAATTCGTGTAAATTAAGAAAAAAATATTTCCATTTTTTTCTAATGTTATACAGGAATATACGTTATTGCTCGAGTGAGATTGTAAGAGAAATTTGTTTTAAAAATATACCTGTAGGTGCTTTTTTTTTATACTACAGCGTTTTTTTTTATAATTTATAATAATTTGTTTATTGAACTTACTTTTAAAAGTCCCATGAAGAACAAAAACTGTACTATAGTGAATACCGGTATATAAACGTCGACTTCCGTTTGTAGCATTTTTTTTGATCCTTCGACGTATTGCCTTCCGACAGCGGCAGTAATAAAAAACGAATATGTTGCAATTGTAACGACCTTTAAACAACAAATAATTTAAATGTTATTGAATTAAAAAAAAAAAACGTTAAATATCTTCCCATTTAGGAAAAAAACAATTATAAGAGTTACTTGTGTATATGCTAATGGTATACTGATCCAGTCGTAGCTCCACAAAAGACCACATTTCGATCTGAAATCGTTGAATTCCTATAGAACACGTTTAATTTTGATTTTAATTGAAACGCAATTACTATATTAGCATAATTTGTTAAATTCTACATATTTTGTTTTCATATATTGCAGTTAATTCTGTTTCGCATAATATATTCGTACAATGCTTGAATAATATTGATAACACGTATAAAGTGTTTTATGAAAATAAAATATATCGTTACGTTAACAATAACGTTTTACAGAATTTTTAACACGTTTGAAATCACCATCGGCACGATCGGCTGCATTTTACACGACGCGGTGTTATTTTCGTAGCCTACTCGTTTCGCCGGATTTTAAATTTGTCGCTTTTTATTGGTTCACTAATGTCTCGGGTGGTTTGTGATTTTAAGTTTATAAATCTGTTGCTGAGGATAAATAAAAGATCGGACGGAAAATACAACAGGGAAAAACAATATGGAACTCGTGTTGCTCTAATGTTATGTTAGTCTATACTGCAAAACGTCGAAATTCCGGCGAATAAAATCGCCATCGGTACAGTACGTACACACGCGATTCTCTTCGGAGTAATATTATTTTTAAACAAAATCAATAACTGCGCAGTTTCTTTCTTTTTTTTTTTTTTTTTAAATGATTTTCGTCGAAATTTTATGTTAATTATATTAACCTTTTCAACCACTGTGGGCCACATTCTTTTTTCATATTTTCATCGAGGGCCGAATTCGATATAATATTATAATAATTTTATTACTATTCAATTTATAATATCCAGTTCACATCAGTGTTATTTTACGTGTAAATATGAGTAAAAAAAAAAAATACAAGTTTCCGAGTGGAAAAATTTGTTTTCAGGAAAGGGGGTTTTATCGACTCCGCCGAAATTTCCGGTTTCGAAAAAAGGTATATATCGACTCCGCCGGCTACTGTTCAAAAAAAGTATGTATCGACTCCGCCGGCTACCGTTCAAAAAAAGTATGTATCGACTCGAATATAATTTTTATAGTAAATAATATATTCCATAATAGAAATATTGGCACAAATAATATATACATTATATTTTAGATATATACTTATTTTATTCAATTGCTGGACACTGGACAATACTATTTTAAAAAGAAAATATATAATATATAAAATATATGAAACAAAATATAAAAATCAAAAAATATTACATTGATAACTTTAAAACTATTAATTATTAAACTTAAAAAAAACGAATATAATTCTAAATATGTTATTAAAAGCCTTCTTATGTAAGTATATATCTAAAATATAATGTACACATATATATTATTTGTGCCAATATTTCTATTATGGAATATATTATTTACTATAAAAATTATATTCGAGTCGATACATACTTTTTTTGAACGGTAGCCGGCGGAGTCGATACATGCTTTTTTTGAATAGTAGCCGGCGGAGTCGATAGCCGGCGGAATCGATACCAAATCGGCGGAATCGATATACGCCCTAGGAAAGAATTAAATTAAAAATAAAAAAAAAAAAAATGTAAAATTGTAGACTAATGCGATTTTTAATGCGCGATATTAGATTATATTTTAGAAAAATCCCATAAATGTATACATTTATATTGATAAAATAATTTTTTTAAAATTCGATATCTTCGTGTGGGGGCCATAGAAAATTGCTTCGCGGGTTGCCGACTCCTGACAAACATCTGTTTTTTTTTCTTTTTGATAACTGAATCCATATAACTCACGAGACGTTAAATAATTTAAATGTGTATATGCACGTCTCTGATTTTATAATATTATAAAATAAATATGAACTTATTTAAATAGTAAATACATATACGATTACACACTTAATTACACAATATATTGTACGACTTTAAGTCTGAATAATGTAAAACCATATAATTTTAGTGCCTACCTGTCGAGTGTTTCAAGAAATATAACTGTTCGACAAACAATATTATTATATTTTATTAAAGAAACTAATAAGTTTGTGTTTTACTTGAAAATACATCAATTACTAACTATTGACATTTATCTCGGTAATTTAATAAAATATATCATTTTTAGAAAATAATTTTTTATTTAATAAATTCGCAAATTTTACATTTTCCGTTACACGTAACGAAATCGCTTATTTCAAGTATCTCTCAATAATGGGAATACCTTTATTATTTTGTTTTATATAAATGTAGATTCAAATGCTTTTGTACAGATACATTTTTTTTCTTTTTGATTTGGAAAGATTGTTAAAATGGATTTTTTTCTAAATCAAAAAATATCATTGAATGCGTTGTACAGTAAAATCATGATGATAATATTCAATAAAACCGCTTATATATTTTTTTTAATAACTTTTTATTAGCAAATAATTGAAAAGGTTTCAGCAGTGTCTTAGATATATTTTTATTTTAATTTCAATAAATAACTCGAAGTCGTATTTACGGAAATCGAAAAAAAAGGTTTGTATGTGATTTACATCTTATTTCAATTTCTTTAAACTGAATTTATTTTTCAATATTTCGGCTCGAAAGTGATGTCTTGACAGTTTTTCTTTTCGTCATAAAATATTATTCATGGAAAAAAGGTCATCGAATGTTCGGTTTGTCAAAAGTTGTGTTTTTGTATTTTTACATCTGTCAGAATGTCTCTAAGAAGTTCGATACATTATTTACGATTTCTAATAATAAAAATGATTATTAAACATAATTAATTTTTGCAATACTACGTATTGTGGTACCAAAATATCCATTAGATTAAATATAATAAGAGACCGAAAATCGATAACGTATATACTATATATATATATATATATATATAAATGTCTCATCGTTTGTTTGCAATTTGTAACGGTATGTTTTATAATAATTAGTATAATTTCACATCTAGAAGTGAAAGTTCCCGGTTATGACCTACCAAGAGAACTCTGGTCAACGCTGAACCGAATTTGTATACAACTTATATAGATGGGGTATGTCAGTATCGCCGAACTGTGAATGTGGTGACTGGTGAGGAACAGACAGTCCGACACATCGTATAGACATATGCCTGAAAACTAAATTCGAGGGAGGCCTTGAAAAAATTCACAAGGCAGAATCGGAAGCGATTACCTGGACGAAAGATTTAGAACTGCGCCTATAGCCTAATAAGATTAAGCGAACTCGTCTCCATTATAACCAATAATTACAATTTCAACCACCCTGTTCTTTGTCTTTTCTTGTATTTATTAATACCTTTGTGATTATTCATTCATTCATTCATGATTCACCTAATTTTACCTATGTAGCTGTGTTATTAATTTAATTTAATTTTTTCTATTTATTAATTTTTTTCTCTAAATATTTATTTATAATAACCGAAAATATGTCATATGCATTAATAATAATAATAATAATAATAATAATAATAATAATAATAATAATAATAATAATAATAATAATAATAATAATAATAATAATAATAATAATAATAATAATAATATAATATTATTATTATTTTAGATACATTTAAATGTTTTTCGGATGATTCGAATAAAATATTTGCGATCTTTGCCTATAACAAAATTTCACGAGGTTATCATACAATTTTTAAAACGGATTCGATATTTTATTATGAAATCCGGTGAAGAATTCCTAATATTAAAAAAAAAAAAAAATCCAATAGCCCAGTTGAATATTTAATATATTTTCTGATATTAATGTTTTTTTCCGATAATCGATAAATAACGTAATATTATACTCTCAGTCCCCGGTTGGGTGATGAGGCGATGCCTTCCCTTCACTTTTTTTAGTTGGCATATTCCATCCCTCCACTTATTTTGCTTAAAATTATTCATCCCCCTCGGATTAAAAAAAGAATTAATTTGTAATATTGTTATGTTGCATAATTTTTTTTAGAAAAATATCTTTGAAACATTTTTTTCTTTGTAAAAACTGTTCTAAAATGTTAACATTCAGTAGATCTAAACGTCACTTAATCATAATCATAAAAAATATAGTCCACCATCAAGTTTAACAGGGCCGTTGTTAGAGAATTTTGTTAAAAAATACATTTTTTTTTTGCTTATTTTTCAACAAAATGGATCGTTTACAACTTTGCCTCCCCCTCTTTCAAAACTTGAAATGATGACACTGCTTCCATCCTCCCACTTATTTTGATCTACTTCGACCACTGTCTACTGTAAGTATATAAATATATATATAATATAACAGTGCTCGAATAGGGTGGAGCTCCTGTACTATTTTTCAATATTTTTAGCGTAACCGTAACGATATAATTATTTTATTTTACGTAAATTCGTAAAATATCTTCTAAAGCTTAAGAGTCGAAAAACCGTATTACTTTTTTTTTTTATAACGATATACGTTTTAAGAGCGATTTGGGGAACGTTTATTTTTCAAACACCGTGTGCGGGGTCCCCTTTCTTCTAGTTTTTCAGTTCTATAGCACTGCAGGGTAATTGGCACAAACAGACTGAGATATAAATTTCGGGGTTTTTTCAACACTTTGTGGTGTATTAAATGCAGATGCAGTAGCGCTATTAATTTGAACGATCGTATTTTACCTCCATAATGAGTTTGACTCCTTCAGCGTCTTCGATTCTCTTAGACTTCCTGGCCTCCTTCAACAGACTGGTGAACCATGTGCACGGTACCCAGTACGTGTTAAACTCCACGTTGGGAAGCGAATAAAACACTTCTATTTCGTCTGCGGTCATGTAACCTATATACGCGCACATTTCAAATTCACGATTTATAAACCGAATAACTATAGAGCATTAGAGTTTTAAAGTATTAATAGTACAGTCATGACTGTCGAGGGTCAATTTTTTCGATTATAATATATTATACATATACTCACCAGACTCGACGACGTGCTCCAATGTCGGGAAACGTTTTTTTACCGACGAACTGATTGAACGCAATACCAAAATAAATGTCAAAATCAAATATCTCATTAGAGATCTCCGTACCATACGACCGTAATCGTCATTGCCTTCTACGTAATATGCTATTACGTGCATTGCTCTGGAAAAACAAAATAATTGATAATATTTATGTAATATATTCGTATTCGAAGGCTTATATATGTTGACATCCGTTTACCGGTCCGGCCACGGGATCGCCAAGTATTGATTCCACCATCTTTTGGCCACATAAGTAACATAAAATCCCAAGATGAATGATAACGGTAATTGACTGATAAACGTGTCGCAGTATCTAACTATTTTTTCAAATATTCTGAAACACAAATAACGAATTATCCGTTTAAATGTATTTACGGATTTTTAGAGGCGACGTAATTATTTTACATTTCAATTCGAAATAAAATAAAATTCGACTTATTATTGTTAAAAGTAAAATGTTCTCGGCGGGTAATGCGCAATAGAAAGACACTATTATTATTTTACATCCGCCTGAATATTTTTCATTTTAAAGATACCTAATTATAAATATTAAAATGTGCGTCGCGTGAAACGGAATAAACGAAAGTTATTATTTATCGATATAATACTAACACGTTGACATTTCATTATATTGTATATATTAATAAATATTTGAATGAAATTCAAAACACTTAAAAATTCAACGTGCTGTCATTCGCGTGTCCATTATATAGTTCCGTACACGAATACGCGTGATTAAATTAATAGAAATTGATATGAGCATAGTGAAAATTTCTATAATGACAAATAGTTGTAACCAAATCGCATACAAAAAAAAAAACAAATAAAAGTTGTAGAGATAGTTGTGGCCGAATCGCGCGTGCCATCGTTTTATGAATAAAAATGAAATACCTAAATATTTGTATTATATTACCTTAAAAATTGGCGTTATCGATATTATAATAGTGCTGTTAACGCGGTTGAAATATTTTTCATGTTCTGAAATTATTCCACGACAGTATATTTACCTACGCGACAATTATTTGGTTTTTTTTTCTTTTTTAATTAACAACTTTATTTGATTATTAAGATAAAATTTATGAAAATACAAATAATTATAATGTCGCCGTTGTATAAATTAAAATATTATTATGACGTGATTTCTAATAACAAGAATAAATTCGAATTAAAAAAAACCATATAATTATTATATAAATAATAATATTATTAATAAAATTGGGAAGTGATTAAAAAAAAAAATAAATAAAAAAATATTCGCGTTGTTACCATTCATTCTAAGTATATATATATAAAATGGGAAGGGATGAGTTAAGTACTTAGGTTTTTATTTTTTATTGATGAAACGATGGCTTAAAAAAACTTAAGTACACTCTTTTTTCTATACATTATCGGATATATTTTTAAATTATGAATAATTCGAAATAACGTGTAAAATTTTTTGCGTTTAAACAGGTTATACTAATAAAAAAAATATATATATTAATATTATAATTGCACTTTTAGTCAGTAACGTATCCGGGGGGTCTATGGAGTACGGACTCCACCCCCGATTTTTTTTATATGTTATTAATATTATATACCTGCTAATAACCCAACGTTTTTTTTTTAAATATTATAATATATTTTTAATAAATAATATTACTTGTTTGTGAAATTTTTCGATAATTTTTCAATTGAAATGTTTTGGTCTCGAAAAAAATATTCGATTAAATATTCGAAAATTAATTAAACTTATTATTCGGTAAGACCTACAGTCAAATATATCGAATTTCCAACTTTTTTTTCAAAATTTCTTAAACAGACCCCCCAAATGAAATTCTGGCCACGTGCCTGCTTTTATTTAGTGTAAAAACATTATATTTTTTAATTTTACACATTATTAGATATATAATCGTATCACTTAAAATGGTATTAAAATGATTACAATAAATGCGTCAAATATTGTGTTATGTACTATTTATACATGAATATACGCACGTGTGAGCACATGTAGACACGAATCCTGTAATTGGATTAGTGGAAAACGGGTTATTCGGGAACGTAATGAGACGAGTCGATTAATTATATGTGCGACGAGTATATGTAGGTTTTCGTACACGCGGCACTTCGTACTTCGGTCCCGCGCTTAACATAATATTTAACTTAAACATAAAACCGACGAGCGGTATGGTCGAGAGGGTTCAACGGGTATCCCTGGACATGCAAATTGCTCACTTTGAACACGGCATACAAAATAATGAGAGGTAATTTTTTTACCCTTCCTTCCGTGAAGCGATCTCGCCCCAAATATCCCGGATAACCCGAACCCGGGACTTCGTACCGTTAAATAAATTAAATTTAATGGTAGAACACATAAATCGCAAGGCATATAGAAAGTACGAAGGTGTTTTAACATTTTTTTTTTTTAATAATAGGATAATGTAATATTTATAATTTCTTAAATCAATCAAATTTTATGTTTCAGTGTCAGTTAGAAGAGGTTGCGATGCGAGTAGTATGACGTCGATCATTTATCTCGTCAACACATACTCGTTGTTATATCATATTATTACGCGGAATATTGATATTATTATAATAACCCGTCGAAAATTCGGTTCTAAACTCTAAGGAAACCGCCAGAAGAAAGTCATTTATCTTTTTTTTAAAAAAAACTATTTATAGATGAATTGAAATGTAATGTTAGTGGAAACAAAGCCCAGAAGAAGTGAATAAGGTACGCGAAGAGTGGAAATTGGCGTTTGAAGGGAACGAACTAAGGATCAGTAGGAGTAAAACAGTGAAAACTGTGTATGATTTTGGAAGTAATTATCAGGGAATTCATTAGGCAACACATGTATTGAAGATGAATGAGGATGCAGGATGTGAGGTTGATAGATTCAAGTGCCTAAGAATGGTGGTTCGGAGGAAAATATAAAAAATAGGATAAAGCGTGGATGGTCGAAGTGGAAAGAAGCTTCGGATGTTTTGTGCAATAAAATAATGCGCCAATAAGATTGAAAGGTAGATTTTATAAAACAGTAGTGAGGCCACCGATCTTGTACGGTTCGGAATTCTGGGTAGTGAACAGGAAAACGGAACAGAGGATGTGAGCGTAGAGGAGATGAGAATACTAAAATGGACGTGTTGAGTAATTAGGAAATAAATACGCTTATACGCGTATAGTAGGAATGGAATCTATTACGGAGTAATGGAGAAAATGAGAAAGAATATGTTGAGATGGTTCGGACATCTTATGCGGAGAGACGATTTACAGAGGCTGTGAGATGTGTTAGAAGAAGAAGTGGACAGATGAACCGAAATTAATTTACTTGGTTTGAGGAATTTTAACTGTTTTTGATGAGCATATTATTATGCGTTGTAGACAAAGGTATTTGTTCAGTAGTTTTTAAACTTTCTTTCTAAAATTATTTTTGACTGGTTGATATTAAGTCTTGTGATTTTCAAGGAAATATGTGACTGCAATCAATAGATTCTACGAAACTTGTTAAAGTGGAGACGATTTAAAATTTAAAATTACTCATTTTTTTGTAGTGGGTTTCGTTAAATAAACAAAATGTTGTTAAAAAATAGATTTTATCGAAACAGCAAATGAATCCAAACGTATATGGATAAATCTCACGGTGTACTTGCGAAAAGAATAACGATTAATTGTTTGGTCTATATTAATGGTATTTTATTTCAAAGTCGTTTATTTGAAAATAAATATTGTTTTAAATTCGGGAACGTAATCAAACGAAATTTGAAATTCGTTCAATGACAATAATACATATAGAATAGGTAAGGTGGTTATTTATTATTCATAGGAAGTTACACTTCGTTGAAATTAAATGATACGCACAGTAGTTGGCAGCACTCTTGGCTGAAAAATGTCGCGTTATTGGATGTAATTGTACGGAGGAATATATATATATATATATATATATGTGGCCCTCAAACGGTTTTACAATTTGAATTTATTATTATAAATTAGAAATAAGCATTCGAATTGATTTTATTTAATTGGGTAGGAAAAAAACTTTTGTATACGTAATTCTAACGTATTCGTATGAATATTCAGTAAAAACTATAATCTTGGGAACAGTATAACGTCGTATTGCTATTTTCATGTTTGTCGAACAAAAGTGTAGTAAAACTACACTAATTATAACAAAACGAAAGTAAAACGCGCACTGGTTTTATGTACCAACTAATATTTACAGTAGGTATTTAAACCTTTCGAGAACACACACACTCTGTAAAACAAATATCCTGAAAATTATTACCGTTCCCGGCGGGGGAAAAAAAATCGCGAAGCACGTATTTCCCTATATGTCCGTTTTAAATAAATAGAAATAAATGTCCGAGGGAAAAGTTTTTGCCGTTCTACTTTACATGCGAAATGTAATGGTTTCGAATCTCATAAAAAAAAACAACACTGTACAGAATTGTAGGCATTAATTCGGCGGAATTGAAATTTATTAGATCGTATAGTCTTAAAGGTATAAAGATTCAAACGACACACTATACCAACCATATAATATGTATGGGTTCCTCTACGACTGCATTGTTAATGCATAAGTATTTTAGCGATTTTCTATACTGGGGGTCAATTATTTCTGTAATTCGCTACGTTTTACATGATTATTTCAATTTGTTCTAACACACGAATCGGTTAAATTTTCCCTACAAAAATACGCGTTATAAAATATCTTTCATATTACGTCTGAAAACTATATAGGAATGTATATTTTTGTGTTAGGTAATATTCGTATAAAAGTTAAATATCCCATCGGAAAACGATGATTAAACCGCATGTGTACCTTCTGAAATCACTTTATTTCAGTATATTACGTTAAAGTTTAAAATTCATTATTGTGTTGCTCGTTCAAACAACCATTAAGTTTTAATAGCCCTATGTCCCGGTTACTCATTTGTTGACGTTTTGTGTCTATAACAAAATAATGTCAACAATATAGTGAAATTCGTATAATTTTGTGTACTTCGAAAATTCTACGTTCTATATAAAATATAACGCGCATTATTTAATGTATTATTCATATTACAATATTACGTATTTTTTACTGTACTTTTCGTGTGTGCATTATAACAAATATAAGAAAATCATAATTTTATTTTTAAAATTAAATACGTCTACCTCAGAGTGTTTTTTAAAATTTTAACTATTAAATGATACGCAATTAAATGTTTTTAAACAATTCGATGTGATTAGGTGTTTTGCAGAATAAATGCATATGTGGAGCAATATAATTAGAGAATAGAGAATCAATGACAAGTTAATGCGTAGTAATGTATACAGTATAAAGAAAAATCTATATTAACACGTTATTCATAAATCTATAATAAATCCTTTTGAACTACCAAATTATCATTTTAATACAATTTTTTTCATCGAATAAGTAAAGATAATGAAGTCGATCAGTTATATAGTATGAGTTCCTATTATTGTATTATTTCAAAATGACATTAAACGCTTACAATGAGTACATGATTAGTGAGATCATTATTAATTTACCAATATTGGACAGCTGCCACAGTTTAAGAATTAATTATCATTATTTCAAAAGTAGGCCACTAGATATATTAATAATAATGATAATAATAATAAAATAATACATTTTACATACCTACTAAATTTAAATTTTGTTAAGAATTCAATCAACTTGTTCTTTAATATTTATTTCATTATATTCTCATTGTTAATATTATCATCGACTATTTATTTTTCATTTTTAAAGATCCATTGACGACATTATAGAATATATATTTTTTAGCTTATTCAGTCATTAGTTATACATTGAAACCGCAATTTATATTTATTTCGAATATTTGAAATCCAATTGTATAGATTTAAAATAAATCGCAATAATACAAGGTACCTATTAAATGTGATTTGGACATTTCTTAAAGAAAATCTGTATTATAAGATTTAGTGCAAGGTGATGTATTTATTTAGTCTGCATATATTATAATATGTCCTTAAGTTTAAAAAAAAATAATAACTAGAGATAAAGCGAATACGTGGTTGTTGTTCAAATGTTCTTTTAAATGTTTTTTTTTTTAAGTGGCTGGCCAATAAAACACACACACACACATATATATTATGTGGGTGAATAAATTACTAAAATTTCTTTTATGTTTTAATGATAAGTACGAGGTCTTCGTATGTGCAAGTGTTTTAGGAAGTTATTTCTACTGACACGTTCAATTACATTGCTATATTAATATAGGTACGTATACCTACAAAATAATTTCATTTTTGTTATTCTGAAATATTTTAAATACGCCTTAACAGTTTGACACTTATGAAAACATAAAATACCGACATAAAACTATAATTATTATTATTTGACTGGTCTTCATTACTATTTATGAGTTTTTCGATTGAACGTTTTACTTTAAAATTTAAATTACATTTAAAATATTAAAAAAGCACTCGTTTATAAAATATTGTGATTTTCGATTTAATTATCCGGCTGCAGATGTAGTTAGATATATTTTATTAAACAAAAAAAAAAAAAAAAGTGAAAAGAGAATTGTCCTTTTTATTATTTCGAGTCGTTAGTGTTATTCTAAAAAAAAAACTCTTTGACCACAAATATTCGTTTCCTAATAGTCATTTTTAAAGATCATTGCCTACTCGAGATGTTTGTTGTAATAGAATAATTCAAATGATTTGTTACATGTTTAGAATTTCGGTCTACCGCCGACTTCGATCACGGTCCTCTACTAAGTTCAAGGATGTAATATTGATATTATCACAAAAAAACGGTCCTGTATACGTTCGTTTTCTTCTATATTTCACAAGATTTCGATCGAGAGCGTACTTCGTCGCCGCTATACTAAAAAGTGTCTGAATTCTCAGTGTTTATATGACTTGACATAATATATACCCTAAATTAGTATTCTCTCGACAGCGCTATAATACACGCAACCGATTAACCAACTACTCCGAAAACAATGGTGGCCTTATAATGTATGCTAATGCGACGTGATACGATAACGTCGGCTCAGAGATAATCCTTATATTGAAGTTTTAATAATTTTCAAAACGATTAACTCGTTCTCTTGTGCCGACTAAAATGTCTGAAATCACACGTATTTTTCCAGTAGATACTTCAACTCGTTATTTCGATCACCGGAATATATAATACCCCGACGTTAAAAGCATATTATATATAAAAACGGATCTAAAAATCTAAATGATATTATTAAAATCGGACAGCAATCCGCGGTTCATCCGCGGAGTCAGAGACTGCAGCTCAGATTGATTTCCGTTTATGAGTACGGTGTATAACAAAATAGTATACACAATTAACCTATTGAAAAATATTATCTATACATAGATAAAAAGTTATATAATATTATAGACATTTATTGAAACTTAATACGGATGTAATACCTATATAAATCGCATTATGGGAATGAAATTCGACTTTTGAAAACTTTTCAAATAAGCCAGTGTAGTACGCGTTACCGTTTCTTATAATGTCTAAACCCGATACCGGATCAAAAAAAAAAGTAAATAAATAAATCCCTACACAAAGAAACGAAAAGTTAATATATTTACCGTAGGTTCAGCGGGCGACAATATATACGTATATATATATATATATATATTTATAATGAAAAAAATTATAAAATCTTCTTGTTAAAAATCAGTTTTCTCTTCCTCTAGAATAACGCTTAGAAATCCTCTTATGTGTAGGATAATAAAATGAAATTGATTCTGTGATCCGCGCGTACTTGCCTAATATTCATATGTATATTGTTGTTATAATATTATTTGGTACATCAGGATTTAGAACTCATATATATATATATATATATATATATAAATAATTATATACCGTAAAATATAAATGTCAATGGCGCGAGGACTTTCTCTTCTGAAACCATATATCCTACGCGTTAATCTCTAACATATATACGGTCAATATAATTTATTATTTTATATGGTCGATTTGAAACTTGAAATGTTAATATTCTTATACATATGTCCATGTAACAAGAAAGTATACTCATTATAAACTCAGTATATATGTTACAGCTTTTACACGTTTTAGCCCAAGTATATAATATATTATATTACTACTTACAATTTGAGAAGTATTAAACACGAGCAATAGAATTAGTATAAGTCTTATTGAATCGAGAAAGTTTTTGGAAGATAACGGTTAATATAAACGCAATATTAATCGCGTAGATAATATTCAAATATAAATCGACACATAGAAAATTTGTACTTCCACGTAAACACGTTATAACGAGTATTAAAATTTCTCAAATTATTGTAATACCACATGTTTCGCGTGTTTATTCGGCCATCGATCAACAGTGTGTCCGGTTATTCAAGTTATACAAAATTATGTTTTCACATTGCAAAGTTTATTTTTTCCAAAGCCGTACAAACTTTTAAAACACGTTCGAAATTTCACATTTTACGTGCAATACTCTAACCAGTTGGAGGAGTTAGGACAGCTGTCACAGTTGGCATAACTTCGATACATTACTCATTTTATGATTGATTAAAAAAAAATGCGTATAATAAAACGAATAAAATACGATAAAGTAATAATAATTAATTTGAGGCGAGTAAATTAAGAACCTTATGGTAAAAAAAAAAAAAAATGGAAATTTGATATTAGATTATAGAAAGAAGTAAAATTTTACTTTAAAACATATTATATTGAATTATTATTTATTTCTCCAGAAAACAGTTGGCTCTACAGAATAGATTAGTGCGGTAGAGGACGACGAATTCACGTTTTCGGTAGAAGTGTATTAAATGCATATAAAAGTTATTGTAATGTTTTTTATCGATTTAATTATTAAATAACGAATAATTAATTTAACAATTAAATTCAAATAGCATTGAAGAGAAAATGTACAGATTCGCTTTAAAAGATTGTGTTTTTTAGATTAATACTTACATCACTATACTCGTATATAGTTATTGTTTCGGCAGAATTACTTAAATATTTACTTTATTTAATATATATATATACAAGTATATGCCCTAAATAAACTCGTTAAAAACTTATTTTTACCGATCTTCAATTTAGGAAAACACACGAGTTCCAATATTATTTATCATATAAATTATTAATATTTTGCACTCGTACTTTTGTAATTTATTTTAATTAAAAATCAAACATATTAAATTTATATAATTGTTCATTGAGCTCTGTTAGAACTTTTAATTCTTATTACTCATGAACAGTGCTCGGATGTTGTTGCACCACTGAAAAAAGTATTGAAATCGATTGCAAGTATCGCATTGGAAAATCGAAAAATTGTATTAAAAAAAAAAATATATATAAAAAAAAAAATTGATAATTACACTAAAATTTTGGACGTCCGTCGTATTACGCGCATTTATTTACTAAAAGACTAAAAATATTTGAATTAATATGCTCGTATATTTTTATTTTTATTACCTACATAGCGGTTACTTTATTTGATGAATAATGTCTTTTGTCAATATAAATATTTTAGAATTTTCATAGAAATGTTCATTGAGCATAGGTATAGTTAACGAAAACGTAGAATGATGCGGAAAACGTTGAAAAATAGCGGACATTTCTGTGAAAAATATGCGGAATATTAATATTGAAATCGCGGTATTACTATTATTCGGTTGGAAAAATACCAGAAATTGTAAACATTTACGCTAAAAATTTTCCGATTTCATCTCGTACTTGTACGTAACGAATTTGAAATTTATTTCCAAAAAAATATTTTAAATAACAGACAAAAAAAAGTTGCGATTTATTGTTCATTACGCCGTGTCTTATACACACGTATGACGTATACGTATATGAGCATACATTTTATAAATTATTATGTCGGGAAAGAAATAAGTTCGTGACGATAATATTGCTGTAGTAAAATTCTAAAAAAAAAAATAATAATAATAATAAAACAACAATATGAATATACCTATATATTATGCGGTATTTTATCGAAATAACTGTTAAATATTTAAATATCCTTGTTTTCACATTTGAATATAATAATTCCATAGTTTTATATATATATATATATATACACACCTATATGCAATATACATATTGTTATGGACAAAGAAAATAATAATAAAAACCATATAATGCATAACGAGAGTCTAAACTTGTTTTTCAATGCAGCATACGAGTATAGTGTGTATAAGACTATGTTATACTATTATGTGGTGTAGGTGTGCTATTTTATTACTGAACTGAACTCTAACCACCTCCGACTCGGGATACGTTTAGAATGCCGATATTATACATTCGTTTGTTATCGTTAGCTGCAGCTGTTTTAATCGGAACGCGCGTTCAACATAATCGAAATACGAAAATATAATAAATGTAGGTTATTATTGTTGTATACATATGTAATTCTATATGGAAATTAATTTTAGTTAAAAATAATAATTTTACTTTTTTAGATTCTGAGCGGAACGATGAATCTGTTGTTTTTACAATGATGTTTATTTTTTTTTTCTATCCTGTGTACAGATTTTCGACCAGAAGGAGTGCTCCGATCTCTTCGGTCACAGTTTGTTTCCGGTAGCAATTCGCATCTATAGTCGGTACTTTAGAGAGGTCATTTTTCGATTTTCTCAAAAGCACCTAAAAATACAACTCAAAAACGCTAAAATGCAATTTCGTCTTAATCGATTGTTGTTTATTTCTTCGAAATGTTGAAACTAATAGTCATAGAAATCTGAAATTTTCACCAAATAAGTCTATTTGTATATACTATATAGTCATATTTACGAGAAAAGTAGGCTCCGCACAGAATCGTTTTATCGAATGCAATGACTTATCATTGCTTTCAAGTATAAAATAAAAACAAAACTCTAAAATCTTTATCCAAGTAATTCACTTAAGCGATATCCACAATACCCGCGTCTCGTTACCTTTTTAAAATTATTTTCATTATTAGGCATCAACGAAAAATAATTTATTTATTTAACGCTGTTGCAGTAAGACAGTACTACAAATGACATATTATGGTGCGCTGCCCGTGATACACCATTACGAGGAATATACATAAAAAAAAAATCCACAAAAGTTCTCATTGATAATCGCAGTTTTTATAATTTTACTGAATATAATACAATATAAGCATTCTAAGCATACGGCCGACTTAAAATTAGTACATTTTTACTCGTATACTTCAAAAAAAAAAAAAATGTGCAGTGCACAGTTTGAGAACCGCTGTATTAACGGAACGCAAGAGAGTTTAAATACCGGCGAACACGGCACATAGTTCATAATATGCGAAGCGCGGCAAAGAGATTTAAGTTTTATTAAATGCGAAAAAGAAAAAAAAACAAGAACTGTATTCATATTTTATAGAATCGCGTTAAATAAAATAAAAAATAAAAAAAACTTCGTTACCGTTAAAACTGGATTTTCAAACAATTTGCATAGAATCGCAGTATAACAAACTCGTATATGCACGTTATATACTTTGCAGCCAGTTAGACAGATTTTATATGACATCCAGTTACGTGAAAAACAAGTATTAAAACAATAATGACAGACGTAGGAATGAAGCGTTTCAATTTAAATCGTTTTTAACCGTATACAACTACGTGTCTCTGAGGTTAATTCCATTAAACAAAAATATTATTAAATACGCGCACATCGGTTGTAATTTGATCAGAACAATGTAATTAATTCCAAAACTTTCGGTTGTCCTAACCGCACAAATGTAGGCGAAAACAGCATAAAAATCTAAAACCTAAACCGCACTATTGATCGTAAAAGTTAAAAAAAAAACAAAAAACAATTGTTTTTTTAATCGAAATATAGGAATATTTTTATTATGAGTTACGTATAAAGTATTTTCAATAGTAAAACATTTGACGTGTATTCAAACAAACACAGGCGAAACCTGGTCGATGTTCAATTTACAATAATTTAATATATGTATAAAAAGTTTAAATAATAAAAAAATGTAATCTATACACACGAGCATATATTTGAATTTATTAAAAAAATTAATATAAGCAATTTTAAACGAGTTTAATAAAAAAAAAAAGTAAATAGAATTTAACGTGAAAAACGTATTTTATTTTTTTATTGTATTGAAATATTCTAAATCAGTTGATGTATACGTTTCTTTTCGTTCCACTTCATGAACTCTTTTACAATTTTTTTTTCTGTGACATATATAATATTACCGTGGGGAATTGTTTTTATTTTCAATTCTATTAAAACCTGTTTTCGCTGCAATACTTCTATCCGGGAGAAAAAAAATTATATTTTCATTATTACTGATATTTCGTTTTTTATTTATGTGTCATTTATTACGTAAATTATTATTTATTTTATTAATTATTAATTACGTATTTTATTATTTACTGTAACGTGTTGTGAACAGGTACCATGTGAAAAATATTTTACTGTGGTGTGTAAAATTCGTGCCTTAATTATTTATTAATATGGCAGAATTATTTATCGTTGTAGTATTAACTTAGTACAGTTAGTAGAACCAGCAGCCCATAATGCCAATGGGAAAATCTTTTATCTTCTCTTATTCGTAACTGCAGAAAATCGAATGAATTGGGCGGCTTAGGACGGTGTTTTGGATTTAATTTTTAAAAACGTTTCATGTAATAAATCTAGAGGTAAATATAAAAAAAAGTAAAAAAAAAAAAAATTTCGGACATGTTTCCCCAATTTTGGTTCTTTTTTTTTACTGTATTCTTGGCGAAGAGTAACGTATGAATTTATTTTACGATTCCAAACTTGTTTCCACTGAACTCAATACACGGAACGCGTATATCAATCAAAATAAGACCCCAGACTGGAGGCCACCATATGCATTCTATAAGATATAAAAGTCATGGAGGATACGATAAAATATAATTTTTACCATGATATTTATTATGTTTTATTGTTTACTTTGAGATAACAGGACGAAAAGACGTGCTCATAGTATCGATGTTAGCACCAAAATCGGTTATTTTCACGTAATGAAGTTGGTAACAGAAACGGAATGGATATGGCGGCTCACTACTATAGGGGTCCATATTTCATATACGAGAATTAAACAGAGTTCAGTGTTTGTTTCCCGTACATATTATCATCTATTGCTTTTCGCTTACGACTCGCTTCAATACAGTTAGTATTCGCGGCATTGCTTTCACGCTGACGTTCATTGGACAAAATATCTTTTATGAGCTGGTCGTTTTTTTCTCCGTCCGTCGAATTTTCTACACAAAGCCAAAAACTCAAGACCACTTTTATTTTACGAAAATTATAACTGTTATTAATAAACGATTTAAACGATTCCATATTTATGTAAAAAAAAAAAAAAAAAAATGTACGAATAAAATAAATATACGATTCACGATTTGTACAACACGCGGTACAACGACGACTCACGCAGACTAAATTAAATTTCGAGTAGAAAATTTCCGATAATATTATCGAATTTCAATCGGTTTTATAAATCGATTTTTAAGATTAGTAATATTATTATTATCGAGAAAATCGTAACGTTTAAATTGATTAAAATACTGCATATTGACGAGTGTTTGGAAACTATTCGTTTTATTTTCGATGAAAGTGTGTGGCGTTATGATCATGATTTCATTTTCGACAAAATCGTGCCCGGTAATGGACGACGCCCGTTGTACAAAATTATTCTACTAGTGTTTTAGAATTTACTTTAAATTTGTTACATTTTTCATTGGATCGTGTGTGTAAGTTTTATAGCTATTAAAAAGTTAAAGTTACGAAATAATACTTCGTTGGTAGGTGCAGTAACGACGTAACACAGAGACAGAGAGTAAAACTCAATAAACGAGAAACTGCAATCGTAGAAAATCAAGAGAATTAGTTCAATGACGCATGTATATAGTGAACAATTATACATTTGCAGGTGGATTTGAAAACGTTTTGCAAATGAATGGTAAACGTGGCAGAGAATGAGGAAATGAAAATCGATAATGTTAATATTAATGTCAGGGGAGGGAGAAGGCTGAGAGTGCTCCAGAACTTCCAGTCGTTGAAATTTCTGGAACATTTTTCAAAAATAAACGTACCAATAAGGCAAATTATTTATTTATTCGAATTTTCTAAATATTGTTATTTAATAGCGCAGTGGCGTGCAGAGCTCTCTCACCAAGTGAGGTAAAATTATTTTCACACCTACTTACCCCGTTGAAATAACCTATTTTTAATAAATTTACCGTACACTGTACAAATAATGTTCTTTGGCCGTACTTACAGTATCCTACTACCCTATTTATTATAGTATACCTATTTATCGCGTGGATTTTTGATATAATGATTCACAAAAATCACAGGTATAGATACTCCTTACATGGATTATTTTTTATATATCACAACCATATCCCTATGTTACATGCGTAATAAGACGTAATAACTAATAACTGGCGACAGTGGTAACTGCTAGTTCATTTTCCATGGTATGGTATTGGTAATATCTAATTTTATGCCGTACCAATAGTCCAATACTGTTCTTTGGCTGTACCCATTGTACCCTACTACCCATCCAAGTTACTATACCTAGTACCTACCCTATTTTAAAGTGGGACATTGGTCCCACTCAAACAGCGTCTGCACGCCACTGTAATAGCGTGCGAGTTTCTGAGGTTTTACCGATTTTTAATGTCCAGTCATGGGCGTCAGAAATAAAGTAATAATCCAACGAATCATTTACCTACTCAACATTTTTCGGCCTCTCACCAAAAACTGGATTTTTTTTAATGGGCCCCTGATTAGTATATGCATAAAAAATAGCGAATTATTATTTAATTAGATTTTTTTAATGTTTAAATTAGTGTGATTTTTATCGGACAGATCACCGGAATTCGGTACAGATATGCGAATATTTTCGACATCGATGCGGTCAGCTCGGATTTTGTGTACTTTGCCTCGTTTTAAATCGTATTCTGGGGCGTCATGACCGCGATTCAATGGGCAAATTTTTTATAAAACAAAACTGATGACTGATACTCTACTATTGTTCAGTACTGTACAATTATGTGTGTAAACTGAATACTGCGGTAGTATTTTATCGGTATGATATTTGTATGTCAACAGATATTGAACAAAACTGTTCAATCGATTTTGAACAAAAAGTCGCCGGAAAACCAAACTAAATACTGTCGGTTTGGTTTCTCGAAAAGGTAAGACGAAATATGGTTGTTTTTTATTTTAGAAAAAAACGATTTTATTCAATACAAGTATATCGATATTTACCGTTAAAATGTAGCTCAGAAAGTAAATCGGTTTTCGTTGGAATCGAATATTGTATTTCCACATAATTTTTTTTTTTTATAGAAACTGTAGGCGATCCGTGAGCGGTGTTTCGAGCCTCTTTATGTTCGGCCGTAAAATCAGTGCAAGCTATATACTCGTGAAGGAAGTAAAAGAACGGTATCGTTTCAGACACTCATTCCGAGAAAGTGGTTAGAGTCGAATTTCGAAGCGGGCAAGGTCCATGACACCGCGGAGAAACTCGTGACGATTATTAACGCGTGCAGAGATCCGGTAATTTATTTCAAAATTTATCGATTTTTAAAACTTGTTACATATTTTATTCGTGTCGATTTCGTTTTTCAAAATCGATTTCTAACGATAAATAATAATTTTAAACGATATTTCGAAAAATGCCAATTTATATCAAATTGGGCGTGATGGAGATTCTAAAACTGAAGTTCACCCCCTCCCCCATCAAAGAAAGATCAACACTTATCGTACACGCATAATAAACTAATTGTGGTACTCGGATTGATTATTGTACGCGATACAACATTTATTTTAATATTATGCAGGAGAAGAAAATATAATTCAAACACGTTGTATTCCAAGAAACCGAAAGAAACTCGCGTAAAAGTTCCTTGAGAAATGTATCGCAGGTATCATATTAATATGCGGTAAACAATTTTACAAACGAGAATCGAACTTTATTATGATATTCGTATATTTACAATTACGATATTTTTCGCTAAAAAAATATATATATGTATATATTTTAACTCTTTTTTTTTTTTTTGAGATTAATCGGAGAGTATTGTTTAACAACGATGCATGGTCACGGCGAGCATTGCGGTGTACTGTATCACGAATTTGCACGAACCACTCTCGGAAGAATCATTATAGAATGTTTATGCGATATTTTAAAGATGGCCGGAAATAAATTACAACTAGTACGTTTCGATAATTTATTTTATTATTAAAATAGGTCAAAAATCGTCGTTAGTCACAAATTCAGTACCTGAAAAAAACCAATGTTTTTTTTTCTATTCGAATATTATTATATTAATAAACTCAAAGCATCGACGTCCGACAAAAGTATCTCGTCGAGAACGAGGTTCACGATACAGAGTTTTATAGATAATTGCGCGTGAACCGAGACGATGATTAGACGGAAGACCTAAAATAGCAAAAGAAAGAAGTGGAAATGGTCCGCACGGTTGGAATCTACGAGACTTTCATGCGTTTTTATATGTGATTATAATTAAAGACCGGATTTTCGTGCAGCTAACACGTGAAAAACGTGCGATAAAAATGCCAAAATGTGCAAAATTACGTTTTCGTTGTATTACAAGTTATATAATAACAATTTTTTCGGCGTAGGTGTTTTACATTTTTCATTTTATTACTATTTATTTTGTATAATATTATTTATTATTGTGTGTACGAGCACGGGACCGAGACCCTGGAGTCCCAGGTGGGTAAGTTTTTAGGAGGCCTTAAACTAACATAATTAACACAAACGTCAATGTTACGATTTTCAATTTCAAATAAAATAAATAACTTGATAATGTATAACATAAAAAAAATTGTTGGAAAAAAATAAAACCAACTTCGAAAAAAATGCACAAAAAGTGTGAAATAATTCACAAAAATATTGTCGAAGTCGGCGCCGGATTCCAAATTGACACGTATATAGCATCTTGCTCATATCACTCCCAGACCAAATATTAAAAAAAATACTTTATACTTAATTTTTAATTACGCATTACTTAAAGAAACTCCGACTTCGAAAAGATTTTTGTGAATTATTTCACACTTTTTAGTACATTTTTTTCGGTTTTATTTTTTTTATTTACAAGTTTTTAGTTGTAACAGTTTGATTCAATTTACATGATAATATAATATAGATTTCATTTAAAAAAAAATGTCATTTGAATTGGTGCAATAATTTCGAAATGATCGGTGGTTAACAATAATAATAATAAAAAAAAAAAAAAAAAAAATAATGTAAGTTCAGAATACTAAATTACTTGCCAAATACTGGGCCAATACTTACTAAATCGGAATGGAACCAATTAACCACATGAACCGCATGAAACCATATAATAGACGAATAGTAATGAACATTAAATTTAATCTAATTTACGACATTTGATTAAAATTTATTATCGTGTAAATTTCTAAATTTTTTTTTATGAAATTGTGTCTTCTGTCGTAAGTATTTTAGTTGCAAAAATACGCGCATTCAACATCGACACTTGTCATTGGACATTGTTCGTAGTAGCTTATAATGGCAGGATCTTTATTTAAATCGACGTCATGTCCATTTATTAAAACGTTGTATTGTATTAAAATATCGTACCCGGCAAATGTGATCGAACAAATGCTAAATTGGATACCACAGATGTAGTACTCAAAATTATTTTTTGACAGACTGGATGTCATATTCTAGATTTAATACTTAAATTTTACACTAAAATTGTCTGAATAAAACAAATCGGCTTCTAACCATGTTCCCCGTCTTGTTATTACAGGATCTGGACGAAGACGACAGTCCATAACATTTTTATAAGCAGTCGCATGGTGGGGAGCTTTTAAAAAAACATTTTAATAGGTAGATAGACTGTACTATATTTTATTCAGTTTAATATAGCTACCTTAATATGGTCGTAATTTTGTCGTTATCTCTATTATACCGTATTACAAAAAATATAAAAATCGAATGACACTGATAAAACAATATAAATTACAAAATATAACATCTATAATACCGCGGGTAATGATGGATTATTGAGCAAAAATATTTACTAAAAAGGTAACGAGCCGCGGGGTGTTGTGGATACCGCTTAAGTAAATTACTTGGATAAAGATTTTAGAGTTTTGTTTTTATTTTAAATATGAAAGCAATGATAATAGATATAAGTCATTGCGTTCGATAAAACGATTCTGAGCGGAGCTTAATTTTCTCGTAAATATAGTCTAAAATTACATATTTAGTGAATATTTCAGGTTTCTATGACTATTAGTTTCAAAATTACGAAAAAATAAACAACAATCGATTAAGACGAAATTGCATTTTTAGCGTTTTTGAGTTGTATTTTTATGTGCTTTTGAGGAAATCGAAAAATGACTTCTCTAAAATACCGACTATTGATGCGAATTGCTGCCGAAAACAAACTGTGACCGAAGAGATCGGAGCACTCCTTCTGGTCGAAAATCTGTACACGGGATAGAAAAAAAAAAATAAACATCATTGTAAAAACAATAGATTCATCGCTCCGCTCAGAATGTAAAATACGAATTCGGGCATTTTAATGAAATAAAATTTAAAATACGCGTTTACTGCATTTTCGTGCAAAATAAAACTTTGTTTAAATTAATCTGCTTCACTTGATTTGGATTTATTACTTATTTCTATAAAATTTAGAACGCGCGATAAAAATGCCCAGTTGCACGAGAATCCGGTCTTTAATTATATATAATGGTAGGGGGATCTGATGAATGGATAAATGAAAGAAGATCTATAAACCTAGTGCTGAAGAATCTGCTGGTGGAGTTTAATATACGATTGAACTATTAGTTTTAAGTAGATATTCGCAAGATTTTTTTGAAGAAATTTTTGTTTATGTTTTTAATACTTAAATACATTAAAAACATCAAATAAAAAAAAAATGTATATGTACGGGTATTACGAATTGTTTTTAATTATTACAGCATTTTTGGTTTATTCTGCAAATGTTAATTTTGGTTATTAATTATAAAGGTTCAATTAAAATTTTTGATTATGTGCGATTAAGGAAGAAGAAAAAAAATTAAACCCAAATAAATTATTACGGTACTGATGATTGAAAAAAATGTCTGTCGAACAATTAATATATTTGACTCGTTATTGTACTCAGCCTTGGTCATTCTAAATAATTTCGTTCTGTTTTTTATTCCGTTCTAAATAGTGCTGCGGCCATTTAAATTTTTAATCACTACACGCATTCAAGACGAACGCTGTGTGTTCAGTGCTTGCAGGGACAAAGCTAATATGATTTAGGAGGGTATAACAAACACATTTTGCCGACTGATTATTTAGAAAAGGCCTACACTATTTTCAACAGGCTATATTGTCGTTTACCGTCAATATAATATATATTTTTTTTTACTCTTTGCAGTATTGAAATATTTATATACCCCCCGATGATTTACTCGATGTTACACTAACTATACTGATGAATTTCATTAACGCGCATTTACAATAATTATTATGAAATGCAAACGTCCGTTAACAATTTCACAAGAACAATAATTCGAAGAATGTAATATAAAGTTATATTTCGATTTGAGTCCAGGATTCGACCAAATATTTCATTTTTAATAAAAACTACTGATATATTTTAAAGGAAAAAAAGACGAATAATTTCAAACATGTTTTCAGCGAAAAATTTCAAAATTACTTTGGAAATTAAGTTCTTCGAATTGATTCGCTATACACTGTAACGAGATAAAAATTATTCATTAAAGCCGTACAGGAATTTTCTCGGATGTTCAGCGTAGTATACTTAAGATTATTTTACAGAAAAAATGTATTATAATAGCAATGTTATTAAAAAGGTTTTTCGTACATTTACGTAATAAATCTTCAGCGATTTTTTATATAATTATTTTAGATTTTTCTCGTGAAAAAACAAAATCGTCCGAAGTTCAGGGGCGTATTTACGGGAAGGGGGGATATGGGGGAACGATCCCCTCCCATAGGCTTTATTTTTTACATGACATATTATTTAATGTACAAAAAAATATAAGAAATTATAATAATTAAAAACAATAAAAATAATATTTTTTTGTACTAACAAAAATTGTTTAGCATTTATCATAATTCATAATATTCCTCAGTTTATTGACCCCGGTATGTACCAACTGGTGGTGCGGTTAGTTTGGGTCACCGAAAAGTTTAACCGTATTCAGGTGATGTAGTAAAAACGGATGAAGTATACTCAATGAATTAGCTAAAACAAAAAAAAAACGAAGAAAATTAGAAATTTTCTTATAAAACACGCGGTTTTCATAAAAAAAAAAGTATAATAAAAGGTAGAGAGCCGCTTGGTGCTGTGGATATCGCTTAAGTGAATCATTTGGATAAAGATTTTAGAGTTCTGTTTTTATTATAAATTTGAAAGCAATGATAAATCATTGCATTTGATGAAACGATTCTGAGCGGACCTTCGGTGTAATAAATAAACGAAGAAATAAACGACAATCGATTAAGACGAAATTGCATTTTTAGCGTTTTTATGTCATTTTTGGTAGCTTTTCCTGACTTTTGAAAAAAATATTGAGAAAATCGAAAAATGACATGTTTAAAGTACAAACTAGATGCGATTTTCGATCAGAAAAGGTGCTACATGAAAAGATCGGAGCACCCTTTCTGGTAGAATTTTCGGGTACAGATATATAAAAAAAACACACATCATTGTAAAACCAATACATTCCTCGCTCCGCTCAGAATCTAAAAGTATTAAATACCAAGTCTCGATCACTTTAACTTTGATAATAATATTGGAAGCGTTGTTACAATCATGAGTTATCCAATGCTAAATTATATATCCCCTCCCTTATAACATTCGTAATACACAAATACCGCACATTAAGTAATGCGTTAACGTGGTGCGTATTAAAGTCTTATACATAATAGAAATAAACCGGCGTTAGTTAAAAGAAATTAGGAGAAAAATAACTATAAACGATAACTGAAATTTAATTTTAAGTCAGGAAGAAAAAAAAAGTCTGATTTATATTACGTCGAAAAACTTTCTTCTTTGTTTGGTTTCTATTGAATTTCGTATAATATTTCGTCTTATTAAAAAAAAAAAATTATAACGGCTGTCGGATCAACATATTACTGTCGCGTGTTTAAGCAATAAATCAGTACGACGAATACGAATAACATTAAACTACCACTAATAACCGAGTTTTACAATAAAACATTGTAGAGAATCGTCACGAACTACGAAAACATTTGCGTTATTCATCCAAATTTGTTTACTAATAAAATCGGTCGTATATTACTATTGGTAAGACTTGAAAGTTAAAATGAGTTGGATTTTAACAAAAAAAAAAACTGTGGTCGAGTTAATTCGACTTACGTTAAGATCAATAAATTAAACTGGTTTTTTTTTCTTCGTCATAAATACGAGCATTTCGGCCGAATTTGATTTGCATTTTTACCGGGGATTTGACAAATTATTATTTTCATGAATTACTGTCTTGCGTAGGTAGGTATTCAACGTTTGTTAAAACAAGGTGTTAATCACATATGTAAAGTGATTTTCGATTGAACAAACGGACTATGTGACAGCGCATAATTTATTGTAAATCTGAAATAGCTTCGATTATTCGAGTAGAAGAGTTGAAAATAATTCCACAATACACCGGGCAAGTAAGTTATTCTTTTATCATCTAACCATCGTGTAAATATATATATATATATACGTAATTTCCAATGGGATTTATTGTTTCTTCATTTAGTGCACTTAAAAATAATTAAATGAATAGAACCGTAATTATGTAGGTAGGTACTAATAATTAAGCTAATATATATAAATTTAAATTTAAAATAAAAAAAAAATACTATAATACGCGGTTGCGGTATTGTTTACAATAGTAAGTATGAAATATATCTTTGGAACAGTTTACGTAATAGTATTGGAGCTTATGCGGATCGTTTTTATTTTATCTCAAAATAATAAATTATTATATGTCAATGGATATACATACTTTTTTTGTAAGTGTCTCAAAACAAAAGATCAAAGTAGCAGCGTAGTTCGAATTTATAGTGGTTAAAGATAACGGCAAAGTTTTCTATCCAAGAATAAATGATTTCAAAAATTACCAGTATATTTTATGTGGAGTTTCTGCCGAGTTTAACAATCAATACGATTACTATGCGAGACGTATAAACACATATTTGTACAAATTATCCAATACAGTTTGTCTTATACCCTAACCAAAAAATTTTAAAAATGCGATTATTATTATTTTTTTAAATTATTTTAATTCGCTCGTTTTACTTTACGTTGTGCCGTATGAATATAAACTCGAAGGAAATACATTACAACACCTATCTAAAAGTTATTATAAATTTTTGATTAACGGGATATTTGATATATTTTAACGCATTTTCCAATTAAATTCTATAATATACGTTTATTAAATAAATATGTTACAAAACGAATTGTATTACGAGTATTCACTGCCGATTAACAATAATAGTGTTTAAATTACGATACATTTATGAATAAACGACTTTATTTTAAAACGACACGAATTTACGAATTTAATGGCTTATGTGCCCACGTTATATTGGAGTGCACTAATGAAATTTGTTTTACGTCTACTTTCGTAACATTAATCGGTCAATGATATTAATATCAATTGATCATTTCAAATAATTTAGTAAACGTTTTTTACGACCGAAATTAATTCAATTTATCAATTAAAAATTTCGCACGCAATAACAGTGTTATAATAATTACCGCCACTACCCAAAATTAAGAGGGAGAGCGCCTCTGTGTAAATTTGAATAATGAACAGTATTTACCGAACATAATATAATATACACATGACACGAAACGTTTAGCCATAATCGTTTTAGATAACAAATGATTTAGAAAAACAACGAGTCGAAAAATTCAATAAAATTAAAAAATCATGAACAATGATTTATATACGTACGATATATATATATATATATTATATATCGTATATCACGTATTACGTTATATAATATGATATAATATTATTCGAGTGTTAGTGTAAATAGTTGTGAACCGTGTTCACTCGCACTAAAATATGCTAGTAAATTATTGTGGAGATAACGAAAAACGTTTATTTGGAAAGATCACATTTGTATGAAATCCCGAATTTTTAGTGAAAACTTAAAAGATTCGTATAAATTGTACGATATTTTATATCGTTAAAAAAAAAAATACAATAATTATCCACAAAGTATAATATAATTTTGATGGAATTGTAAAATGTTTAATATTTAAAATGCTTTTTGTAACGCAATATCATTCGCGTATTGAAGTAAAAACGTATACGATTTGAACGTCCTTATAAAAAAAAAAAAAAATACAATTCCAAAGACAGCGTTTTCAATCCATTAATGTTGTGAATTCTTGTTTATTTTTTCGTATAAAATATATCGTCGGACTCTACATAGGAATAAATTAGCTAGTAGTGGCGTAGCCAAGGGGGGTTAAGAGGGCTATAGCCCCCTCCCCCCATTGGCCGTGTTAATGTATGTATACTAGTTTACGATTTAAGTGTAAACTATAAATGTTTGAAATATTTAAAAAATTTGTATGATAAACGATAAAAGAACAAAAATATGTTATCATAAGACACATTTATCATCCATATCGTATCATTTATCATATCTCAAATTTATCATTGTTTGGAAAAGTATTGTGGCAACCTGCGCATGCGCGTCCTCGGCGTTTGCGCGCATCCCACCGCGCTACGAGCACTCTGCTACCATCGTGTTCACCTTTTCCGTTCGTCCGTCGACCGTACCGCATGCGTTTGAAATTGTCGTTAAATAAAGTACCATACCAAAACCAATGTCTGCTGTTGAATCAGTCTCTCATTGCACAACCTCATCTTCAACCTAACATTAAAATTCTTTTGCGATTATTTGCCACATTGTCAGTTACATCTTCAACTCCTGAAAGAACGTTTTCTACTCTTAACCGTGTGAAAACCTATTTAAGGAGCTCCATGTCCGAAAGTAGACTCAATGGGTTGGCTATGGCTAATATCAATAAAAATGAAGACATTAATGAAAATGAAATAATTACTGCCTTTGCTTAAATGTCTCCTAGAAGGATGCAACTGACAGAGTGGAGTAAGTAAGCAGTATTTATTTCATTTTCATTAATGTATTCGTACTTAGTTAATAAGTTTATTCTTATATATATATATATTTTTGTTCTAAGTACATTAAAAAATAAAATTCATATTAATACTAACACTTTATATATTGTTGGGGTTAAACCCCTAAAACCACTTCGTACCTATGCCAATGACTGAGCAAAAAAGTATTTAGCTCCCCCAATGAAAAATCCTGGCTACGCCACTAATAACTAGTAAGATATTTAAAAAAATATATAAATAAATCGAAAATAATTTTTTTTTACCGATGAGAGTATTTGAAATATCTTTTTTCGATCTACGAGTATATTTTAGATTTAGGATGACAGTCAAAATACGATTTTTTTTTGTGCCATTCAAACTCAGTGTCAGAAATAGTTATTATCGTTATAAAAGTAAAATATATAAGTATATAAGGAAATTTTTCGCTCGTTAGATTCTGAGCGGTGCGAAGAATGTGTTGGTTTTACAATGGTATGCTTTTTTATTATTATTTTTTTTTTTACTCAAAAATTCTACCAGAAGGAGTGCTCCGATGTTGACAGTCACGGTTTCTTTCCGTTAGTGAATCGTATCTAGTTGGTACTTTAGAGGGGTCATTTTTCGATTTTCTCAATAGCGCCAATAAATAGAACTCAAAAACTATACCGGAAATCGATTATCGTTATTTCTTCTTAATAAACTTATGTGTATAGAGACTCGAAATATTATCATCAAATATGTAATTTTATAATATATAAAGGGAGAAAAAACTTTCTTTTAATTTTGAACTATTTATAGCAATTTTGAGGGATTTAATTAATAAAAAGGGTTAGTTTTTGTTATATACCCAAAATATTACACCGAAGCTACGCTTCGTTAACTTCGAAAAAACTTCGCTAACATTTTTCCCCTCTAAAATTCAAAACTCTATTTAAAAGTTGCGATTTTTATTTTAAACCACTAAACGCGATTTTCGTTGTACCGTTGATTTTATGCATTTCGTTTTTTTATTTTTTAACTTCGGAAATTTAATATATTAATTAGATATTTATCGTCTTTATAATATACGTATAATACATATCCATCGTATACTACTTACAGTAGAGCTATATTTGTGAAATTCGAACAACACGCCCGCGATTATAGACGTTTTGCAGCGGTCGTAAATAAGCGAGGATTATAAAATTCTTGCATTTCGGTTTATTTTTGGGCGATAAAAAGTCAAAGTTTCAATATTTTATCGTGTTCCGTGATTCAATTATTTAGCGTTTTAAACGCGCATACAAAAATCGTCCGTTAAATGTTCACAGGCAAACGTTATACGCGCAACTACCTGTGCACAAACTGAGTATGATAATCGATAATGTAGCGTCGTTCCGAGTTTACCAGGAGGTAATAATTTCTTCTAACAACCGTGTGGTGTTTAAAAACGTAGTTTTAACGCGTCGAACGACCAACGTTTTAAAATTATTCACACCGTAAAAACGCTGCACGCCGGGGATTTATTTATTTTTATCGCTATTTATTATATGTAGGTACCTTACATAAATAAATGCGCATAAAAACGGATTAAATCGCGTAAACGTAAATATTTTGGGAAAAAAAAATGATAAAATTATTGAAATGCCTCGGCGAAAAACCGTAACATTTAAATACAATATATCTCCCTTCTTCAGACAAAAAATGAAAAAATGGGCGACGTGGGGACACTCGGGGAAGTATTTGGAACAATTCTGTGAAAAAAATAGTAAAAATCATTGAAGTTGGTACTTTATATGTAGTTTTATAGATATATAAATACTTATATAGTTTTATATATATATATATAATTATGTTTTAAACTCAATAATAATTTAAATGGTCACCATTGTAACTGTTAAACGCCTAGAAATTCAAAATTACCCGTGTTAGCTATACTACCCTCGTTGGATCTACCGGGTCAAATTGTGAATCTAAACCATTGAGGGACCCATTTGAACGCATACGAAAAATTTCATCAAAATCTGTCCAGCCGTTTGGGAGGAGTTCAGTGGATAATCGAAATTTTTCTCGTACGAAAATTTATTATAGTCGTTTAAATAACGATTTATTTATATATTAATTATTTGAAATATTTTAATTATTATATAATATTATATCCGACGATATTATTATGTGAACCGCGCGCGTTTTGCGTGCAGTAAATTGTATTCGACGTTTTTTAATGTTATATTAAATTCGTATGTACGAAAGATGGTATAGCGGTGTTGTGGATGCGGCTCAAATGAATTACTCGGATAAAGATTCCAGAGTTTCTTTATTACCAGGGCTCGGGACTTCATGCATTTCCATATTTGTTTGGGAAATAGGTAGGAGAAATCGGATTCAATACATATTTTGTTTCGTGATAAAAGATTTCAAATTTAAAAATTTGTATTGCATATTTTAGGTTTTTTTTTCTTTACATGCGTATTGTTAAGATTTATTCGTTTTTAATCGCATATTTTCAAATTTTTCCAATTAATTAAGTAGGCAATAAGAAAAATAAAATTTTCGAAAAAATGCATAAATTAAGTAAAATTTTTATTTTTTACTCGTTATAAAAATGTTTTTTTTAGAAAAAAAGAAGTATATAATATGTATCTACCTTGTTTATTCTAAATTTATCATTAGGATTAATATCGAAGTTATCACAAAGATCATTTTTGGCCCATAAATCTTTACTAACATATTATAATAGAAGATCAATCAATGTCGAGAACGCAAGTGTCGAGTTGCGTCCCATGCAGAGAAAAAAGGTCGAGTTGCGTCCCGGTCGTTAAAATGAATGGTCGAGCTGCGTCCCGGTCGTTAAATGGGATGGTTGCGTTGCGTCCCGGTCGTTAAAATGAATGGCCGAGTTGCGTTCCTGTCATTAAATATCAAATGATGAGGCACAACAGTTTAAAAAAAGAGGTAGCGAGCCACGGGGTGTTGTGGATATCGCTTAAGTGAATTACTTGGATAAAGATTTTAGAGTTTTGTTTTTATTTTAATGTATTTTCTATTTCTTTGCAATAACCTAATGGGCTATTTTCAATTTTAAATTTAACTGAAAAATATATATTGCTGCATATTTTACTGCACATATTATCGATAGTGCATATTTATACTTTTTTAAATGCATATTTTGAATTTTTTTTAGCGCATTAAGTCCCGAGCCCTGGACTTATAACTATACAAATTTGAAAGCAATTATTGCAAATTGCATTCGATAAAACAATTCTGACGGGAGCATAAACATTATTTATTATTAATGGCGCGTATAATTTACGATTAACCGTACACATTATATTTTTGTGCGATAAAATGCTAAAATTTCCACTTGTATGGAATAAAAATATTAAAATCTATGACTTCTACGAATAGTTCGAAATTGAAAAAATTATATTGAACAATTTTTTTATCGCGTTAATACGATAATGAACTGCGTATTTGGCGAAAATTCAGGTCTCTAAATAAAAAAAAAAACCTAAATAGAAATAGAATAAAATTACTGAATAAATCGAATTTCGGAACTATATAATAGTAAATAAACGTAAGTCGGCATCTCTTTTCTTTAGGTCGTTCATTTCCCAACAAAATAATACGTTATGAAAAAAATTTCAAATAAAAAAATATCGTGACTAAGGGATTTCCAGACTTTTTGAACACGGTTGAAGTAACGTTAGGGATAATGGCGTATTTAGGGGGCTAGGTAGGGGGTAGGTAGTGATTCTGGCATCACGTTTTTAGGGGCAATACAACATTTTTAAGGTTTTCATTTGAATAATATTACTACTTTTTTTTTAAATATTCGATGTTTTTTTCACAGTTTGGGAAAAAAAAATATAATCGGGTAATTTTCAGTAGTCACTCTTGGCATGATGAATAGATTTTTTAAAATTCATATTGTTTGATAACAGATAATTATTAATATAAATTGTAGTAATCGCGGCTGCTTTATTAAATTGTATACAATATATGTAATTATTACATTACATATAAGTAAAAAAATTTAAAATGTATGTTTACCGACCGCTGTAACAACCATATAACTCCACGAGTTGTCTAAAAGATTTAGACAACTCATTAATATCTTAACAACGAATTGTGGGAGAAATATAGTTGTTGCCACATACCTGTATACGCAAATAACTTTTCTTTTTATCATACTATTAGATAAACGTATTTTGTCAAAAAAAAAAAAAAAAACGGAGTTGTCTGGATAGATGTTATTGAAAGTCATATTACTTGCGGTACTGCAATGTAATGTTGTTTGAAATTCGGTGCCGATTTCAAAAAGCTCATTGATTATTTCAAACTTTTTAGTGCATTTTTAGAAGTCGGTTTTTTTTATCGTAAAATAAATTTTTATTTTATCCTTTTCAGTCATAGTAGTTATAGTAGTCGTATCGTCGTATTCCTGTTCCTATACATTTGACCGGGTGGTTAGGTAGGATACCAGGCCAATCCTTATGAAATCGGAAAATATGAAAAAAAAAAAACTAAATTACTGGCCGAATATTAGGCCAATACTTACAAAATTGGTATGGGACCACCGGGAGGTGATACTCTTTCATATAAAAAAAAGCATTCATTCAAATCGGTTCATTAGCGACGGAGTTATGAGGTGACAAACAGTAAAAAAAAAAATACAGCCGAATTGAGAACCTCTTTTTTTTTTTTTAAAGTCGGTTAAAAATGAGCTAAATATGCAAAAAAAAAAGTCGTCTTAACAGCTCCTATATAGTGTTATGAAACGATTTTCTATATCACTAAGCCGTGTTTCAAACGATTATTTAATAGAAATACGCAAACTCCTATAAGTCGCCTAGCCCTAGATTTGTATACGCTTATACTAATAATAATAAAAGAAACAAGTCTGCTAGTATTCGAGACATTGATGTGTAAACGTCGCGCGAGCGGTAAAAATGGAACGGAATTGTAATTGGGATTTGTGAATATTGGTACCTTTATTCAAAGTAATTTCGTTAATAAATATTACTATTATAGTTGTCATGACAACAGCTCACGCGTTACACGCAATATATAACTGCGTGTAAATTAATTAATATTATTAATATTGCGTGCGAATTAATTAATATTATTATTAGTTGTCACGACAACAGCTTACACATTTCCGTCCCGTTTCCCGAGATTCACCCTCATACTACCGTAACAGATGTTTACACATAAAAAAAAAAAAAATGGTCGTGTCCCGCGTTTATTGAAATCCCAAGCGTTGGCAATCCTAACAGTGCCGCCGCGACTACACATTACGGGGCTGGTGTGCGAGCTTCGTTTCGGGGTCTAAATTTGTTGGCGAATAAATGAATGTTATCGACAGTGGGCAATGGTTGCCCCCCTCCCCCGCTGGACCGTTATATTCAATTAAAATTTTTTTTTTTTTGGTGATAGGTTTGTGGGTTCGAATATTGCGTTAGGGATTTATGTAATTTAATATTTCTTTTCACTAAAACGTGCTATTAGACATTATTGTTACGTGTTTGAGGTTAAACTCCTCAGACAGATGGTGGTTGCGCGCACTCACGCCGCTGCTTATTGAATAAGTAAATTGCATGATAAATCCCGCGAATAACGTGCAAATGTATATAGGTATAATATATTAGTAAAATACATCGATTATAAAGATGTGGGAATTTTAACGTTTTTATCACGGAATCAATGTACTTATCGCGGTACACTAAAACTATCGGGGGAGGGGGGGAGGGGGGGAGCTTAAATCGGTTTCGGAGGGCCGGCGGCTGGTGTGCGTTGCGGCACGCCTGGCACACCCGGCAGTCGCGGCACCGGATCCTATTATAATAAGCGTATTCGGAATGCACTTACTCCTTTTGCGCGATCGTGAAAACGTTCCGGTACAGCGCGCTGATGACGACGAAAGCCACCATGAACAGCACGAGCTCCCGGTACAGCACCTGGTACAGGCTGCCGCGCCACAAGAACAACAGTTTGGTGAATCCAGCGCTGCTCGACGACGACACCTTGGACTGGTAGCTGACCGTCATCGCGAAGACGTAGTAGCGTGCCGCTACGCGCGACGATAATAATCGAAACGCGATCACCAAGACGGGACGGGAACGTAGTCGGACGTCGCGTGGACGGCAATAACGTTTCGCGGGCTATCCGACATGGTCGTTCCAAACGGGCGACGCGATTTTCCCTCGGACGTTTGTTTTCTTTTTCTGGTGTTTCTATACGGCGCACGATTTGTCCCGTTCGCGTGCGATACGCTTGCCGCACGGCGATGATCTGCGGAACACGCGCGATTTTCACCACTGCGGCCGGCGCGACCTAACGCGCGCGCGATAGGTATACAACAAAGCTCGTTAGGTTTTTTTTAGGTATTTTTTTTTTTTTTTTTTAATTATTTATTTATTATATTTTTCAGCCGCCGTACTTGTCCCCCTACTCCGCGGCGTCACGTCGACGAAACGCGCTAGCGCGCGCCGACTGCGTACGCGTATAGAGAAAAAAAAAAGACCTTCCGAACGCAGCAACAAAAAAAAAAAATTTTCTAGATAAACAAATTCGCTTTGCACTGTTTACACGCGCGGCGTATCCGTAATCGGTAAACAGCCGGGGGCCCATTGTTTCGACGCGTTCGGTAAACGGCAACGACACGCGGCGCGGTGCGAACAACGCTCGCGTATACGCATTTATTTGCCGCCGCCGAGGTTAGGTCGTCGCGGCGTATTTAAAAAAAAAAAATTAAAAAAAACATTTTTTTTTTTTTTACGTACCCGGCGTTTATTTATTCGCTTATTGTTTATTAGATCGTTATATTAATATGATATTGTTAACGCGTCGATTCGCGGTTATTTCGGTTTTGTATTGATTTTGTTTTTTTTTTTGTCAGGCACCCGGTCGTGCCCGCGTCGCGTTCTTTTGTGCGGAACGACCCGATCTGTGACTAAAACGAGGCGAACGCACACGCGTTACGCGTTAACGTATCTATATAATGTATGTATAATAATATAAGTAAGTGTTTTACGCGGATTAACCGCGCTCGTATTACGCGTACAATACTTATATGACCTTATAATATTGTTATATAATCGAGACTTTTGAGGCGAATGTCGAGACTGTATTGAGAACGTTGTCTGAGCGCGCGGGAGCAGTTCGGCGCAATATTCTGTCGCGGTGGCGCAACAACCGGGGCGGATGGTGATGCCTGCAGACGTCGGGGACCCGGGGTTCAATAGGAGGGCCCATGGTCGCCCGCAGGGGGGGAGCCGGGAGGAGCCATGGCCCCTCCCCGCTATTTTATTTGATATTTGTTTAAATTTGTAATATAATTCTTTTTAAATGTCAGATAATACAGTGATTTTGTTTCTTGTAGTGTGATAAAATAATCGGTTATTATTTCTACTAATACCGCCCGAAATAACTGAAAATACACTGTATATTAAAAAAAAAATTAGGGTGTACGTTTTTTGTTGGCCCTCCCCCCCGAAATTTTTTTCTGTGGGCGGCCTTGGGAGGGCCCCCCTCGTTTAAGACTTCTTACCGCGTAATGATAATAGTGACATGCATAAAAAAAAAACGATATGATATAATGCTATATAATATTAAATCGCGGTAATAATTATTATCGTTTTTTCTGTAGATTTGGAAAAAATCACAAAGTCAATAAAAATAGAAAGTTGAAGCATAAATATTTTGTGTAGAAAAATATTTCCTACAATATGGCTATCTCCGAAATTATAGAGAAAAAAAAGTTTATTTTTTAATTACATTTTTATGTGCAATTAAATTATGAATTATTTGTAATCCTTTTGTTCTGTGTCATATCAGAGTTGTTCAAACTGTGCGTCGCGGCTCCCAGGAGCGTCGGGTGAGTTGGTGAAGGGAGCCGTGGCAAAAAACCGGAAAATAAAATTAATGCAATAATGTAGCGATTATGGAAACGATAATGAAATACACGCGACAGTCGTTTGAGGGATTATTGAAGCGATGACGAAACACGCACGACCAGTTAAATGTGTATAAATATAAATATAGTTTATATACAGTCAAATATCGTCGTTAAATTATCAGTGCGTATGCCGTATTTGCCGGTATTAGTCGCGAGTTGTGTTCGTCGATTGATTTATCGTCGTGTACAAAAGTGATGGTTTTATTGTGTTAGTTAAGTTTGAGTGTTTTTTTTCCATTAAATAAGTATTAGGACGGATAAATTTTTGAACAGACCTAAACGTAACAATCCGGAATTTGATAGTTCAAATACTGAAAGAAAACCAAAGCAACGTAAATATGTTCATTGTATTTTCAGAAATATCCGTGTCATCAGTTTCTGGCTGACGTTTCGGACTTCTTGCAAAGTCCACCTTCAGAGCCATATTTACTGGTCCGTGGTTGTAACTATAGTGTATTGTAACTAGTATAGTTACAACCACGGACCAGTAACTGTGGCTTTGAACATGGACTTTGCAAGAAGTCCGAAACGTCAGCCAGAAACTGATGACATGGATATTTCTGAAAATACAATGAATATATCAACAATCCATGAAAGCTTTAACACATTCGTAACGTAAGTATGATGAGAGTTACACGGATTACGGTTTTACGTATACGATAGTGAGGAATGAAGAACGTCCACAATGTGTTATTTGTTTTAAAGTGATGGCTATTGAAAGCATGTTTCCAAATGAAATGAAACGTCATTTGGAAACGGCGCATGGAAATTTGATGAATAAACCACGTGCGTGTTTTGAGTCAAAATTAAAAGCAATGCGTGAGCAAAAATCAACCTTTTCTAAGGTTCTGCTTTCATCTAACAAAGCAGCTTATCAAGTCGCTAAATGTATTTTTTTTTATTAATTTGTATTTATTAAGCATAAAATATTTAATTTCATTTTTTTTTCTATATTACCTATTTATTTGTAAATTGATGTATACAGTCGTATGATAAATAAATAAGTATTAATACATTATAATAATTTACATACTTAGTATAACCATTGTTTTTTTTTGTCATTACTAATTTAGGAGCCGTCAAAATATTGTGAAGACAAAAAGGAGCCGAGGGATGAAAAAGTTTGTATACCTCTGTATTATATAAATAAAAAAAAAACATAATTTGATTATCTCATGAGATATCACAACAGGTAAATCCTAATACGACACCCTGTATTTTAGCAACGTAATTAGTACCTAGGAAGGAATAAATGTAATACGATATTATATTTTAATTAAGATAATTCATGACAGAAAATGATGTAATATTTTTTCGAGCGGAGGGAGAAACAATTTTTTGTGTTATTAATGAATGACCCCTTGACCCTCCCCCCTATGCTTCCACCACCATATTTGTTTTGTTTCGGACAGTCATAAAATTTAGGGCCCTATATTAACCTTTTCATCGGGGCTCCAAAATCCTAGTTGCGCCACTGGGCGTAGCCAAAAGGACCCAGAGAAGATGGACGGTTTTATTTTTTGAATAACGCAGTTGGTAGCACTGCTACAACGAAAACCGCGCCGTCCACGTTTAGTGTACATACTAGAGATTTGTTTTTGTCCAGTCTCAGTAATCATGGATTGCTATAACGAGAGGGAGCGTGCGTTTTGCGTGGAACGGTATTTTCGGCATGAATCGATATTGACAGTGCAGGTTCGTACCCCCCAAACATTGATCGAGTTCGCGCAGTGATTATCAAGAGTCCCAAACGCTCTGCTCGTCGTCATGCTGCTTCTTTGAACCTGTTGAGAGAATCTGTTCGCCGTATATTGCTGGAAGACTTGAAATTTCATCCTTATAAAATGGTAATAACTCAGGAATTAAAAAGTACCGACCATGCACAACGAAAACTTTTTGCTGAAACGATGTTGAAAACATCGAAGACGAAGAGATCGATTTTAACAATCTTTTAATGAGCGACGAAGCTCACTTTCAACTATCCGGCTTCGTAAACAAACAGAATTACCGCTACTGGTCGGATTCAATCGAACAGAAACCTTTACACAGCGAGCGAGTTACTGTCTGGGCTGGAGTGGCAAAGTGAGGAGTAGTGGGACCTTACTTTTTCACCGGTACTGTCAACGGAACGCGCTATATCGAGATGATAAACTCGTTTTTACTTCCCTCACTTCGTCGTCTAAGTCGTCGAAGTCGTACATGGTTTCAGCAAGATGGCGCGACGTGTCACTGTTCGACGGAAACTCTCGCAGTATTGAAAAAAGCGTTTCGTGACCGCATATTGTCGCGTCGTACGGATTTCGCTTGGCCACCGCGCTCGCCTGATTTACTCCTCCAGATTTTTTCTTATGGGGATACCTTAAAAGCCGCATTTATGCCACACCTCCACGAGATTTAGAAGACTTGAAGACTCGGATTTCTGAAGCAATTTCGAAAATTCAGCGGCCTATGCTCTTAAAAGACGGAATGAATGTATTGTTGAAAATGACGGTCACCTGAACGATACTGTGTTCCATAAATGATTGTAAACTAATCTCTCGTATTCATATTTTCAAATAAAATTTATTTCAAAAATTTTGGTTAAGTACTTTTCGAGTTATTTAAAAAACAAAACCGTCCATCTTCTCTGGGTCACCCGTTATTATAATTTTTTAATAATGACTTAATTTTATCGATTACGCTAATTTCAATGTCTATTCCACCCACCCACTTCTAAAAATCTTAAAAATTTTTTCTTCTCAAAACGTAGTAGTTAAATTCAGGGATTGGAACCTTAACTAAATAACGGTAACGGTTCCGGTCCAGGTTCTTGAAAAATAAAATTTTCGGTTTCGATTCCGGTTTCCTAAATTTTCAATTTGGTTCTGGATTTTGGTATTTGCCGGCTCTTAAAAATACTCTTATTTACCGACAAATTATTTAATTTAATTCGCCACCGACAAATTATTCGGTTTTACACAGATTTAAAAAAAATCTCGATTCGCTAAAATCCGATTTTTAAAACCCAAATTGTACAAACCACCAGACTTCAACTCGGACAAAACCGCCTTTTTTTATTTAATTTTATAATTTAAGTTAATTTTTGGTCATGCGTTTTTTTATAAATAAATATGCTTCTTAAACCTATCATAAATCTCCTCGAATAAACTAATAATGTAATAAAAATAAAATTTTAACCCATCAATTAAGATTTCAGTAAAATATTTATTTTATTACAATTATAGTTTAATTTTAATACTTACAGTTTTTAAAGAAATAATGGTTAATACAAAACAGTAAAATATACAATTTTAAATCGTTATACTGTTGTAGCCCGAATACGAATTACTTTTATTATAATTCATATTCGGGCTACATGTTATTTGAATACATATAAATTTTAAGTTATTTTAAGAAATTCTTTCTTTCTTGATTTAGCATTTGCCAAGTCATTTATAAATGACTTACTTAATTCGTACTGATCGTTCTTTTTCTTTCTATGTTTACTATTGATAGGCTATTAATCGATATCGAAAACGGAGTGAATGCAACGTTTTCTGGTATGGACATGAATATTTTACAAGCGTTTATGATATCAGAAAACCTACTACAGGGCAAACCATTGCATATGAAAAATTGTGCTAAATTATAACTAACATCACGGGTTCCTTAAAATCTTGAAATAATGTGTATGGACTGTCGATAAAAAAAAAATTTCGCTATAAAGTTTTCTATTAAATCCATAGTAACCGCGCCATTATTAAAATCAGCAAAACGTTTTTTTTTTCGAATTAACATTTTTTTATTTTTACAATTAGTAAGTCATAAGTGTTATCTAGGTTCTAGTTCAAGGTTGTAAGACATTAAATATTTTTAAAAATATAAATTTCGGTTGCTGATTTGGGAGCCCATTGAATATGTGTATTACACAATTAATATGGGTCCCGGTAGATCATCGTTTACTGTCCGTCAGACCTTCGTGCTAAGAATATATTAAAGAAATATTTAAAAATACATATATGCTAAAAAACTGCAGTTATATAATATAGTCTCAGAGGTGATGAAGTGAATTTTAACTAAAAGAGCTGTACCATTAACACGAGCACGTCACGTATACGAGTTTGTGTAGACCCTGCACTATACCGCCGTCACTTTTCATAAATATTGATATATTACACTTGCAAATATAAGTGTGCATATACGTATATTGTACGCTTATGTAGAACAAAGTGTGGATGTCTAAGATTTGACAAGTGAAATTTATCAATCGAATTAATGAATTATTTAGAGTTATGTTATTGTTATAAATTTGAATGATGTAAGTATGTGCATTCAATAAAATACGATTTTAAGCTGAACTTTGGTGTAATACACCTTGTCGGAAAATTTAAAGTGATAATAAAAAAAAAAGTTGTGACTTTAGATTGTCAATATTTTTTAAATACAGTTGAAGTAATGGAGGACGTATTTCGTATAATATTTTCAGCTCTTAAAACCAAAAATCACCCCTTTTATGACTCAAATAGCATAAAATCTGATAATTGCTATAAATAGCCCAAAATTAAAAGACATTTTTTTACGTATTTATATATAGTGTAATATTACATATTCGGTGTAAATTCCTAGACTCCAGGACCATTGGTTTGGTAGGTTTTTTGTTTCGCGTTTATAAGCTATTAAGAAATTAGTTTTTCTTCAAATGTTCGTGTAGTTTTGAATTACGCATAAGGAAACTACTGAGATAATTGAAAAACGTTTCAAATAAAACGTACCAACTGGATACAATTTACTACCAGAATGCGTAACGAAGGACGACATCATCCGAGCATTCTTTGTAGTCAAAAATTTTTGCACAAAAAAAATAAAAATAAAAGAAACATCGTTGTAAAATCAATAGCTATCTCGCTTTGCTCAGAATCTAAAAGACTGTACGCATCATGGAAGGTCAGTCAACGAGGACCGAGATATAGGACATTTTGGTGCTACAGTCGAATCGATTCGACATTGCGATTTCATTGGTTTACATCGGTTTGCGAAACATTTTACCGGTTTTTTTTTTAGGTTTAACCATACGTATACTGGATGTGATTAAAATCACCTTGCAGTTCAAGTACGTAAACTGTCTGCAATAAATATAAAGAAACAAGTACTACGTGCGATATCGCGAATCACTAAGTATACCTATTCGGAGATTGCGTCAACTTTGTATAGTATACCAATTTGTTCGGGGACGTAGGGATCCAACAAATATTCATTGGACTTACACTCAATATAATAGAGAATATGTATGAGATTCGTACTCGGGTGGGGAGGGAGGGACAATTCAAAATTGGTCACACAGAAACGCATTCGAAAAAACAAAATTTAAATGATTGATCAGTGAAGACATTCCTAATGGAAGATATGTTATACGTGAAGTACTTTACTCTCCGTTGGAACAATATAATTTATGTATTAATATTAATAATAACACAGTTTAATAATTTATGTGGGTTGCATAACTTTTAAAATTATTATTATATGTTCAAAAGTATTTTTAAAACAGTTTATTGAAGTCATTTTACATATAGTTAAATTCATGAAATGAGCAATTTTTTTTATTTGTTAATACCCTTGTAGATATTGAGGGCCATTTTGATGTTTCGAAATTATGTCAAAATTATTGACAAATTTTTTTCGTAAATTTGTTCCAAATACTTTAACTAATGGACATTATAAGTTGAATTTTTTTTTGCCTGGAGGATGGACGCGAAAGCGCATAATTTTTTTTAGCGTAAAAAAATGAACGACACGAAGACATGGAAACACCTCCAATTATTATTACGGTCTTATTCGCTTGTGAAAATACACGTGGTGTTTGTGTGTTCGACGAGTTCGCTGTGCATTGTGTCTAGTCGCGCTACAGTGCAGGGAAACAACACTTTGGAAAGCACATTCTGCGAGCGTTTTTTAAATTCTCGGTTTCTCTATGTTCTTTTTTTTTATTTAAATTTCTAAACTAACCTTTTGATCAACTGTTTACTATACAATAATATTAAATAAACAATTTATGCAGTAATACGTAACAACGGTTTGCGATAAATGGAACTATTCAAAACTATTATCAAACTATTCTGCGTTGTCATTGAGTTTCCATATACGTCGTTGCCTTTTTAAACAATAAATAATTATTTTATAAACTGATGTATTATATTGGTATGTATGATGTAATGATATTACACTTTATATCGGTTACCATATTCAGGACCGTCTCTACAATTTGAAAGTCCAGGAGTTTAACATTTTTAGCGTGGCCTTTTGGAAAAATCAGCTTTTCGTACACTAAAAGAGCCCAGCTCCCGTTTAATGTTTTTTTCCATCTAAAAAATATTACAAACGTAGTCCTTTAATTTTAGCATTTTGAAGAAATAAAAACATGTTTGTAATATTATTATGTCACACAATGGTATAATTATCCAATAATAAAATAGTTTCGAATCATTTATGTCTATATTTTTAACGATTCGTAAAAGAATCTGTGAATCATGACAATTTTTTTTTTTGTTGACTGAAGATAAATTACCAGTAGAAAAGAGAATTCCGAAGTAATCATGGAAATTGTATAATTGTTTAAATCTTTGATCTATCAATCCAATTCTTTTAGCTAAAATTGATAAAAAACCTTTTGAAATACGATTCTTCTTGTTTTTTAGAGCATAATTGAATGCGTACTTCGTAATTAAACGTTCTTTTCTTTATACTCGTACTTCTTTTTTTGACATAAAATTTTGTGATATTTCAAGTAGTTCTCAAATTGTCTTACTTTTTTTAGGTATCAACACTCCCATTTTCACGATACTTCATTAAAAACGTTTTTAAGCTTTTCAGATTTTTTACTCAAAAACCAAATTAAATGTTTTCATTTTATCAAGTTTTACTAACCTTATTAATAATATTTAGTAGACCATATCATATTATGGAACTTAGAACAAATTCACATGACATTCCAAATTCTGCAAGGGGAAATTACTTTATTTTTAATTGCAGGTATTTTTGTTGATCCACTAACAATTCCACTGAATCCACTGATTCCGGTAAAGCTTCATTTATTTTTTTGAGTTGCGATTTGAATGCACTTTCTCATCGAGAGTTTCAGATAGCTGTCATAACGTTAAACATTTTAAATACTTCTTTAACACTTCCTAAAGCTCCGTGGACGCAGAAAATAAAATTTATAATATTTGTGTCCTCCGAAAAACGTTATAGCCCGTGGTATGCAATTGGACATATCTCATACATAATATTAAATTCTTTTATATTTATACTAAATTGTATAAAAAAAAAATTAAATACAGTATGGACTTATCTAATAAGATGTTTAATGATTGAGCACAAAATGGTAAGAACAGTGCTTCAGGATTTTCATTTGAAATTGTAGCTTGTGCTTCTAATTAATGTCCAACCGTATTAGCGCAATTACCATACTCTTGGACTTTTTTCTCCTTTTCTCAATACTTGACAATTAATATTTACTATACTTCCCGCGTTCTTTACACACGTTTTCTTGTTTTCTTTCTTTAAATTAATTTTATAAACAAATCGCTAATTAAATTAAAATTCTTATTTATAAAAGTAGTTGTATTTCTTAAAAAGTCTGTAGTCTGAACATATATTGAAATAAGATAATTTTTTTCATTATTCAAAAGCGCTGGATCCAGAGCCTAAGTTCCTTAGTCCACCGAACGAATAGATAGGACGGACGAAACTGGGATGTAATAGCTGATGTTCATACTTATTTAAAAAAACCTAAAATTATACGATATTTACGAATAACTATGTAAATAAAAACCGAGTTATTATTTAACAGCTAGAGTATATTATGATAATATATAGATCGTCGTTTATATTCACAGGCGATTATAAAATCTGACGTTAATTTAACATTTTTGCCAACGGTCGTTAAAACTCGCGAGAAAAAAAAGCGTATCTTGTACGAGACCGCATTATGTAATAATTCTTAATTGTATATTTCTTTGACGAGCAAGTAAAAATGTGTATATGAAATGTTGGAGTTCTGGACTTTTTTACATCGCGTAGAAGCAACACCTCCAGTAGCTCACTTTTCGGTTACATCGAACTGGTCACGTATGGGTTTATTCGTAATTTCACGGAGTATCGATTGGCATGCTTAAGATTATGATAAAGTAGTATTAGAGAATGAGTTAATCGAATAATTGAGATACGTTACGGCGTGTTTAACAATTTTAAGACATCACCTGCTATTCCCATAAAGATAACATTATTATTATGTCAACGAGATTCAATTTATTTTTAAGCGCGGAAAAGTTTTTATAAAATGTATTTCATTATAATATAATTTTTGATTCAATTAGTTAATTTTTTATTTAGCTTGAGACTAGTTAATAAACTGATTTTGTTGATTATTACAAACAATAGTTTAAGATGATAGATTTTTATGTCAAGGGTTATTCTATTTTATTAAGTACTCCGTTGAGAAAGTCTGCGTTATTTTTTTTAAATATATGAGATAGTTATTGTTGTTTGTGGTAGTTTATCGAGATCTGTGTTGCAATTCAGTTAATATGAGATAGTCTTCGTTACGATATTTTAATTTGACCTACTTCTCTTGTAATACCGCCTGTATCCAATAAATTCATAAGACAACACCACCTATCTCGAGAATTTTCGATAATTAATTTTTTTTTTACCTGTTTTACGAAGTGAATAAATTATTGTCCATTTAATTACACGGAAAATTGATAAAAAAAATCAGTAAAATGCATTATCAGTTGCAAGAAAACAGGTTTTTTTGTTTTTTCTGATAAGCTATGAAATCTGAGATATGTGGTGTTGTCTCTTATTAATGAGCGACGATATAAAACACCGATGACGTGTGTGAGATTTGCACGGCACAGATCGCATGTTCACCTGTTGGCAGTTTGATAATCTGCCAGTAAAATAACGGGAGTGGTTTAATTTTCATATTTATATTGTAAATAATTCGTCGTTATAGGTATACGCGGTGTTATTTATTTAAAATATTACATCATTATAAATGATGAATATAATATAGTATGTTAACTGTAAATAAGATTGTAATATTACAATTTTATCTAATTGTTTTACAATTTCAACAGAAATTTTGGTATTGTTTTATCCAAATTTTGCAATTTAGATAATCAGCAGAAGAAAAGAAGGAAGATTCACTGTGATGAAGATAAACAAGATGAATTAATTTTTGTGGAAAAAAATTAATTTTCTAATTAACACACATTATGTTATTTCGGATGACATTTCGAGTTGATTAAACAACAATTTACATTGAAATATTGTTTTCTTTTTTTTTTTTTTTAACTTACTTCTCGTTACACCATATAGTAGTAAGAAGTACAAAACGCGTTATACAACTGTGTAATATTTATGAAAATGATTTATACAAAAGTTTTTGCAATGAATATGCAGTTCACTTTCAAAGAATCTTACAGACGAAATAAAAAATAAAAAATGTTCAAGATCACAGTTCAATGATATGGTCATAATATTTACAAACGGTGTGTCCATATATTATATTGTTGTTTTTGTGCACAACAAACTGTTTTTCGAAACGTTTATTTTCGATCCTACGAAAAATTAACAGACACATCTGAATTCCGTAATGACATCGAACGTGACTTAACTGCAGAAAGCATAAACTATGACAAAGTGTATTCAAATAATTTGCAGAGTTACGAGCCCGACGAAAACTATGACTTTAATAATCGTGTACGAATTACCATTCAAATCGATGTAAAATATTTTATTTATATAGGTACATTTTTTATTTAATACAGCAGGAATCACTATTTACACGAGGGGCGTTTTAACTTTTGTTGAAAACTTATTGCAATTTTCCTAAATATGACTTCGCTTATGCTGGCTATATATTTTCTATTGTACAGGTAACGTAAAAAATAATTACATTTTTTCTTTTTGCTTTACACGCCTTGTAGGCGTTTCGCAGCTTCTACCAAATCTTTCCATCGATTTCTATTTTCTGAGTTCTCTATTTTTGCTGCTTCATCAATCTTCGTTAAATCATTTTTCACACGGTTCATCCATCTTTATTTATAACTTATAAAAAATAATTAAATTTTTTTTAATCGAAAAGTTATCCGAAGAATACAACTTCTGTTGCAGCGTAGTCGTACAGAACACGGAGGTTTAGGAACAGTTTGCCTCGGGACCGCACTCTTGCTCCGAAAGCGTCCTGAGTTCGTAAATAAAATTTAAATCCTTTGGAAATAATTAGGTATTGAAATACGTTTTAGATTATGCGTCAAGTGAGAACAAAAATTCGCGCGTATCACAAGACTAATGACAAAAGCATTATATCTTTGGCTATATATGAAATCGCTAATGAAAGTCGAATGATTGACATAGTACATTGAGAAACAATGATAATAATAATATAATACCTGCATAAACATCAGGTTACACATTATAAATGTAATTTTTTTCTTTAAAAAATTAAAAATGATTATTTAATGTTAATTTAGGTGTATGTAAAAAAAAAATTATAAAACTATATACGTACCATAATGATAATAATAAATTCGAATCTGTAAAATGCGAAAAATATTGTTCGTATACGTTATATTTTAAGTCATAAAAAGGACGTAATAATTTCATCATGATCGTGTTTAATTAATACTTAATAAATTTACTAGACATTTAACACTAGTATTATTTTTATAGTTTTTGAACGATGATTTCTTTTTTAGTTACACGCGTCGACGCCAGTACCTAAAAAACAATATTTTTATATACTTAAATGGTTTTTTTATACCTTTACCCTTGAAGAAGATGAAACGGTTAGTTATTAATATTGTTCCAACGATCATATTATAGCAAACGCGATTTCCGATGTTTTTACATTATAATAATTTTTGTTATACAGCATTTATGAAGAATACCTTCATGACGCGCATGTATGGAAAACATTTCAAAAACTGCAGTATAATAATTGTGTAAAACGTATTTGTTAAGTTTCGAAACAATATGAGCAAAATTATTATACACAGTATAATAGAAATCGTTTTATTTTTATTAAAAAATATATTTCGGTTTATAATAATACGACTGTCGTATTTTATTGTATTTAAATTTAATATTGTACTCGTAACAAACAAGGTTTGCTTGAAATTAGATTTCTATTGTTTTTTTCACTCATATTTGAACATGCGTTTTATCCTATAAAGGCTCCCCGCGTAGGGATTCAAATATTTAAATATTACTATTCAATATTATATCGTTAACCGTTCTACATTTCTTCAAACATTAACCTTTATTGTATTTAATATCGCGTTCTTTTTTTTCTTTTCTGAGTGCAGTTCCGTTACAGTAATGCTGCTGTTTTTTTCCTCTTCTTTCTTCCCTCGGCGTCACCGTGGAAACGACTAAATCAACAAAAATCTGAAAATAAATATCTTTTCCACGAAGTATTTTACAGAAAATTCTCTATTTACTAGTGCAGTAGACGAGACGGCCACTGGCGATGATGATATCTGGCTTTTTATTTTAGCCACCCCCAGGCCTGACCGCGTTCGTCGATGGCAAAATCGACTATTTCTACGAAGGAAGACTGTTGTCAAAATTAATCCAAGAATAAAATGTATCGCAGACATTTTCCGAGGGCGGACAATCTATAGTGACTATTGCGCACTACTGGGGTTTTTTTTTTATTGACATTATTTGCGCGAACCCTACCGGAAATAATATGGATTTGGAAGGGTTAATAAAATCGTGTAGTGTGTAAATATAAACTTATGATATGCGTTGCACGTATGTACATTTTCGATATCGCCCAACGAATAAAGCAACGAAGAAAAATATAAAAAATATAATTTACGAGGACCAATGTTTTCCTGCATTTTGTAACTCAAATTTCGTTGTCGATATTTTTTTTTTTTAGAATTCGTATTAATCTGTTCATCGAGTGTGAATAGAAAATTTGTTGATCACTTGTTATTATTTTTTAAATTAAATAAGAGTTTAATAGGTCAATTAGCTAATTAATTGTTAAACATTACACACTCACACATACGCATACGTATAATATTATACTCGTGTTTTTTTTTATCATTTTTAATATTAAATTCGTTTAAAACATAATTGATATAATAAATAATTTCGATCAATCGATTGGATATTGAATACAGATCGTTCTTTAATGATGTCATTTTTCGATTTTCTCTGCAGTACACGAAAAAAAAAACACGTAGTTATACCTAAATAATTGTAAATAAAGTCAGTTAAAGTGATTTATTGATTCACACGTAGTTACTTGGACGGACGTGGTAGAGTTATATAATATTATTTATTATTGTTTCGAATTTGCAAGCAGTAAAATATAAATTGTCGCATTAAAAAAGGATTCGGAGTAAAGCTCAATTTAAAAAAAAAATGTTGTTTCTTCAAATTTTATAATTCTCATAAAAACTCGAGATTTTTTATATACAGATACAGATTTTTTAAAAATATAGTTCAAAATATCGTTTGAATTGATTTCAAAATTATTCCATAGTTTGTTTATTACACATTAAAAAATCTACCAAGAGAAAAATAATTTATAAAATAATAATAATAATAATAATAATAATAATAATAATAATAATAATAATAATAATAATAATAATAATTTAAATTTCCAATCTATAGATGGGGTAATATAAAACGTTTTAAGTGTTGCTTTTACTCAATTGTAGTTTCATAAGAAAGTACGTATTGTTGTAAAAGTAATACTTCTCATATTGCTTTACTCAAAAATTTAATACTGCGAAAAAATTTTTTTTGAATCCTACGATTTATCATACACGAACCTCTCTACGAACCGGTAACCCTCTAGAGAAATATATTTATGACTTGGACATATACATTTTCACTACAACTGAATATCGTTCAAATTATCTGTAAAGAAATAAAATCTTAATATAGAAAAATGTCTGCACATAAAGTTTTGGGAATTATCAATTTAAATTATGCACGTCTATGTTAGCATATATTACCAACTACAACGAATTTATTGAACGAATTAATCGAATACGTTTCATGCTTATTTAAAGAAGCAATATTGAAAATGTCGAGGCTTTAGTGCTCTTTAGTTTAATATTTAAAATATAAGTTACGACGTTCGCTTAAAATGGATAGAAGAAAAAAATAATAATTTTTTATCCTTAAATATAAAATAAACAGTTATGCACTCGAAAAGGATATTTTCTATGTATACGATATCGAATAACAAAAAGACGTTTATTCGTTTAACATTACTATAACGTACCGACTCTCAATAAATAAATAATATTGATAGTACACTTTCATTTTTCGGTTCAACCTTTCTAAGGTACGCTTAAAGTATATTATTAATACACACCGTGTAGTGACCCGCTATATTTATTATTTTTAAATTGCCGCCACATATGAAACGCGATTAAGGTTCACATTATTATGTACACCAGCTATACGGATAGCATATGTACTCATAAATTTCCCGTGCTCATAATCGCCGTTGGTCTTGAATATTATTATTATTATTATTTTTTTCCAATTGACTCCGAGACAAGCACAACCGACTTTCTTAAATTACATTTATATTAACAAAAGAACGTAACGTGCATGTTTCTATTTGCTTGTAAAGGCCACTTTCAATAGGACAATAAATAATAATAATTATTATAATGTACACGCAATCAACGTTCGCCGAATCTTGACATTTGTATTGATGTAATAATACGAGTATATTATGGCGTTTTATTTAATGACAAACGAGAAAGATTTCTACTGTTCTCTCTGGACGACTGTTAATAATAATTAAAATAATTGAATTATTACCGTGTACGTATACATACACACATTCATATTTATGCATAGTTTTTTTTTTGGTTGTTATCCTAAAAAACCGGTTAAGGTTGGCACAGAAAGCGAAATAATTATAATCGATTGATTTAGTTTAATTTCATTACCTATACTACTAATGATAAGGTCGATAATAGTAAAAAATTCGGAACTAAATGTGTATAAATATTATAATATTAAATTTATTTTCTATGTATTATAAACTATTAAGTGTTAAGTAAAAATGTGAATAACAATGCTTTTGCAAAGAAAAAAAATTGTTTTTTAAAAAACTATATATAACGGCGTTGTAAACAATATTATATTACGGTTGTGATGAATATAAAACGTTTAAAATTCTTACTTTGTGTACAATTCTCTTATATTTTTATGTATAGTTAAGTGAAAATTTGTCTTTTTACATAAATACATCATTATTATAAAAACCAATTTATCAATTCCGGGCTCGTTATTATCAATTAAAATTATTTTTCTTTCCTACGACTGATATAGGATTATTAATATATATATATAGTATATAACATCATTTTTCCTGCATCATCTAATAATTGTTCGTCTTTATTCCGTATTACTGAAATAAAAGAGAGTATATTAATTAAAAACAATACATAATTAATAGACATACTAAAATATTTTCGCCATTACCTCGAATCTTTTCTAATATATTTTGATATTAACCGCTTATTCTTTTCTGCTTTTATATGTATTCTTATATTATGTACTCATCATTTATATTGTAATATTTGATTTGTTTAATAATTATTATAATAAAAAATAATAATAATAATAATAATAATAATAATAATAATAATAATAATAATAATAATAATAATAATAATAATAATAATAATAATAATAGTAATAATAATAAAAAATAAACTCAAGAAATTTGGATCGAAGGTAGATGACCTGTAGTCTGAGATCGTGTTCAATGAGTTGGGTCATGTCGACCACCGTTTATTTACTGGTCGGAAAAAAATATAGTCATTATATCGTCTACATTATAAATTTAAGAGCTTACCGCGCGTGTCACTCGGGAAATATAGTACTTATAATTATTCATTTTGTGTTTTTCGATTATTATTATTTTTTTATTCTCCTATACGTGTTTGTTGTACGTTCGCGATTAAATATAAATAATGATAATAATTTTTTTTTTTACTAAATAATCGACTGTAATGCGTGTTATGTTTGATTTTATAACGTTATACGCATTGTAATATTACGGTAAATGTACTAATATTCGCGTACTGGTCGAAAAATAAAACGATTTTAATTGGTTTTTATTTTTAAAAGCAATGTTAATCACGCATAATTTAACAAAGGGATCGGTTAAATTCGTCCGATCGCGTAAAATGAACAAATTCAATTAGTCAATACGTTTTGTATTGTGATAGATAAACACAGTACTTATGTATGACGTTTCACAAGTCCGATAACAAAATAACATGTCGATCTGATAATATATATTGTATTTTACACGGACCGTTTTACAAAATAATCGATTTCGTACAGAAAAAAAAAAATATAGTAAAATTTCAAATAATTAACGGTTCATTTTAATAAAATTTATTCGAACTTTTCCTATGTTCTTATAGTGTTGACCGCTGTTAATCCAATAGAATTTATTCTTATTATTGTGATTAATTTATCGATTTTAACCTATTTTGGAATCCCGAAATAAATGAGATAAATGACTACACTTCAAAGAAAAAAAAACATTAAATCATACGTTATGCGAGTTATATACATTATTACAATTAATATATTTATTACGATACACTTAAAAAAGTGTTCACAATAATATACGCATTTGGATCGGTTCTTCTTGTATTTCTATGAAATTGTAATATTATAAAATATTTTAAATTAATTATTGAATTACGCGTACATACTTTTTTAGAAATATTCTGGACGACATTTGTTTAGGACAATTATAGACTCAGTTGGCATTATGTCCTTGAACGCTAAAAACGTTAAAAATTTCCTGGAAATTAACTGGAAGCGAGTATTTTCTTTCTTCGTCTTGCACACATACGAGTCATAGTAAAATAAATGTTTCGTATATTTCCAACGTACCGATCGACCTAGTGATACGATAAAGATTCTGAAAACAGATTTGAATTTGTCGTGAATTTTATTATAGAACGACTTTCACGCTTTTTAAATTTTTTTTAATCTTATGATCTTCAATAATTGGTTATTATTAGCAATTTATTTTATTTTACTTTAAATTTGTTCAAGTAATTTTTTGAAGATTTTGCAAAGAACTGTGGGAGCTGCAAATAAAGCAAGAGTAGACGTAAAAATTATGAATTATTTCGATTTTTATTTATGGATAAATTACAAATCACAACAAAAACTAAATAGATCAATAAATTGCGTATTATTAAAAGATCTCGTGTCTATAAAACCTGTTCGAAATGAATTTATTTTGTACACAAAATGCAATTTTGAAGAAGAATGTTCAGAGTTCGATTTTTTTACGGCTACACCTCAACCATTGAAAAGACTTTGTGGCGTTCCTGTTGAAAAAAGAAATGACGTTCTCAACAACTCGAGACAAATCATTCCACAATTTTGGGAAAAATATTCCAATTGATAATTAGTTTATTCATTAATTAAAAAAATAGAACGATCAAATTTTTAATTTGTAAACGATAGTCTTATATTAGAATTATACTTTATGACATATCTTTATTAAAATAAATTTACGTACGGCATTTTACTCTAGTAAAGACATTTTCAGACGATTTATAATTATTAAGCAATAATGCCGTAAAATTTACTTACGGCGTTTATCCTTAGTAAATAGAAGTATAAACTGCTTAGTAATCGCTAAGTAATATGACGCAAAAGTAACTTTTATTCGTATACATTAAGCGAATAATACTCTAAAATTATTATTTCATTGCATTTCTCGTCAAAAAAAAAAACTATAAATGTGAGTATGTTTTATATTAAATCAAACAGACTAACAAATCATAAAGGTATAATAAAATGAAAAAATATTATTAAAAAATACTCGCTTCAAATCCCCTCAACACGTTTATTTACTTTTTCTAAATAATAACGCGATATTAGTATAGCAATGTCATTTGACCGTGTAAAATATTATATTATGTTTATATACTTGAACTATAATTGGAACATTTAATCCAATAAAGCGTTATCGGTTTTTCATAGAAATTGCTTTCGAATAGAAATCCAGTTATTCGCCCATCAGGCGAAGTCATAATATTTCCATTAAAAAGAAAGTTTGTTTATCAAAATTGTATTCAAACTATATTACGAGTATATGAGCGCGGGATTGTGTTCATTATTTCGTGTTGACAAAGAACGGAACGACTTTCGTTTATGGCGTTTTACATATTATATACACAGTGAAATAATTCTCAGACTTACCATTAAAATACTCTGCGAGTATATAAAACACGCTTGAACGCTATAAACGAGCCATGAAAAATGATATCTAAAAAGTCGTGTATATATGTATATACCGCGTTACTTTATTTGTTGTAGAGTGAACGGATTTAAAGACGGTATCGGAATAAACGAATATCTTAACGATTACAGCGTTTCGAAATAAAATCAAAAACTTTCCTCAAGTTCGAATGTCATTTGTGAATATTAATCGTGTTATCGATTGCCGTCTAATCAAAACTAATTGTATTTCTCAAAATAAAAAATATTACAATAATGTATTATTTATTTGTACGCAAAATAATAATATGCAAATATTATCGAAAACAATATTAATAATCGACAAATATTTATAATCAATTACGTAAATACCTTTTTAATTATTGATCTCGTTTTCATACGTCTTATTCTTATGTGTATGACGTATACACTCGGTGTTATAACGATTCAAACAATACCCGCGTATTCGTAGGTCGATGTAATTTATTTATTAATTTTTTTTTTAAACAAACGATACTTTCAATTAATTTACTGATACCCGCGTAGTGATTGCCGAATATCAAAGCTAACTCAAAAAAAAAAAAAAAATGTAAATCTTAAATAAATGCAACGAGATTAAAATTTGTTCAATCCGTTCGAAATCCAGTTACAGACAAGTAACTACACGAAATTACGTTCAAATAATTCAAATCGATTCGATCCGTTTTCTGTGCGATACGTTATAGTCGGCAATTTTTTTGTTTTAAAGTTTACGTTCTACACGATGTTGAATGGTAAAATCGTAAATATGCGTAACTATTTTTGTCGTTCGTTTAAAAACGAGAATATTTGGGCGAAAAATTTCGTCCGAAATCGATTTTACACGCCTTATGTTTATTTTGTATAATTTACCGAATACTTTTGTTTTTTTTCTAGGTAAATAAAAGGATATATATATTACTAGAAACTAGTTAGAAACAAAACCGAACGTTATACGCACGTGCAATATTGTTTTTGTACAGACCTGAAATCCTAACGTACGTTACACGGGCTCTACGGGATTTGTTGGTTGTCGTCGAACGAAGTGCACGAGAGAAAGAAAACGCGGAATAATAATAATAATAATAAAAAAAAATAATAATAATAATGAAAAAAATAACAATAATAATAATAATAATAATAATAATAATAATAATAATAATAATAATAATAATAATAATAATAATAGTAATAAAAGAATATCTACAAATAAATAATATCTACAAAACTTAACAGCGTATACCAGTTTATCGGGATAAAATGTAGGTCAACTAAGAATATTACGATCGAGTAGTACTATACATATGTGGGTGTCACTCGTAATATAAAAAGATCTAAACAATAACGGAAATACGTTTTTTTTTGTTCTTTACGTTTGGTTACACAGATGCCAAAAAAAAAATATAGAAATTCCGGTACGGCGACGATACTGATTATAATGTGTTTAATATTTTTTTGGAATAGTATAGCCTATTTAAAGTGTCTACGCAAAAGTTTTATTTAAAAAAATATTCGTGAATAAAAATTATTACAAATAATATTACAAACTAAAATGGCCTAAAAATGGTAAAAAGTGTAACAAAAAAAAAAAAAAAAAAATGTCAAACTGCAATAAATAATAATAATAATAATAATAATAATAAAAAGTACAACATTTTGCTTAGTAGACGTGTTATTCACCGCGGAAAATCTAAAAATACTTGAATGTATTAGGTAGGTCGTATAAAATCTCTTTTAATTATTTTGTTTTATAGATGATATTGTGTTTTAAATTCCTACAGAACGGTGTACAATAAGTATCGAAAACCTAAAATGAAAAAAAATTTCTATTACAAATCGAAATAAAATTGAAAAACATAGAGAAATTTAAATAAAATTTCGTTGACGACAAACTCGAAAAGTAGAAAAAAAAAATGTTGAAAATACTGCAACAACTTCTGAGCTCTAAATATTATTACTATACGCTTACATATAAAATCGTTTATAATTTTATTATTCAATGAACTATGTTAATATAATCATATTTATGTGTGCTATTAAACCTGTATAGGAGAATACATATACATTTATATTTTAACTTTATACGTTTGTTATATAAATTGTAATACGAGATTATTCGTATTTTATGATCATGTTTAATAATTTTTGTTTCCCAAAAATTCACCGTAAAATAAATATGTTTAATTTCAGAAATTTAAAATAAATAAAATTTACCAAAATACTAAAGATTTTTAAACGGCGAATAAATTAAGCGCCGTAATTCACTGCGTTGTTACGTTAAAGTAAAATAAAATTACTTATTTCAAAATTTAATTATACGGAACCTTTCATTAACTACGAAAATTTACTCTTTTATACTTTAATGTTATAACTAACTAATAAAGTCGATTATTATTGCTTTTGCCTTAAATATTTCGCAAAATCAATTATGGTCATAATTAAATTACCTGTGCTTCTTGTCATCAATTAATTTCGACATTTCACGCTAAATCGTTCAAAGAGAAAATAATTTATTGAAAAATTATAAATATGCGTATCCAGTGTTATATACTTGCAATTATTATCATAAAGTACAAATGTTAATATCCGTGATAATATTATTATCTAAGACGTTTTATTTGAATTTTCCGTAAACGCGCACAATAATGTAAATTAAATAGGTATTATAAAACGATATATTTTTTTTTTGTTATATTATTTAATTAAACCTTTGTACGAAAATAATAATAATAATAAACATATATACGTTTAGCAAACTTATGTAATTAAAAATAAATAATGAACTATAAAGAAGAACAGAGGAAAGCCCAAGATTGAAATTAAGAATATATCCGCGTTTATAAGTGAGATTTGTGTTTAAAAAAACCCTTAAAATGAGTGTTGAGGGCCAATTAAAATAACAAAGGCTTGTTGTCCATATGACAAATTATAATTATTAACTTCTTGCCATAACTTATATAACTCATAGATATTATTACTGAAAATAAAACGCATTTTATTTTTATATACATACTTTTTTTTTGAAATTTTGCGTTGCAATTTATTTCAACAATTAAATAAATATACATACTTACTTAATAGTATAATTACTTGTTTACTGCAGTACAATTGTGTACCGAAAATGTTAAACATTTAATTTTGAATAACAGATTACGCCTGTACAGACGAAGATATTATTTTTTAAATATTATATTTGCAATATTAGCTGGTACGTTCAAACACCAATGAGTTTTCAAAACATAAACTCCTGTTAAACTTCTGCAGCAATTGATTTATATAGAAATATTTCCAGTAATTATACTCGTTTAAATTACTTTATTGAATATTGATTGTACACCTACTTAACGAAATGTCAACCGTTAAATAAATTTAAAATACAAATATTATATTAGCCGATGAGTTGCCAAAAGAGAATCAAAAGTTGTCGAGTTATTACCAAAGCTTACGAAAGTTTATCGTTTCGGAAAACTAACGGAGCTGATTTTGTATGCAAACGACGAGACAGACAGATATTGTAATCGCGATTTAATGGATTCGATGCTGCTCGGCTGAAACGTTTTGAGTACCTAATTTACGAAAATGAAATCAAGCTCTCGTAATAACCAATTACAGATGGACATACAATTTATATATTATATTATTTGTTTCGCTATAAATAGGTATTGAGTCATACGCATGTCGCAGACCATTCGAAAAATTAGTCTAAAAAATGCAGACTTTTTCGAATTATTCATTTTTTTTTTTTTTGCTAACAGCCTACCATTTTCTAAGCGTTGAGTCGAACTAACGGCAGTTGGGCCCTTTAGAAATATTATTTTAACATTATCGAATGCACATTATAAAAAAGGATATATTTTATTTAATTACGCGAGTATATATTATTATACTCGTATTTATCGATAAGTGAGTAAATAAACAATACCTAATAAATAAAAATAATATTGGGCATATTTACCTATATTTTGTACAAAATATATTTTTTGACATATCAGATACATACTTATGATGATGGTCGAGGGTACTGAACGGTGAATGACGTTCTAGATTGCGATGGTTTGATAGTGTGTTTTGTACAACAGTTTGGTAATTTTTTTTATTGCTAATTTGAAAAAGTCATATTTTCGAAGACCAAAAGAAAAACCTACTAAAAATGACAGAAGTCAGTGGAAAAAAAAAATTAGTTTCAATTGAAGTCGGAGAGAATGTTTTTTTGAGTATTCCAAAAGTGGACAATTGAATATGCAAACTATAACTGAAAGAGTCCTAGGTCCTATAAAAATAATGATTATCGAATCGATACACCTTATGGAATTCACAGGTTGGACAGAGTTCACGGTCCAGCAGAAATACAGTTTACAAATAACTGACGCAGAATTTCAAAATTAATTGTACCTAATCGAAAATTGACATAACAAGAGTGAGTGGATGAGAGAAATTTCAAAATCTCGAGGGCAGCTGGGCTACAAAAAATATTCTTTAAAATCAGCGTGTGTGTCGAAAAAAATATATCCTTTGTAATTCAAGATGTCACTAGAAAACCACATGTAAAAACAAATAAAATATTATTTTAATAATAACAATAAGTGCGAATATACGTACACTATCTAATAATAAAATAAATAATTATAAATATCGCGTCTAACGTAATGTGAATTTGATAATTATTTAAAAGTAGTATTTCTGAAGAGCGTCAACTGCCGTTGGTCTCTCCAAAAAAAAATGAATGATTTTAAACGGGCTACTTGCAAGCAGCTCAGGATTTTCGCGAAAAGACTAATTTCTCTAGTAGCCTTCAGCGACGAATAATTTTTTTTTTTTTGTAATAATTATTAGAACCATGCGATACGAGTTGGTGACAATTTATTATTTGGAAAAAATGTATTGTTAAGAGAGAAAATTTTTAATAAAATTCAAAAATTGTTTAAAAATTAATAAAGTATAAAACTTTAAAAAGCGTCGACATTTTCCTAAAATGTATATTTTTGTATTCACGATTATTATTAAAAAAAAACTGGATAAAATTAAATTTTTTAAAGTCCTTATTGTAATATTAAAATTTAAAAAATGTATCTTTATCGCAACGCGAAAATATTGATATAAAAAGTACAAAAAACATTTTTTTCTTTCGCATCTGTCGTCAGCAGAAGAATATAAATGAAATTTTAAGAAGGTAACGAGCCGCGGGGTGTTGTGAATGTCGCTTAAGTGAATTATTTGAATAAAGATTTTAGAGTGTATTGTTAGCACTATAAATTTGAAAGCAATGCGATAAATCATTGCGTTAAAAAAAAACGATTCTGAGTGGAGCATCGGTGCAATACAATTTGCTCGATTTTGCTGCGGATTGAGAAGAAAATTACTTCCCATCCTAAAATAGAACAAAATATTTTATTCATCTTTTGTTTTGTTTCTTTTTCTCGTTTACGTTTTGGGCGCGATCGTCTACCCGCTACTAACTCCTTCTATTTATCCTTAAACGATTCTCCTTTTTGTACCCTGCATGATGGATTCATTGTTTGCGATTCCTCTCAGCGCCTCTTCAAATGTCCGTTCCTTTCCCATAAACGGCTAATTTTTTCAAGTCTATTCGATTCCAATAACATTCCTTTTACTCTTCCCCATATCTTTCAAACCTCCAATGTTCTCCTTATTTATTCCGTCTTAAATTTCTTCCTTTCCATGGGTTTTGTGTTGTAATTTTTTTTTTAAATTAATTATTTTATTTCTTTTGTATTCGTTGCAAATATTTATTTGATTTACGTCTCTTATAAAAAAAACAAAAACCTTTACTGATTTATTTGACAAATTCTGTTTGCATTTCGTTTTCGATAATCGAACCGAACTATTTTCGTGTTAAGTTCGGTTCGAATATTTCCAATTATGCGTTCGATTCGAAAATCGAACAGTCAGTGGCGCACTCAAGGGGGGAGGGGTGTAACGGGCTTAAGCCCCCCAAAATGGTTGACCTCTTAATATTTTTGTAATTCTATTTAGGTATCACTTTAAATTTTCATATCAAAAAAATGTTTAACTAGGTATTGAATTTCCAGCATATATTGTATATAAAATATATAATAATATAATATAGATTTATAACGATCATACCGGGTAACCTATGTTCTTTATTCTTATTGTCAAAAATTAATATTAAGATATATTAGAATGTAAGTTTTTTCATAAACAAGTGTGTTTTCGGATTTCTGTACATATTAAATAAATCTTATTAATATCTAAAATATTTTATTTAGCCCCCTTAAAAAGAAATCCTGGGTGCGCCCTTGCGAACAGTTCGTAACATCACTACTGAAAATATACAATTGCTATAAATAACCCAAAATTAAAAAATTTTTTCGAACAATTTGTCTCGTTAATACAGTGCACTGCAGTTACATATTTGGTGAAAATTTCCGGTTACTATGACCGTCATTTTTAAAATCACGAATGTAATAAGTAATAACCGATAGGTAATCGATTTTGACGAAATCGCGTGTTTTCAGTTTTTTTTCTGTAATTTTTTGTGACGCTCGTAAAAAGTATTGAGAAAATCGAAAAATGACTTCTGCAAAGTACCAACGATATGCGATTTTCTATTGAAAAATAATGCTACACGTAAAGATCAGAGCACTCCTTCCGGTAGAATTTTCGGGTATAGACAAAAAAAAAACACAAACATACTTCATTGCAGTGGCGGATTTTGGATATTTTGATAGGGGGCACATATAAATTTTATATAATTTGAATAATCATTAATTATACGTATTATCATCTTTAAACAATATTGGTAATATATTTAATATAACGTTGATTACACTTCACACACCATATTAATAAGTACAAGTCATTATAGTCATTTTAAAAAAAATGTGTATTTATAGATTCTCATACTTTATAAGTCAAATTGAAGTTTTCGTTGATGTTTTTTGACGAACACGTCTAGTATTTCTTCTGGTTCCACTGTAATGTCATTATATTTATGTGTAACATTGCTTAGTCATTAAGTCTTTCCCGGCCCATTGTCGATCGTAGGTAAGTTTTTTTTGAAGGACTGAATGACCTTTCAGGACTTTCTGTTGTGATAGGTATGACACTAAGAATTGTTAAAAGATGTTAGGGAACATAGATGCAGATTTAAAAGCTTCCATTGAAGAATCAACCTTTTCTGACTTATTTTTCCAAAATTCTTTCCTTAAAATTAACTCTACACATAGTAGTGCTTCACTAATACCACGAGGGGTAAATCTGCTTCATAAATTCGAGCCGCATTCAATATTTTATCATCAGAATTATCTACTGTAATATTTTTATAATCACCGGATTTTTCATTGATAATATGATACCCGTAGTTACATTTAGTAATAAACTTATTTTCTCTCATCTCTCTCTCTCTCTATACACAGTTTAAGCAAATCCGTTTTTATAATGTCTCATTGGATAATGGCTATTTAACAAACAAACAAATTATCGAGAGAAAATTGTCAGGGGGGCACGTGTTCCTTCCCTGAATCCGCCACTGCTTTATTGTAAAACCATTACGAGTAAATTAAAATCTATTATAATAATCTAAAAGATTATTAAAGGATTTTATTTGCATTTATTTTATATGTAGAGGCCGGAATAATATTCTCTTAAAATAGCCAAAATAAGATGGTTAATATTCTGTTAAAAAATTCAAACTACTCTTCTAATAGTCTTTAAAAATCGTTATAAAATATGTGAAAAAATTGCTATATATTCTCTTAAATTAAAAATATGCTTTAATATGCAAAATAACAAAGTACAATATAAAAAAAAAGAAGCTGACATAACTCTATAGGTATATAATAAAAAATAATACAGCTTAAAGAAAATTTGACTTAACAAAAATTTTTGAAAACAGTTGACAACTAATTTTGTTCCGTGTGCTCTGGTGCCATACGACAGTACGTTAAAATATTTGTATATATATAATACACCGAAAGAACGTTCTCGACGTCAACTGAAATCACAGGAGTGTGTTGCAAATCAGTGTTATCATTGCCGGTGAAAAATTATCTATAAGTTATCATGAGTCATAATCATAAACGAAGGATTGCTGCTATTTTTTCAAAAGTATAATTCCAATTAATTTCTTTCCGGGCATCGTTATCGACGATAACTTATCATTATTCCGTTTATAGTTTCGTCAATAATAAATTAACAATTATTTACGTATATTTCCGGTACTGCAACACAAAATATCGAAAATCAATCGATACATTCTCTAATATTCTTTATTATACGAATTATTTTTTTACATGGAAATATTTTCAAATATGCGAAAAAAGAAACTTTTGCAATTGATTTACACGTTTCACGATTTGTAAACATTTCGAACCCCCGTCTGAGTGCATAGACTCAAAAAAAATGTAAAAGAATAATATAATTCCGGCCTCTACTCATATGTGACCGAGCGTTTAGTTCGCCATTTCCAGTCACGCGTTGTGTAGGTATCCAGTGGCGCCGATCTGTTATCGAACCCCTGAGGTAAAACATTTTTATAGGTACCCACCTACCACACAGCGGCGGCATTAGGGGGTAGGCACGATAGTTGTTTGTTGACCATAATTATTATTAGCAAATAAGCAAAAAAAAAAAACAAAAAGGTCATCAATCCAATTTTTTTTTTTTGGTCCCCCTCCCCAAATTGAATGCTAGAGTTGCCACTGCTACCCCATGATGTTCGTGTTCTAAAAATAAAAAAAACATATGCACATGTAATTGAAAAAAAGAGATAAATTTACAGACTAGAAGTTTTATAAATTTATAACACAAACGACTTTTTTGGTATTTATCAAAATGCTTTTATAAGTTTTTTAATTGTCTCGATAGCAGCCATTATATTTATTATATAAATGTATTAATAATAAATACATAATTATCATAAATTATTATTTATTTATTATGTATTTAAATAAATGTATTCATATATTGAATCAAAAGTTATTATTTATAAAGATTTAAAATTTAGAAGATAAATGTTAATAATAAAATATTAAATTTACCATTCAGTCTGCAGTTGGCTCATCTATCTACACTTTTTATAAAAATAAACCTATTGGACCAATAATTAAGCGGTTATATTAGAGAACAAATATTAATAATAATATTCGGTGGAATATACCCACGAATTAAGATATACGTATTTATATATTTTTTAACAAAAATGGTTTTTAGTCTACAATATAACTTCATAATAAAAATAAATCTTAATATATAAGATATCAGAATGAAAATATGAACATTATGTTTTTGAGAAATTACAATCTATGGCTTAAGTTTATATTGTGAAAAAATGTACTGATTGCAGCAGTGTCCTCTTCGTTGAGGGCCTGTTGTAGGAGGGATGTTAAGGATCTTGCGTGCTTCGGTGTATTTAGGGCAGTTGATTATTATGTGTTCTATTGACAGAGTTTCATTATATATTAAACAATATATATTTTAATTCGTGGTTACACCTTGTTACTTTGTCCTGTTGTTTAATCTAATTTTTTTTTTTTTACCGGGGCACTGCCCTTCTGAGATATACCGGCCGAGTTGGAATAGTCTTGTTTGTGTTTCGTATTAATTGTTTCACTGCGTGAACTGCTGTGGTGGCCTTTGAATCCGGTCTTATAATATTTTTAAAAATAATATTACGTTTAATTATAAATATTTTTTTTTATACTGCCCAGCTTCATGGACACCCACCCACCTCAGCAGTTAATTCCTTCGCACTTCTTACATCGCCCTATAGCCTACTCGATAGCAGAATATTGCGCCCCAGTGTGGGAAGGAAGTAATCACACCGAGATGGTAGATGTCCGACTCAGAAAGACTATGCGCATAATATCAGGCACAGTCATGAGCATTAATATTCAATGATTGCCTTACTTGGCCAATATAGAATCCCCCCATATTAGAAGACAAAACAGCGTGCTAAAAGAAAAGAACAAAATCGATAGACATCAGGAATTGCCAAATACACAAATATGGGACGGTACACTCGAGGCTCAAATCACGGAAAACGTTTTTAGGAAGAGCTATGAAAATTACTGAGATGAGAAAAACTACCTCGCGCACGTGTGGCAAGACGAATGGTTGGAAAAGAGACCAGGAGGTATTAGATTAAATAACGTGCGTACTCCAGTTTCTGGCATGGACCTTCCCAGAAAAATCTGAGTCAGACTCAACCGCATACGTATATAGGAAAATGCAACGAACTTATGCATAAATGGAAGTTTATAGAGATTCCGGAATGCGAATGCGGTGCAGATGTGCGATCGATGCAACACATAATCTTTGAATGCATGTTTATAGAAAATACGAGGGCGATCTGGAGGACTTCATAAAAGTAACGACTGAGGCAGTAGCTGGACACTTTGGATGTTGACATTTAATTTCGTTATAATATATTTTGCCCAAATCTATGTCGTTTTATGTTTAATAATATTCTTATCTGAATTTAGTGCTATCGTTCCATTGCTTGTCATACGGAAAAAAAATAAAATTTTTTTTGTAGATTCTGGGCGGAGAGAGGGATCTATAGTGGGTTTACAATGATGTTTATTTATTTTTTCTATCCTGTGTACAGATTTTCGACCAGAAGGAATACTCCGATCTCTTCGGTCACAGTTTGTTTCCGGCAGCAATTCACATCTAGTTGGTACTTTAGAGAGGTCATTTTTCGATTTTCCCAAAAGCACCTAAACGTGTAAGTGAAAAACGCTAAAAATGCAATTTTGTCTTAAACGATTGTTGTTCATTTCTTCGTAATTTTGAAGTTAATAGTCACAGAAACCTGAAATTTTCACCAAATATGTAACTTTAGACTATATTTACGAGAAAATTAAGCTCCGCTCGGAATCGTTTTATCGAATGCAATGACTTGCTTTCGAATTTAAAATAAAAACAAAACTCTAAAATCTTTATCCGAATTCCGAATAATTCACTTAAGCGATATGCACAACACCCCGCGGCTCGTTACCTTTTTGACATGAAATTTAGACACAACGTCAGACGCATATTACTTGAATTTTGTAAAAAAAAAAAAATAGACCAAATGTATTACACCGAAGCACCGCTCGGAATCGTTTTATCGAACGCAACGATTTATCATTACTTTCGAATTTATAATTAAAAACAAAACTCTAAAATCTTTATCCGAGCGATTCGCTTAGGCGATATCTACAACACCCGCGGTTCGCTACTTTTTTTTGAATATTACGTTTAATTACGTTGAATATAAATATATATTTTTTTATACTGCCCAGCTTTGTAGACACCCCCCTCAGCATTTTAATGCCTCTGGGATATTCGTTGCGGTCGACACTCGTGTTCCGCGCCACTGATTGTCCCGCGTACGCCACTGACAAAGGAACGGAGCGAATACGTACGGATAAGACGCGCGGGTCACGCGGCAAATGCCTGTTTTCGTAACGAAACGCGCCGCTATAGGTACGCCAGCATACCGGATCGTCATAGTATCCGTAACGCGATCCCGTTACCCGGAATCCGTTATGGGGTCACAACAGCCATCGGTATATTACATTGTCCGGCGAGCCGAGGGGTTAACAACGCCGGCGTATAAAATTCAAATAAATTTATTATTTTATTTACACACGTCGGAACGTCGTCGTCGTCGTCGTTGGAAACCGGTCTCGTGCGGGGCCAATGGAGTTCGTCGACCGCCCCCACACGTCTCGTCGTCGTCATTTGCCCGGCAGGATCCTGCGCCAGGAGATTTTCTCCTATCTCTCTGTAAACACGTCTGCCGCACCAGTGGGAATGGCGATTATTACCGTTTCGGAATATTATATTATTTTGTCGTGACAAAAAAAAAAAAACCGACCGTTACACAGACGGGCGGAAGGGCGGACGAGTCGTGTGACACGGCTAATTTACACACCGGACCTTCCGGACGACCAGTGGCGGTGGCGGTGTGTGGAGTCTTCCGCCGGGTTCGCCGCGGCGCGTAGGTATATAACCGTCCGTCCGTACGCCGAACGCCGGATTCACGATTCGTCTTCGGCACACACCGGTACGCGCGTTTCCGAATATTATTACTTATTTCACGCACGCACGCACGCACGCACGCACGCCGTCACTATGTTGTTCAACGAGAAATTGGTTTTGCTTTTGGTGTGCACGTCGGCCGCGATGGTGTCGTGCCAAGTGCCCGGGTTCGGCGGATGTCCGGATTTCGATTCGCAACCCGACTTCGACATGAACAGAGTACGTTCTCGTGCAGAGAGCGCACAAACCGTTTTTTTTTTTTTAATTACCGTCCCACTCTGATCTATATTTGTTCGCGCGTCGAATCCAAACAAATTGTTTTTTTTCTAACGGTTTTTGATTTCAAGTAAAATATTTCTAGTGTCTATTCGTTCAAAGTATTTCGAAGAAAACTTATTTTTTTTTTAACGAATTTTTCAAACGGAAATTTTTTCTGAAATTTGATTTTTTTTTGATCGTGATTTACTAAAAAAAAAAAACACAGAAATCAATGTAAACAGTAATCGGGGCGCACTGTAACGACGACGAATTGGTTTTTGATTATTGACTATAATAAATTCGTATAAAAAAAAAAAAAAAAATTACCGAATTCGTTTTGTCTCGCCCCTGGCCTCCCGACATTTTCAATTATATATTTCGCGGACAAATCGAATTACATAGAAAAAAAAAACTTAAATTCTGCAAATAGAACGAAATCGAGAATTATTACGATAATATTGTGTTTTTTTTTTTCAGTACTTGGGCACGTGGTACGAAGCTGAACATTACGTGAATATCTTCGAAATCGGAACGCGTTGCGTTAAAACCAACTACACAAAAGCCATCGACGGTAGATACCTGGTCTCCAACGAAATCATGAACAGATTGTACGCGTGAAATGAATACAAATTATTATTACTATTATTATTGTTATTGATTATTATTGTTATTGTTATTGTACACACAGCACCGGAGTGAAACGCGTGTTGGACGGTGAAATAAGATTGATCGTCAAAGGAGCTGAATCCAAATTGAACGTCAAGTACACGACACTGCCAAGTAATATTCCGTTGTTATCTATAGATTCGGGTTTGAAAAAAAAAAGGAATACATATGATTTACTAAAGTATAAGCAATAAATAACAATGACAAAGAATTATATTCGTACACAAGAATAACGCTCGAATGTGGCGGTGGCATCATTTCCTGCGTTAAAAAAAAAAATTGTTTCGTACGTTTTTTATTCGATAATACAATATAATATACAGACAAATACACGAAACCAGAAAATTTTTATTAGGACAGGCCAAATGACAAAAAAAAATTTCTAATCACAACTCTCTCTCTCTCTCTCTATATATATATATATATATATATATATATATTTAATGTAACGCAATTTTTTTTTTTTACAACAGTTGAGTGTTTGATATTATTGGATAAAAAAAAAATTAACAGTCGACGACGATTGAATGGCACCGATTTTCGGTACGAGTAGTGATATACCGTTTATAAAATATACACGACGGATATGTACGATTATTCGAACAGAACATTGTAGGCATTTCGGATGGAAGTTTTTAATTATTATTTTTTGAAATATTCGATATTAAGCCGCGGTGTGTTATCCGCAAGTCAGTATTAGGCCATAACAGTTAAGCCTATGCGACAAATAAACTCGATCCATAACAATAATAATAATAATAATAATAAATTATTTAAAATATCCGTGTGTGTGTGTGTGTGTGTGTTTTACAGTCCCATATTCCACCGAACAAATGATTTTGGAAACCGACTACGATTCCTTTGCCGTCGTATGGTCGTGTTCGTCATTGGGAGTGGCCAACACTCGTAAGTGTATTATTATTATTATTATTATTTTACTTGAAGTCGCACGCGACAACGAGTCGAATAGAAGCGGTACTTTAAACGTCTATTAATAACGATGATGATGATGATGATGATGACGATGATGCTCGTGTCACGTTGCAGAGAACGCCTGGATCTTGACTCGTGAAAAGCTGGCTCCGGGCACGGTCATGCAGAAAGCGTACGGAGTGTTGGACAAATACAAGTTGAGCAAGACTTTCTTCGTCAAGACCGATCAAAACAGCTGCGCCATAGCCGTGGCCGCGCCGAACGAGACCGAAGAGAACGCCAACGCCGCCAACAGCAACAAATGGAGAAGGAGGAGCTTGAACTGAACGCGCCGTTATGCGACAGAAAACAGTACAAATACAATATTATTATAACATAAATGTTCTACCGCGGTAGCGTTAACGAAACGATATTATTTATTTATTAATTTATTTATTTATATTCGAAAATACGAGAACACAATATTAAATATAAATATATAGAATTTTTTTTTTTGCTATTTCTCGTGTTAATTTTTTGTAGTAATTAATTATTATTTATCGTCCAATGTTAACTCGACGTTATTACACTCTTCGCCGTCCAAAGTGAATATTTTACGTTTATAGCGAAAAAAAAAATACATATATGGGTCAGAAAATATTTTCTATTTGCTTGTGAAAACGACGAGAGTAAACTCCCCTGCCCCCCCCCCCCAGAAGCACACACAACTCGTAGCGGACTAACGAAAGTTCACCTGTTGTTGGCTGTCATTATTGCGCGTTTTATTATACAAATAATAATAATGTTTGCGACGACGTCAACGAATTATTTTAATATATTAGTATTTGAAAAACAAAAATAATTTTATTACGAACTCGAGTCCGAATAAATTATTATTCGGTTGGTTATATTTAAAATTTCGAGTGACGTATAAACGGATATAGTGATTTTTTTTTTTTAATAAACGACGGTGGTACCGTTTTATAATTCTGTTTACTCTAACAGAAAAAAAAAAAAGTGGAATCGTTTTAATGTCCGTTTCGGGGTTTGGACACGTGCAATTCCCGACATCCACCACGACTATACCGGCTCGTTTTTATTTATAATAATGCCCATTGCGCCCAACTATTATTTTTTAACGAGTGTTCTGTAACGACCACCACTTACTTTTTTAGTAAGTAAAATCGTAATAATATACTCGGTATTTTATTTTTATTTTTCACAATCGTTTTCGGACGAATTAACCGAAATTTTCAAATAAATTTTAGTAAAAAAAATGTGGTCGAATAGTATTTAAACCAGGGCTCGCGTTTTGATTATAACGTTATAATTGCAAAATATCAATTGAAACGAATATCAAAAAACGTAACGGAAAACAATAAACACTAATTTTAAACTATCACAAATTAAAACGTATCATTAAACGAAATAATGTATTAACGTTATATATCAAAATATCAAAAAAACGAAAAATAGAATTACCGTTATTTTAATATTTTTTTTTCAATTTACTACGGAAAATATAAGCCTATGGTGTAGATTTATTATAGTTCAATAATAAGGCTCGGTTCACATGGACGCGTACAGGCGTGTCAGCTAGATACGTGTATTGAGATATTATACGGTTTCCGATATGTCTTTCGCGGCAATTCTCTTTCTGCGGTGTGATATCGCGAATTGAAATACTGTTTATTGTTATTGGACCTTTCAGATTATTTTTGTTTACTTGATAGTAAAAATTATTCAAAGATACGTGTCTGAGAAGATGTCAGCTAGTCAGAAAAGTTTCTATTGGTAATATAATCAACATTTTAAGAAAAATATTCTGCATTGGAATATAAAGTCAAAAATAAACCAAGGTTCTCACCGAAAAAGTGTATAAAATCAAAAAATTAAGAATAAAAAATTAGGACTTTTATAATCAATGAAGTTTAATGAAGTACATTACGTTTATAAAATTTGAAAACGTGCTATAGTCTATGGAATATGAATGGATTTATTTATTTGGAAAAAAAATCGATATTAAACCAAATAACGTTAAAATACCGATAAACGTAAAACGTAAATATTATATAACGATAAAACTGTCTTTAACGTTAAACACAAATAATCCATAACGCTAAAATATACCATAACGATAAACGCAAAAGGTAAATAACGATAAAAAACGTTAAAATGTTAAACATTATTATTTTTTCAAATGAGAGTCCTGAATTTTAAACAATATAATGTTTCACGTGATTAATGAAAAAAAAAACGTAACTCCAGCGACCGGTTTACGTATAGTTACGGTTAAGGAGTTCTCTGCGCCCGACCTGTATGGATGTATTTTTGCTGAAACACATACATTACTGGAAAAACTGCCACGCCACGATTCTCAAGATTTTATTTCTAATAGCTATAATAAGTGTTTGAATATGAACAATTTTTACAATATTTTTAATAAATTTTTTTTTATAGTTTTTTACTAAGGTAATTTTCTAAAATCGAAATCCAATGCGCCCCAGTAGGAAGTCTTCCTTTCTCCAACAATAATAAAATTAGCAATCGGACAACTCTAGGAGGCGTGAAAGTTTTTCCTGTAAAGCGTATTATAATATCGAGTTTTTCGTTTTCCGTCTGTCGATGCTGTTGACACGTGAAAAATTAAATTTGTAGAATCGAAGTACAATGCGCCATGCAAAATGTTTTCCTCTTTTCAACAAAAAACAAAAATATCGAAATCGGATCGCTCTATAAGGGGCGTGAGAGTTTTTCCAGTAACGTATGTATTTCAGCTAAAATAAAGCCATACATGTTGGGCGCAGGCCCCTTAAGGAGTTCTCTGCGCCAATTGCGATTTACGGAATTATTTTTTAATTTTCTAATTTTCTTTTACCCGGTTCTGATGGGTGAATTTCTTCTTGAAGTATACGTTTGAACAGAGCGACAGCATAGTCGGATTAGACGAGTTCGTCTTTATTCGGTTATCGGTTTGTTATAAAGAAATTCTTATTTTTTAATAACATTTCGAGAGCGAACAAAATACGTATTCTGCTTCGATTGAAAGTGATTAGTATAACGTAGTCTAAACTACTCGTTGTTGTCGAGTTTCGGTGGTAACTTTTTTAATGTGTATAAACGTTCTGTCCAAATATTACTCGCACTTGAAAGTAACATTATTTTTCACGCGTTTTAAATAGGAATGGCACCCGAGCAAAATATGTTTGTCGCCGTTTAAAATAAAATTTTATGTTTACCCACTGCAAGTGGGTTAGTATTTACACCTAATCAATAATAATATTATTCATACGCATAATGCACATATATATTATTATGGTTCGTAGTAAACTTAATTTTTTTTTTTCGCTGGCTTACTATAGGCCATTCAAGCTCTTCGCCGTAACCACCGCACCACTCCATGCTTCTCTGTCGTTAGCTAATTCTTCGCCGTTGATAACTCCTAGCATTTGTAGGTCACTGCTAACTCGGTCTGCCCATCTTTGTCTTGGCCGTTCTAGCGGTCTCTGTCCATTGGGGATCCATTTTGTTGCCTCTCGGATTGTTTGGTTTTGTGCTCTCCATATATGTCCTGCCCAGCTAATACGCTTGCCCTTCAACGTTGCTACGCTATATGTCCGCTTCACCGAATAATTTCCCAAGCTCTAAAACTGAATAATAAGAGCTAATATGAGCGATTACATCCCTATGTCCTACGAAATCTGAAGCAGTGGCGTAATTGGGGCGGGATTTATATTTTTTATAAGGACAACTATAAAATTGTTTTTGAAGTGCACTTGTGTTTATTTAATTAATAGATACAAAAAAAAATTATAGTTCATATTACAGATCTATTAATTTTGGCTTCAGAACCATTTCGTTGTGTACTTCCTAGAGATGTATTGGCGGCACATTTTTTTTTTGAATGCCAGCGTAAACTTAATAGATTTTATCAATAATGACGAACGTATCATTTAGTCAATACTAAGGCTCGTCGTCGTCTCCAGAACCGTTCCTCGTTCTCGTATTCACCGTCTGTTGACATACAAACGCGCGTCTTTCACACGGTCCGTAATTTGACCAAATTTTTTATAGTGTTGATGATATTTTAATCATCTGATTGCACACATTTAATCAGAAACACTTATATTTTGTATTCTAAATTCCATCTCACTAATAAAAATAAGGCCAAGGGGGGGATTCAACACTCATATTCCCTCCCCCTCATGATTACGCCACTGACCTGAAGTATTAAATATTTACAAAATACACTATAATACGCCAGTCGTATGATATACGGATAACTTACAGAAATAAAATGTTACACACAACTTGAAATTGTATTACCCGGCACAACTAATTCGCAACAGAACTAGGTCATCAGAAATACACAGTTATAGCTGATCGATATAGTTTTTGAAAAAAATAATACTACATTAGGATATTATTATTTTGTACTATCATCGTTGAACATATTACTGAACAACCGCATACGTATTATAGCTGATAATACAGAAAATGGTTGGATTGAGCTAAGCGTCTCTAGTAGACGTATATCATATACGCTATTAATAATATCCATTCGAGAAAAATAAAGATAAAGATACGGTTTACTGACCTCATAAAATTCAGGGATAAGTATATAAACGAATCCCATCCATATCTGTATTATAAGTGTAAATAACGATTTTGTATAATAAATGTATTCTGGAAATATATATATACTTAGTGCTTTTCACTATTTCAAATTAATCCGATTCAAAGGAGTTATTTAGCCAAAATTTCACACTGGACACAAACAATAAATACTAAGGCGATGACACAGTTTTACTATTCAATTTACGAGGATCATTTTATTTTATATTTTTAAAATTAAATTATGTTGCGAAACGAGTTATAATTAATTTTATCGCGGTGAAATCAAATTTAAAAAACAAAATTGTAAATGAGGTATTGAAAAAAAAATGTGTTGATATTATGAATTTACTTAATAATAATCTATATATATAATTCCACCATGTAGAGTAGTACCTTAAATAATAATAACAATAATAATAATTGTTAAAAAACGATAGCCTCGAGATTATATTATAACCATTATATACACAATACACTTGCATCTATGAAACTAAGGTCAGTGTTAAAGCAATTACTGCAGTTACTGTAAAAGATGATGTAAGTTAGAGATATTTTTATTATTTTTTTGTTAATGTTGAATTTACCACCAAAGATATAATATATTTTTAACTCGACATTTTCCTAAAAGACTTTATCCTTGAATATCGAATATTCTTACATTTATACATTTTTAAACTTCATAAAATGTGTGTAGTACAACACATTTAAATACATTTTAAATAAAAAGTTATTACTTAAAAATAACAACACAATGCAAAATAATTATATTAAATAATATTGAATAAATTATATAATAATAATAATAATAATAATAATAATAATAATAATAATAATAATAATAATAATAATAATAATAATAATAATAATAATAATAATAATAATAATAATAATAATAATAAATAATAATAATAATAATAATAATAATAATAATAATAATAATAATAATAATAATAATACAATAATAATTATGTGAGTAAATAAAACACATTCGTTTAAAAAAAGTAATCAATTATACTTAACAAATTATTTTCAAAAAAAAAATATATATATATATATATATATATTTATTAAATATACCTATTATCTACCTCTTACTTCACGGTTATAAACTATGAGTACGTTAATATTTGTTCGTATCTATGAAATGTCATACTCGACTTATGGATAAATTCCATTAAGTGCACGTGACATATTGAGTGAATAAACGCATATAATAAATTATTATTTAATGTACTCTCCTGATTGAAATCTAAAACTAAATTTCACTTCATCAAAGCGTACACAAAATGTACGTATTTTTGTAATTCTTAGTAAAACGGTATGCATATATAGAGGAAATTGATTGAATTCGCCGAGTATAATATAACTACGACTAATCGGTTGTTGGAATAACTCGATCTGAAACAAGAATAAAATATATTCATAGACAATAAAACGTTCACACTAATCGCTACGTAATGTATTACGATATATAAAAAAAAACGTTCAAACAAAATAATCGCTAAGGGACAAAACCAAACTATTATAAATTAATTTACTTGAACAATGAAAGTTTCATCTTCTTCGCCTTACACTCCCAAATACACCGGATGGTCCTCCCTAATCTTACACAACCATGAAGCTCCACCTTCGTACATCCACACCAGCTATATATTCGTATAAACGTCAATTCAATCTATTCATTTCTTTTCTTTTCTTCTTTTCCGTTAATATCCGTAAAATCTCTCACGGCCTCTGTGTATCATCATCTTTCCGCATAATACGTCCGAACCGGTTCAAAGCTCTTATTTTCTCCGCAGTTCAATGTAACGTTAAATAAAATAATAAATAGCTAATAATTTGGCGATTAAGCCCGTTTCTCTTCAATGATTTCGTTAGATTTCAACAATATTTCATACATAATCCAACGAAAAATAAATATTACATAAACATTTCAAACGGCGCGGTGAATATATTCAAAACACTGAATAAATACATTCAAAATTAAAATGTCGCACAAACGAGATTATCGACCTTGAAAAGTAAACGGTTACACGCATTCGCTTAGCATTTCTTTCCTAATTCGACCGAGTTAGAAAAAAAAAATTATATTTAACCTTATAGTCTATATCAATGATACAACATGATATGGTAGATGAATACATTTTTCTATTTAAGGCGTGTCACCGCACGTTCTTTATAATATGTTATCTGTAAAAACAAACTCGGAGAAAACTAATTAAAACCCAAAGGTTATCACTCTTTAACGTCTTTATTATATTATATAATTTGGTCCTAAACACTGGAGATTAAGTATAATGCGCGTAATTAAAAATACGTAATAAAATCGACGATCCGAAAAATCGGAATATGTTATAAATATAATATATGTTATAAATCGAATTTCAATTACGCGTAATTATTTGTATAGGTAATATTATAGGTTTTAAACTGTTCATAAAGTGCATTTAAATTAGTTGTTCTCGGCCGTTAAAATTTTTTTTTATCCTGATATTTGCTTATAACGATTTAGGAATTTAAATAGACACTTGTGATTTGAAAAATGTACCATATATGGGCTATGTGTTTCATTACATTTAGTTGGATAAAACGGTTTTATAGCACTAAAATGTATTGAAATATGCACTATAATGTGACTGAATTTTTTTTCAATACGCACAAAAATATGCCATGAAAACAGTTAAAATAAAAAAAAATAGTCAACAAAAAATTTTTTTTATGAATTATATATTGATGGTCTGCGCACATTGCCATAATATCGCGAATATTAAATACCTAAAGTTATCTAATAAAATGACAATGTGGGTATTTTTCTTACTAGTGGCGTCGCCAACTTAAAAAACTTAAGGGAATTGAAAGCGGGCATTTTCTCTATGTGTCTTACACACACTAAACATAGCAAAATATACGTTTCCTACTTCAAACGTACCGATCGATCTAGTGGTGCGATAAGAAATTAAAAAACAGATTTGAATTCGTTGCGAAGTCTGATTGAGATCGACTTTTCTAATTTTTTTTTTTTTTATAAATTATTAAAAATTAATAGAACAAATTTAAAATAAAAAAATTGCAAATTACCAATTTTTGAAGATCTTAAGATAAAAAATGAAAATAGCGGGAATGTCGTTTTAAAATAAAATTCACGACGAATTCAAATCTGTTATCAAATTTCTTATCGCGCCACTAGATCGATCGGTACGTTGGTTGTAGGAAACGTGTATTTTGCCATGTTTCGTGTGTGTAAGACGAAGAGAGAAAATGCCCTCTTTCAATTCTCTTAAGAAGAAAACAATGTACTGATCCACTCCACCTATTTTAATTTTACAATGATGTTTTATTTCTTGTAGAAATTTTTTTAGGTAGAAACAGTGCTCCAATTTTTACAAGTATACCCATTTTCCGGTAGCAAATGTTCCACAGATACTACTTTGAGGGGACCAAAACATCAATTCTGTCAAAACTTCATGCACAAAATAGTTAATACTTACTATCAAGTTTCAGTATCCACCATCCACCCAACTAACATCCAGAAGCCTTCTTAAAAACATGGTTTTTAACGCCATTGTTTCTTACCTTCTTAAGGTTCGAGGTTTATGAAAAACATAAAATAAATAAAACATATTAGCAAAAAAAAAAATAAATAAATAACACTAGAACTAGGAAAATAATACCAAAAATAAACTACAAAACGCTTCAAATATGCAGTATAAAATTTTATATTTGGAAACCTTGATGCTCAAAACAAATTTTTAGCTTTACTCTGCTATTTTTATCTCTATTCAATAATAATAGGCAATATAGTCGATAGTAAATTATATAATTATTATTCGTAAAATTATTATCTGCAAACCGATTGTAGTCGAATATAATTGCATAATTTTCCTTTCCTTATAATAATTGTAGAAAAATTGGAAATTAGGAAAAATCTCACGATATGAGTTAGTTATCCCGAATCCAATTTTAGTCCTATATTATGTCGTCCAGAGAATATCAGTATTCAAAAAAAAACCGTCGCAACTTGTGACGTCCTAAACCAAATCCGGTTCATAAGACATATTGTTCATTTATTTATCTATGCACACTAGTTACACATAGATTAAGTTATACGTATAATATTGCGTTCACGGACAGACATTATTATCCGCTTATAGTTTTCGATAAGTCTCTTTAAGAATTTTTAAAAATTTTTTATAATAAATTATTATTCTTGTAATTCTTATCTGATTTTCATTATCGCATTGTGCTGCAATAGTGATGTCCGTCGAGAAATTTCATCATCTCCAATCTTCAATCTTTACCTATTGTTGCTACGAGGGGTGTTCGTTGCAAATATCCTTTTCATTTCATATTTAATTATATTTCATTTAACTGTATTTTTTTTTTTTTGCTCTATACCAATCGTATTTTATTTATTAAACAGAATGAATTTTCTTTCGTTTGGCCAATGTCTGTATATTTTACCAGAAACACCGTTTGTGTCATCGTGTCTTATCGTGTCCGGCAACTTCGCTTCCGAGAGGGATCGTTTTTCTTGTTTGCATTTTATTTGTTTCTCATACGATGTCTCACCGTTAAATTGTTACTCGAAAACCATTTATTATTTTAGATGTACTTTATACGTTTGTATATTATAGAATTTATATTTCGAGGTTTCGTTTGCGATTTCCATTCCGGCAAAACAAATTTTCGGTGAACTGGCCCTGTTTTGTCTACTTCGGTTATCTGCATGGAAAGTTTGGGCAAGCGCGTCACCGCGACCACCTTCTCGTTTCCAAGACGCCTTATTTGAAAGCCAATTGAAGTGACCGTGTCGGATCCTAAACATGGAGTTTAAATATTTCCTCGAAAAACAGAGGCGAATGTTGCTGAATTTATTGCCATTGTGGACAGGAATGCTGAAAAGAGTCGCAAACATATTTTAATCAATTGACAGAACAGATAACTATTACGTTAGATAAAGAAGGAAAGGAAATGTCACCGCGTTGAGTCGTCACGCGGCATAAAGATCAACAACTGGTGAATAGTAGAAATTCGAGAGGGAAGGAAGTAGTGCGATTTCATGAACATGTTGCTTGTTAAATATTGTAAAAGCTTTCTATAACTTTCTTTAATACTGCAGTTAATATATTGCACCGCACAATATATTGTAATAAATTAATTATAAGCATATATAAATGAACGTTATACGTATGGAACTATAACTGTACCTATTATGCAGGGGAGCAATTTCACTGAAAAAACTGGGGATGCTGTAGCCCCTCGATTTTTCATGTTATTTTATAGAGTTATCGATATCTGCAACCCTTCAATGACCATTAAATAATTACATATTTAAGTAATGGCTATGATCAGAGACGTATTTATAGGAATTTGGCGCCCGGGTGCTAATGTTTTTTCGCCGCCCCGAAAATTTTTTCACTGTTTTTGTTTTTACAACCTTTTTTTTTTTTTCTTATTCGGATTTTGGCGGGTAGGTGGTGGTAAAAATTTGTGTTTGTACCACAATACTTGAAAGTAGTTCGATGCCACAGAAAATAATAATGCCGCCCGGGGTGATCGCCCCCCTAGCCCTCCCAAATACGCCTCTGGCTATGATGCTTTGTAAAGTATATTATTATTTAATTACACATTCATTGATAAACGTAACATATAAATTATTAAAACATAATCAACTTTAATTTTAAATTTAAATTTGAGTTTACTTATTATAATAACAACATTCTCCTTTCACTTTGAGCAAAAATATTTATTGCTTCGTTTATATCAATTTGATTGGTAAGGTCTTTTTCAATAACGATGATAATCTGTGATAAAACTAAAATAGTATTTTGAATGTTGTCACACTGCGATGTTTTGGCCGAACGTCGAACAGTCTGAACGATTTTATCGCCAGTCGCCACACTAATCAAATTGATATATTTTATCAATAGCATATTATTATATTATAAATGTATAAAATCATCTGAATTTAAATTGTTTTCTTTGATTTTTTTGACCAGTCTGTAAGACAACATATTTTCAGTCATCACACGATTATTCACTTAAATAATATCATAGAACAAAACTGTTGTTATGTATGTATTGCGTACATAATAACTACTAAAACTTAAATAAATACGAAAAAAAATTGGGGGTGCTAATTTCAAGATTGGGGTGCTAAGCACACCCAAGCCCCCCCAAATTGCGTCTATGCTATTACGTATAAAATAAAAATGTACGTCAATGCGTTTTTTTATTTTGTACCATTTAACACGCGAGTGTTATAAAATATAATTGGACATTTTGTTAAAATCAAAACGTCGTAAAACAATACATTTCAATGGAACGTATACCTTTTATTAATTTTGTTAATTTATATTATATTATAGTATAATGTGGAAATGAAAAGAACAAATTATCATTCAAAAACACTCGATGCGTATGATTAAAACGCGAGTACTCGGTGAAATATATAATATATAGTGCACGTTAATGGCAGTGTTAAAGGTGTAAATTCAGCAGTAATTGAATTGGAAACAAAAAGGGTTTGGAACTACTTTACTTCATTAAATTAATGAACATCAAACGTGAAAGTACGTACAAAAAACAATAAAGAAATAAACAGTATCTAGTGTTCACCAACTACATATTTTGTATGTACACTCAAACACACACATACACATAAAACATTTCTGTTAATTACGTTACATATATAGGTAAATATTTCCTAAAAATCTATTTAGAAAGGTCTAAATAATTTTTAGTAAAATTGCTTATTATTATAATATTATTAAATGTATTTCAATTTTTTTTAACCATATAACACGACTTTTTTTCACTTTTCAGTTTAACAGTATGTTGACTTTGTATAAATAAAATAATATTAAATAATTATCATTAAAATTATATATAAAAATATTTTATTTAAGAAAAAAAAATTAAATCAATGTTTTATATTATACCACTTATTGTAAATCTAGTATTTAAAATCGTATTTTTAAATGCTGGCCGATGCGAGGACGAATCTATTGATTTTTTTTTTTTAGTAAGTAAAGAAGTACTATGTTCTGTTTTTTTATAAGAAATAAAATTTGAGTAATTTTCTACAAGAATATTCTTCTTGATATCATGTGATCTTTATGAATAATTATGTTTCCTGTGTTACAAAAACACATACATTATAGCTATCGGATTATAATATGTATTTCTAAAGTATTATATATAAAAAAAAAAAAAATAACACGAGTATTATTAATAAGAACAAAACCAAATTTTCATTGAAATCAATAAATTTCTATTTAATTACGCAATCGTAACATTTAAAACCATAAACGTATAGATCCCAACGAAATGTAATTTATTAATTTGGTTTAATTATGAAAATTGTATTTTTTTCAGACGACTAAACGATTTATTTGAACGTATACTTAACTCGTTGTTATCCAAACGATTCTCGGTAGTGTAATATTGCAGTAATTTCTCCGGCGTTTTTGCGAATTTCTATTAACATTGTACAATATAGTAACAATAATATTCGGCTATAACTAATCTAAAATATACAAGAAGATTATGCGAAATATTATCCGACACTCGTCGACCGGATCGTTTTAGCGTATTTTAGATTCAGAGCGGTGCGATTTAATGTATTGGTTTTATGATGTGTTTTAAAAAATTTTTTTTTATGTATGTACCCAAAAATTCTACCAGGAGTGCTCCGATCTTTTCATGAAGCACCTTTTCTGATTGCAAATTACATCTAGTTTGTACTTTAAAATGTCATTTTTCGATTTTCTCAATACTTTTTTCAAAAGTCAGGAAAAACTACCAATAATTACATAAAAACGCAAAAAATGCAATTTCCCCTTAATCGACTGTCGTTTATTTATTACACCGAAGCTCTGCTCAGAATAGTTTAATCGAATGCAATGATTCATCATTGCTTTCAAATTTACAATAAAAACAAAACTCTAAAATCTTTATCCAAGTAATTCACTTAAGCGATATCTACAACACTCCGCGGCTCGCTACCTTTTTAATATTTTATCTAATATATATATAAATTTTTTTTTGTCAGAATACCAAACGCAATGCGTAAATAGGCACATTTTCCCTTTCTACGGGAATAACATTAAATCAGTGGCGGTTATAACAAAGTCTTGAGAGGGGGGGAGAGCAAATTCAAACTCAATGGTGAGCTAACGACTTTCTACCCCCGATCCTTGAGTTCTCAACCTCCGCCACCTCCTCGCATTATCAGTGTTAGAAGTTTATGACTCGAATCAATTACGGATATTTTAAAATATTTTAATTGAAAAAAAAAGATACACATCATCTTCCACTGACACTTTTTGACAGCAGGCCTGTATTCAAATCCTGCCTTTTTTCAAAAGTTTAGGATAGGTATTTCACCATTTAAAATACGTATTTAGGTATCGAAATATACTCCAGGGGGAGGGGGAGGTGATCCTCCTGTCGCCCCTCCAGATATCCGCCACTGCATTAAATTATATTCAAGTTTTTGAAAAGCGTAGTATTCTTTTGAAGGTATCGATTTGTGTACGCAATTTTACCGAGAACCGAGACAATATAATATTACGTAACAACGCTGAATCCGCGTTGTAAACAATATTCGATTAAAATTATAATAACGGAAAAGAGTGACGCGAATCACGCGACAGACTACGGAAATAGAAATCCAATTATTATGTAGATGTAAAAAACACATATATAAACAGGATACGAAAATAACTGTAATAACGAGTCGATAAATTGAAAACTTATTAAACTCGTTGATGGTATTTTACATATTATTTTTTATGTCGACTAATATTGAAATATTCGCGTAAATCGGCGCGTGCAAAAAATTCGGCGAACTGGAGAATTTTAGATTTTACTGAAATAAAAAAACTGTAATATCGTTTTTACAAACGACAATAATCTATACTATTAAAAAAAAATTGGTAAAAACTAATACAAGTCCGCCCGGGCGTTCTATCCGGTCGATTTCCTACATTTTTTTTAAAAATAAAAGGTATTCGTGCACAAATTTGTCACCAATCATTGAAAATCCTTTAACTTTCGCCATTTTCAAGTTATACTCAAACGTAATTTTTCACGGTAACTTTTCTCTCCCTCTGTATGTTCATTTCGTCATATCTTTGGTTCTAATTGAGCTACCCAATTCATTCTCATCTAAGAACACTCAGTAGACCAAGCTCTTTTATTCGATTTTTTAACCACCCAAATTGGTTTAGTTTAAAGGAAGTTATAAGGGAACATTCAACTTGGCTTTTGATTTTCATTTAAGCGAAGACAATGTCCTATAAAAGTGGCATTCTGCATCACCATTAACAAGGTGCAGGGACAAACCATTGACCGAGTGGGAGTATACTTGCCTGAACCAGTCTTCAGTCGTGGTCAGTTGTATGTGGCCCTATCGCGCGGGAAGTCGTTTAAAAGTAGGTAGAGATTAAACCTAAGCACAGACGCACAGCCAATGTTGTTTGGAAGGAAGTATTATGGAATTAGGTAGGTAGTGTATAGTGAACGAGGTTGAAATGACGTGTTGACTATTTCCTATTTCTTGATGACGGATATAACAGCTGATTTTTTTTTACTTATGTCTCCTATAATTTTTGTATCCCTTTGACGACATACGTAATTATTGATTTGATTACGATTGGTCATATCCATATAGTCATTGCTGCGGAGCATCACGGGTCCACTATATTTTATAAACGTTTTCGCTACGGATATTTCTAATAAATTACGATTAAATGCGCGAATAATCGACCGTACTTAATTGACTTCAAAGGAAAAAAAATTGTTTTCGCCGGTAAACAACACAAACGGATAATTCGATTTGATTTATATTATAATATAATATATTACATATATAGTCTTTGTTCGGAAATATTTAATAGGTTTTTTTTTCTACGAAACGTTATGCCTCGTCTCCGTGTGTGAAAAATATTCGGAAAAAATCATCGTAAAAAAAACACAAGACGTATAAAAAAATTAAAATAATTGGCAACGGCTTCTGTGCGCGTGTACGTCGTAATTCGTATAGTGTAAACCCGAGTGAAAGACTGAGGACAAAAATTAAACTTAATGTGTATTTTGTTCCTATATTTATACTACTTTTGTCCGAAGTAATAAAAATAAAAAAAGGGGCGAGTATATATTGCAGTATAGACCGCGATGGGCTACTACAGCGGTTAGGTGGTCACTACTTACGATTAAGGTGACTTTTATTCGAATCGCGTTTCGCCGACTTTTCATATATTATACTATTATCATATATAATACTATTAGTATTAATGTTTTCGGTTTTATTTTCTACACGGACAGTTATTTTTTGTTGATATATATATATATATATATTTACAGTGAATTTATAGCGTTTTGACGGTTTCGAGTACTGATATTGTGTTTAAATACCTACTATGCACTCTCAGTCAGTGGCGTTCTCAGGAATTTTCAAATGGGGGGAGTGGGTTTTTCGATAACTTCTAAAAAAAATATGTGGGCCCTTGATTATGACATTTAATATTGTTTTTAATAATTTCAATATGAAAATAAAAAATAACACAATATTCAATGCAGTTTTTATTTTTATAATTAAAAAAATCTAATTTTCTTGGCTTTTTTTTACCGGATCACCTACCACTTCCCCAGCTGTTAATGGAACTCCTCCATGAATCGCTAACATTGTAAGTTCATTGAGCCGAGTCTACTTTAATAAAGTCCAGTAACAATATTAAGGATTCAATGGCTAGGCCATGTAATGAGAAAAGGTGAGAATGAAACTGCTAGAGTAGCATTGGAGTGGAAACCACAAGGAAGAAGACCTAGAGGAAGACCTAGGAAAAGATGGATCGACGTGGTTGAGGAGGACCTAAAAACCCTAGGAGTTGAGGACTGGAGAGAGATAGTTCAGGATAGAGACAGGTGGCGAGGTGTAGTAATGGCGGCAAAAACTCTTAGAGAGTAGAATTGCCAGAAGAAGAAGAAGAAGAAGAAGAACAATATTGTACTCAGTGCTTGACTTGGGAAAAAAGTAGTAGAGGTACACGAGCTACTTTTTAAAGAGCAGCGTCCCTAGCATTTTAATATCCCTCATATTACCGCGGGGGGCTTCGCCCCCACACCCCCTTTTAGGATCCCCAAGAAGCATTAATATAAAACCATAAACACGTATCTAACACGTAAATAGAAATGCTTCTGCGCTCCTCGAAAACTATTGTGTGCAAAGAGAAAGTAAAAAGTGTAATTTTATAGAGTCAAAATTCAGTATAGGTTTCAATTTGAAACGTCGTTATAGCGCAACAAATATGCATTTAGATCGTTTCTGATTGACTTGAACACCATCAGATACATGTTACATACAGCGTAATATGGTTTTTGCCCTGCAGACTATTTGTATATACGGTAAGGTTTACGGTTCCGTAAGTTCTCTTTGATCAGCTGTGGATTTCGATCAAACAGAAAGAATTTTACAAGAACTAGTGGTAGGAATGTATAATAATATAGTATACCGACATTTTTAATAATACAGCGCTCACGGTTTTCCGACACTTAATATAATAATATTCCGCGTTTATATCAGCACAGACAGTTCATGGACGAGTTTACAAAAGAGTCATTCGAACAGCCAGTGGCGTTTTAGAAGGGAAGGGCGCAGGAGGGAAATCGCCCCGGGGCGCCAAACGTCGAATCCTATTAAGGTAGGGATCCCAGATTCAATTTGAAAAAATACGGGACATTTTTTTTTTTTTACATATACTTTTAATAAATATACATAAAACGTATAATATCCATATATTATAAAAGTAATATTGAAATTGATAATATAAAGCATGAACGATATAAAACATCATTTTATTTTAAGGCGAATTTCCTTAATACAGTTTATGATATATTTAATTTTAACAAAGTATGGTATTATGTAAAATTAAATGCCTAATTAAAAATTTAAATTGCAACGCATCGTATGATCACATCGTTTCGTACACACGCTGCAGCATTGCTGATCGTTCCATCGTTATGCAGGACGATATCGCGGGATTCCAAATTTTCACCAACGACGACAGTGGCGCGACCTCATCAGTTTTTGGCGCATTGAAACGTTTTGCGTGTTATCCCGCAGGCATCTTATCGGCTCTGATTGCAATTTTGTAATTATCAGATGGCATGCGGTCCAGTGCGGTTTTGAACAATGCAATCAATTCATTGTATTGATAGAAAAAAGTTTGCAATTGTTTCACAATAATTGGTCTTTTCACCGAACCGTTGTGTGCACAACGCTGATCTACTTCTTGTGGTGAATTGCCAATGAAATATATCTGCAGAAATTTATAGACTGCATTCGTCGGTGGCAATAACGAACCTGCTCGATGATATATTTGACTTTGAATCTGTAAAGGTTAATAATTTTAATAATTTATAATTACGTTGTGACGGAATGCTGCAGCTCGACGAGTATTAATTGTTTGTCTTTTTACACGATTTTTCAAATTTATTGTCGCACCATTGGTTTCTATTGACCGGTGATGCCTCATTCGATGCATATTACCTTCGTTTGCATTTTCTCTTTCTTCTTGTGTACGTGCTGAACATTGTGTTTGTGACAATCGATTCCGTTCAATTTCATTTCGCTCTTCGCGTTGCTCTGCAGATCGATAAGCTTGAAAATTCATTTGTTTTGTAACATTCCGAATTTCATGACCTAAATTGTCCCGTCTTATTGGTGGCATTGCAACGCGAAATGAGATTTACTCTAAAAAAATGATTTATAAATAATTCTTTAAATAATAATAATATGTGTACAACTTGTATATTTTTTAATAAACGTGACAATGTTATATAATATCATTAAATAAAATAGCAAAATATGTGTTTTTGTGTTATTATAATATCTTTGAAATACGATGATCCTATTGACCTTTCTCGGATGATAATCATAATAATATTATCTTATTAACATATTATATATATATATATATATATATATATATATACCTAAATATACAAACGAAGTTGCTTTTTTATTATTTTATATAATTAAATTGTTTTAATTAAAATATATTATTAATTATTGTTTTAATTAAAATTTGATTTTCATGTGGAATTTTTTACAAAAATCAATTAAATAAATGTCTAATAATTATTATAAGCGTGTAATTACATAAAAAAGCTATATTTTTATTTTAATGCGAGAACCTATTTTAGCTAACGTATTAAAAATCAAAATCTTAACCTGTTCTGAATTTTTTAAACTTTTACTTAGAGTGTTGAATAGAAAAAGATTAATAACAATAGACGTTTGAAAAATTCCATAAAAACAAATGTTTTGAAGTGGATGTCATCAAAATGTATTTGTTTTTTTGTTTTTCCAAAAATGTTAAACTGTCGAAACACATTCGATTATACTGCGACTTGAAGTTAGGTACTTGGCGTGTTATAGTTACAGGACTTTTGGGACGTACTTACATATCAATTTTGTGTTCTGTGTACCGCGAATAAAATAGGATGCATAAAAAAAATGTCTTTGTTTTTCGTGATTTATGTAAAATTGTTGACTCTTCTAAAATCCCCCAAAAGTAAACTAAAACGAACATTTCTTTAAAACTTTCGCTCGACGTTTTTTCAATTGTTTTTTTCGTTTTACGTACGAGTATATAATATATAGACATCAGGTTCTCGAATTTGTTTCACCCACCGCCCACTTTGAGAATCAAGAATTTTCTAACGCCACCAAAATGTTTAAACGCACCATCTGTTGCGCATCTTTAAAACAGTTATTGCAATATTATTGTATTTAAACAGGCCATATCCTATTTCCGAGTACATAACTTACCTTTTTAATGAGAGCAATTAAAACGCGTACTCAATCGCATTCAAAAGTATTTTTCATTGAAATTAATACAAATTGTTTTGAATTTGAAACTTTCAAAACTCACCTAACGTGAAGGATAAAACTGTTGACATTAGGCTGCGGAGCCGTAAGTTCGGTAACAAACAGTCGATTTCTCTTTTTAGTCAACAGTTTTTTTACATTACGGCGCACTAAATCCACGTTCAGACAAATACGACGACGGAAATGCTCTCAGAAATCGCTGACCACGTCGAATCGCTGTAGCAGGTATTTGATATTAATTTTTTTTCATTTGATTTTTGAAATATCAAGCGTACATAATTTTTCGCTTTCTTTTTATAACCAGCCATCGCTCCCTAGACCGACTCAACGCCCCCACATTTTCTTCGGGCCACCAACGCCCACAAGGAGGCGTTATAGCCTGATTCGAGAAAAACTGATATAGACCGAATGGCGGAAAAACAATTTTATTTTTAGTTAACGTTGGCGAGAGACGAGTGATACCGATCCTTCTTTTTTATACTTTATCGTATAAACGTATAAAAATTGGATTTAGAATAGAAACCGTTCGTACAACAAGCGCGTCCTATATAATAATATTTGGAAAATCGTACACGTGATTTTTTTATTTATTTTTTGATATTCACCTCACGCAGCGTAGCTCGTGTGGTATGCCGACGTTCTATATAGTTTTTATCCGATCCTATGTACAAAGTTATTTGGAATAACGTGGCGAGAACTCGGTTTTTTTTCTTCTTCTTTTTCTTTGGCCGCGAGGGACAAGAGATTCCGATGCAGTAGATATGTGACTATTGTATAGATACCCGCGATATAATACAGGGCCGATTTTCGACAATTCCTAAGACAGGAACGAATAAGACGAATATTTACGTTAATCTATTCAAATCATTTCATTTTGTCGAAATAATGATTTTTTTAAACTGTTATTTCTATCGGGGTTTTACACGGCGCGGCTAGAAAACAACGCGTTTCCAAGTTCCTGGACAGAATTTTCAGACTTTATGTTAGCCGTGGATTAGTTAAAAAATGAATTTTATTTAAAAAAGTTATTGCAAAAAAAAACCAACAAAAGTCTCAGAATTTCGAAAGAGCGAAATGTCTAGAATAGGAATAGAAAACGATTTACTTCTTCCCATAAGTGCGTCTCCGTGTAAGAGATAACGGGCGCAATGTGAAAGTAATACGTCCCAATAAAACATTTTAATAATATTTATAAATCCGTGGGAATTATTTCGAAAAAGCGTTGAACAACCCACTTGAAATTATTATATACAGGAATTTATCGGTGGAAATGTGAAAATATGAAACCAAATGAACCAAACCATATGAAATAATATAAGAATCTAGTTCAATGTAATACCATAACCGTCGTTCGGAGCGCTCATTATTATTGTGGCCTGTTAATAATTTGGTAATTTAATCATAGTTGAGTCAGAGGTGTAATAAGCAATATCATTTTTTATTAGGGGTCATTTTTTAACGAAAATAAATATTGCCTAGAGTTATTTTCTTTAAAAGGGTTTATTTTTTGTTTAAACGTCTATCGGTTTTATATATTTCGAGTCACGCTTTATTATAATATTTAATTCCTGTAACGTACATTCGATTTCCATGAAAATTCAATCGACGTCGATGGAAACGTTGGTTTTGGATAGTGCGAAGTGTGCGCGCAGGAAATTATACCTATCGCGCGCCGTCCTCCCTGCATAATTCAAATCGTGATTATCTACGAGTGCTGCTGTATATAACATGTTTGTTGGTCATCACTCGAATTGAAATTTAAATATTTATAAATTCCGTCGTAAAACGTAAAAAAAAAAGAGCCGCGTTAACATAGGATTCTCGATGAATCGTTAATAATAATAATAATTCGACACAAAGGCTGTTGTCAATGTCACGATGAGCGTATGTATACGAGAAACGGTGTTCGAATAAAAATAACATCACACGACGAATACGTCTTATTGATTAATATACTAGAGTTAGCACGTTTGACACGTTTTTTTTTTTTTTTAGGTTGCCCTATAGCTTCCAAACGTGTTTCATGATGTCTATATATTCAAAATATCCAAAATTTATCTCGCGTATTTTTGTATATTTTACAACTTTTATCAATAAGTGCACATTTTTTGTTTTTCCTGGCTTTAAGCGCATATTTCACGATTTTCGATACTAAATACAAACAATTTATTATTATTATTATTATTATATTCGCGTCATTTTATATTTTATTAACTGAATCTAATCCGAGTTTGGTTATCTCTACTTAACAGGAACGCATTAAGGTTCAATATTTTGGGATGGGAGGGCGGGCAAATATAATTTGCCGCCCCTAAATTTACAATACGGATTAAAATTCCAACAGACTAAAACATAATTCTAAATGTCCACGATCGGTGTACCGCCCCCTAAAAATTGCCGCCCGGAGCAAATGCAATATTTGCCCTCTCTCCCCTTAATGCGCCCCTGCTACTTAATTATTGTTGAAAATTCGATAATGGCGTACGGAGGTAAAGGTACTAAAAATAGAATTTTCGATAAATTTCATAATAATAAAAAATAAATTATTATGTCGTTTAAAATAGCAAAACGTTTGATGGTCATCGGTTAGTTGTCGCGACCGTTTATACTTTATAGTCGTCGCCTGATGTAGTGTATAGTGCGTGATTCGTGTTTTACCGCGTTAATAAAATATTAGACTTTTTCAATTAATACAGTGGTTTAAAAACATTTCTCTGTTTTTTATAATTAAATATATATAGTAAATAGCGTTAAAGTAAAAATATTTTGAAACATCAAAAGTACAGTTTTAATAGTCATTTTATTATACCAATTATATTTGGGCTGCTTGGTGCAAAATCTCCCGGTCCGCTCTACAGCAGCCAGTTGGTCACTGATCGTTTGGTTTCAATTTTGACGAACATAATATTACGAAATAGACGCCGACATTTTAAGATGTGATTGTCCGCATTTTCATTGACTATCAGTCGATATGAATAATAGTTCACCACAGACTGGTGATAATGATCGGTGCGTTTCGTACACACGCTGCAGTTAATCGTTCGTTTGAAGTTTTCACCAACGACGACAATGGCGACTTCATCGATTGTTGAAAAACGTCTTGCGTGTTCTCAAGCTGGTGTCTTATCGGCTCTGATCACAGTTTTGTAATTATCAAAATGGCGTGTGGATGCGGTCCAGTGTGATTTTGATCAACGCAATCAATTCATTGTATTGATGAAAAAAAGTTTGCAATTTTTCCACAAATGATCTTTTCACCGAACTGTTATGTACACAACGCTAATCTACTTCTTGTGGTGAATTGCCCATGAAATATATCTGCAGAAATGTATAGTCTGCATCCGTCATTGGCAATACCGAACCTGCTGGATTACATATTTGACCGAGAAAAAACAAATTAGCCACATCGTTCCAGCCTTTCTCAATTGATGCGCTTACCAACGAACAGCAGAAATGAAAATGAAAATGTAAATTTCTATTATATAGATTATATCATAACACAATCATTAAAATATTTTTATACGATTATTCCAAAGCAGTAGTAAATGGACAGAAATTCATACACATCAATTTGTCTCTTTCATTAGTTAAATGATTACTATTGTCATTTCTTTGTATTACTGCACACCATCAAAAATCTAAAATATAAATTAATATATTCACACATTTATTTTACTTTATTAGAATTCACAAAATTTTTAATTGTTAAAAATCCGTAAATAAATACGCGTCTTGATAATGGAAGTTGAAATGTACGAAAACTTCTCACTCCATGTAATCAAAAATATTTATGACATTCATTGAACTATGAACTCTTGTTAATCAGTTTTACATTAGGGTTGGACCAACAATGTTGGTGTTTAAGTGAAAAAAAAAACTTACAGTTAACGATATATTTAAATTTCAGTAAGTCACATGGTCGTACGACATTCAAAGCTTTAGTTTCTTAATTTATCTGTCTGCAACATATCTTCTACGTATCGTTTTTTTAACCGATCTATTATTTCGACAAATTTAGAGTTTTACATTCGTAAACTAAAATTAAAATAAATTATTGTTGAGACTTTATGTCATATTATATAGGAACTGCCGTATAAGAAAATTATATTCGTTTATGTCATAAAATAATAATTTACTATTTGATTACGAATTTAAGTATTTTAATATCGAAGCAAAAAATAATAGTAAAATCATTAAAGTAAGACCGTTTATTAATACAACTCGAAAAAAGTCGTTAAGTAACAATTTCTTTTTATACAACCACTTCATATTTTATGACAAAATGTATTACACCGAAGCTCTGCTCAGAATCTTCTTATCGAACGCAACGATTTATCATTGCTTTCAAATTTATAATAATAACAAAATTCTGAAATCTTTATCTAAGTAATTCACTTGAGCGTCTTCCACAACACCCCGCGGCTCGTTACCTTTATATACTTTTTAATATACGACGTTACGTATGTGCGTGTTTTTGCGATAGGTACGTCTCGAAGCTCTGGAACAGCTTCATCGATCTAAATTATGCCACCAATCACACACATCTTATAATACAATTTATAATATAAATATTTAAAAAAAATGATTTACATCTAATTATTTATCGTGTATATTATATATATATATATATAAAATATATATTGGCTTTAAAAAAAAAATCAAATTATAATCTGTTGCCAATAGTTACGGGCTCCGTTTCTAAGATAATACAATAATAGTTACCTATTGAAACATCGAGTATTTAATAGTATTTATAAGATGTAGATCAGTTATAAATCGACATTGACCGTAACAAGACAAAAGACCAGTACATTGTACAACGAGTGTTTCTAAGTACTTCTTATTGTAAGTTGACACGGCTGGTGTATGAGTAAACGAATCGTTTACACCACCGAGCCGAATATTATCAACTGTCCACCCCTTTCTGCGAAACATTGACGAAAATACTTTACCGCCGTAAATATATTACGCGCGATTATAAGGTCGTCGCCTCCGGTACGTCGACGCGATAGACAGCGAAATATTCATATTTATAATAATACGATAAATTGCGATAATGTAATTAAGCAGCGTTGCTGATTACCCGCAAGTCGTATTGGGGTATTATAAATATGAATATTTAGATGGCGAAAAATATCTCTCGGGCGAACGACCGACCGGTCGAGCCGTTGAGATTGTTCGTGGCCGTCCGAGAGGTACGAGTGCGTGTTGTATTCTCATTTTGTCAATTTTACATATATACGTCATTTTGTAAAAAAACATTGTTCATATATAACATAATAAACACCACACACTCTCGAAATCGGTAAACGAACTCATTTTTTTTTTAATCGGTAGTGACCCCGCTATACCACCGTGACAAACATAATCAAACCGTTGCCACTATCAAGACACCACGCCATGTACCTGTTAAAGTGGATCTTTGCGAGTTGTTGGACCGTTCAGGTCGTGAAGTGGATAATTAGCTGGGCCCTGAAGGAACCGAACTCGGCCCAGTACGGCGGCGAAGGCGGTGGAGATGAATTGACCACTGCGCAATTATCCCGTTTAAAAAGTCAAATGGACGGCGAGTTGACGGCGTTGAAAAACGAGAATTCAAAGCGTAATTATTACTTTATTCAATATTCGTATTGGGCGAACGTTTTAAAAAACCTATAATAAACTTGAAACGGAATATGTCGCGTAACCTTTATTGTGTTGCGCAGTGAAAACGGAAAACATCAGCCTGCGAATACATCGGTTAGAAGGTCGCTCGAATGATTTCAGCGACAATACAGACACAGCGACGACAAACACGGAACGTAATTATATTGACATTTTTAAAAACTTTAAAAAAATCGAAACGACACTACGCAAGTAGTATTTTCATTCGGATATTGTAAAATGTGCTCAAACGTAATATTTCGCATAAAAAAAAAATTATCGATATTGCAGTGGACTCGGAAAACGTTCACGAGCGAATTGACCAGCTGGAAAGTCGCATCGACGAATTCAGTGGCGAGATAACAGTTTTGAGGACACAAAACACGAAACGTAATTATCACTAAATAATTTATATAATATTTGTACGGCGTGACTAGAAATATCGATTACTTTATTGAAATCGATTATATGCGAGAAGTAATAATATCAATTTGAAGTTTGATGATAATAGTTAAAATACGTTTATTGATTTAGTAAAATACGATAATTCGGTACGAGTTAAAATTTTTACTCGGTTTTTTTTTTTTTTTTGTGTCTTATCAGTGATGGCCACCGTTACGAACACAAATGATTGTCTGGAAGCCATGAAAGAAAAAATGAACCTTTTATGTGATAAGCAGAAAAGACAAACAGACGAAGAGACGTGTTGGGCAGAAAAATATGAAAAATTAGAAAATCGAGTGGACGATTTGAAAAGTAATTACGTGGTTTCTTTGATTTATAATTATATTAATTACTAATCGATAATACAAATATATACATACAGTTATTCGATGATATTTGTAATATATTTTTTAGATAAATAGGATAATTATGTAGAATAGTTTTATTTATTTATTTTTACTTCGTTTTTTAGAAAAATCGGTGGAAGTTACCAACGCAGAAACATGGACCCAACAAGTAACTGCCGAAATACACACGTTCATTAAATTATCAACTGATCGGATGCCGGAATTGGACGAAAAATGTGAAATGTTAAAAATCCAAATGGACGATTTTAAAGGTAATTACTAATCGATAGTAAAAAAAATATATACAGATAATCTATGATATTTGTAATACGCTTTTAGATAAATAATACAATTATGTAGAATATTATTAATTTTTTTAAACTTCGGTTTTAGGACAACCGACGAAAGTTACGAATGAAGAAACATGGAGTCCACAATTTATACACGAAATATACTTGTTCATTAAATTATCAGCTGGTCGGATGACGGAATTGGACGAAAAATATGAAAAGTTAAAAAACCAAATGAACGATTTTAAAGGTAATTACGCAATTTATTCAGTAACTTGATAATAATAATTTATTGACTATAATTAATCATTTAAAAATATCAATGTCTCTCCGTGATCTCGGGCAGTGCGGTTGGGTTACACCGATACCAATGAGCAAAACTGCAAGTGTCAAGAGGCCGAGTCGAAAACGAACGAAGAACTTGGGATCGATGAAGAAATGTATGAGTGTCAAGAGGCCAAGCCGAAAATGGACGAAGAACATGGAATCGACGAAGAAATGTACGAGTGTCAAGAGGCCAAGCCGAAAACGAACGAAGAACTTGGGATCGATGAAGAAATGTACGAATGTCAAGAGACCAAGCCGAAAATGGACGAAGAGCATGGAATCGATGAAAAAATGTACGAGTGTCAAGAGGCCAAGCCGAAAATGGACGAAGAACATGGGATCGATGAAGAAATGTACGAGTGTCAAGAGGCCGAGCCGAAAACGAACGAAGAACTTGGGGTCGATGAAGAAATGTACGAGTTCGAAGAGACCGAGTTGGAAATGGACGAAGAATATGAAGTAGATGAAGAAATGTACGAGTTCGAAGAGACCGAGTTAGAAATGGACGAAGAATATGAAGTAGGTGAAGAAATGTACGAGTTCGAAGAGACCGAGTTAGAAATGGACGAAAAATATGAAGTAGATGAAGAAATGTACGAGTTCGAAGAGACCGAGTCGGAAATGGACGAGGAACATGAAGTAGATGAAGAAATGTACGAGTTCCAAGAGACCGAGTGGGAAATGGACGAAGAACATGAAGTAGATGAAGAAATGTACAAGTCCCAAGAGACCGAACAGAAAATGGGCATAGACGAAGATAAATGTTCTAGCAAATCGTCGGACGACGGAGAAATCGGCGTTTTACCTACAGGATTCGCGTAAAGCGGCTGGACCACGACGAACACGGAATCAATAAGTACTCCTGCGTGTTCGAAACCTAACCTAACGCGTCGTGCACAAGGAAAACTGTTTGGAATCCCATGTACATTGAGAGGCCAGACCGGACGTAAGTTCTAGAAAGTTATATGCAAATAATTTTTAGATGTAGATCGAAATAATAATTATTCGGTCGAATCATTTCAATTTTTTACTTTTCCCCACACCGATGCGGAGGTTTTTAAGATTCAGAGCGAATCGAGGAAGATATCGGTTTTACAACGACGCGTATTTTATTTTATTTTTTCTGTGCACAAATTGTCGTCTAAAAACAATGCTTGATTGTGTCATCATGCGTTACGTTCTGTTAGCAAATTATACGCATTTGGTATTTTATTTGAAACGTTTTTCGACTTTCTCAATAGTTTCCTTACGCGCGTAATTCAAAACAATCCAAGAAAATTTGAAGAAAAACTATTTTCTTAATAGGTCATTTTATTCTGTGTAAACTTTTCAACTTTTTACAACTTTACGGGTAGCGAAAATGCTCTGGTGCACATTTTAAATTTTTGCCGATGATTTTTCAATAACCTCAATAGTTTCTCAAACGCATTCTAACAAAGCAACAGAAATTTTCGATAAAAACGGCAAAAAAGAAATTTCGCCAAAATACATAATTGTATATTAATGATAAATATAATATTACACCGAATCTTTCTCTTGAATGTAATTATTTATCATTGTTTTCAAATTTTTAGTAATAACGAAACTATGCTATACTCTGTCCACCGAGAGAAGGCAACTCGCTCGCGCATAGCAAATAACCAGCTCCGCTGGTTGCCGCTGCGCAGCAATAAAAGAGTTTTGGTCGCCGCCCAGTTGCGTTCTCTCAGTGTACATAATGTACAAGTAATTCACTTAAGCGACATACAACCATGTCTCGCTATCCTTTTTTTCCCCCGATATAAAAATACTGACACTCTTATCTAGTACAATTATAAGTAGGGTTTAAATTATTTATTTACAGCTTCAATTCCTAAGTTGTTTTCAATCCCTTTTTTTTCTAAAAATAAAGACATTTTACAAAATACAAATATCTAAATAAATATTCAAACGCTATTATTTTCATTTTATTTTCCCCTATAATGTTTAAAAATAATAATTGCTAGTGGCCATTTGAAAACTGAAAGTTAATACAATTATCTCGGAAAATAAATGGGGGAAATTTTTGAAAAGTATATTAAAATTTGTGTGTTGTAACCTCTGTTGATTAGCGAAAATCAGTATTAAAAACGTATCGAGCCGCGGGGTGTTGTGGATGTCGTTTAAATGAGTTACGTGGATAATGATTTTTTGAGATTTGTTATTACTATGAGTTTGAAAACAGTGATAAATCGTTATATTCGATAAAACGATTCTAAGCAGAGCTTCGGTGTAATATTATTTATTAATTATTATTAATAATATAGTGTGTATAATAGTAGGTAAATAATTTACGATTAACCTTTTTGAAGTTTTTGATAATAATTTTTCTTTAATATAATATGAATTTGCAAATTTGTCGAATATTTCATGTTTCCATTAATTTCAAAAATACGAACAAAATTAAAATTATCGATTTCGACGAAATTTTTTTTTTTTATCATTTTTACCTTATTTTTTGGCAGTTTTTGATTTTGTTATTTATGCGTTTTTGAGTAAATCAAAAAATGATCTTTCTAAAGCACCAACTAGATGCAGTTCGCTATCGAAAATATCTAAGACTGTAAAGATTGCAGGAGCACTCCTTCTAGTAGAATTTTTGGGTACAGACATAAAAAAAAACATATTGGAAAACCAATAGATAGTAAAAAGTATTAATTAAGAGCCGAGAAATGTTCTAACAGCCGAACTTATTGAATACCCTGTACAATATATTATATATTTTTACTTTATTCATTTATTTATAATACAAAATATTATATATTTTATTTTATTACATCAATATAATAATAATATAATATATATATGCCGCATTAATTTAGTGAAATCGATCTTTGTATGACGTCGATGTCCACTTTATGATGAAAATTACAATTTTTTACATTATATGAATAATTTTTTGATCTTTTCACAAAGTGGACAAATCCTGGACTAGTGAAATTATTATCTTCCGATATTTTAATATTAGAACATAAATATATAAGTAATAAAATCATCATATGAATATACTTTGAATTGTATTTTATTATGTACTTTTATTTAAACAAGTTTGAATATTCCGTTTACCAGTGACGGAAGATATTTTATTACGGAAGTAAAATATAGTAAAAATATATATTTTTATATAGTTTTTTTTTTGATAAAAATGTAATGTAATACTATCTTAAAATTGAATTTTGAAATATTTATGTATCCGTGAACACAAAAATCGGCTGAGGAAAAACGTGTTCTCAACGAAATCGACACTCCATTCATCTTGTGCATGATTTTAGTTTGAAAATACGTGGAAAATTATTTGGTACCATTTTATTATAATATTTGTTGTTGTTTTTAATAGATTATTTTAGTTAAATTACATTAAACAAAAAAAAAGTGAATAAAAATTGAAAAATGCAATTCATTTTCTTAATACTTTAAAAATGTAATATAACATTATCGTAAATGACCCAACATTATACTTAATGCAATGTAAATATGAATGTCTTTTATGTACTTAATATAAGATATTCCTTCATTTTTGGTTTTATTTATTTAATACGGGCTTTGCCCAAAGTACAACAAAAGTAAGTACGTAAGTAAATTACAAGTAAGTAGCAAGTCAGCGGAAGTGATATGGAACCCAAAAATTAAATTAGTGAAGGATACGAAGTAACGACGTTAGCAAAACGCATCATGCAGTAAATGGGATTGTTCGAACCATAATTAGTGGTGTGCATAGGAATAGCAAAAGTGGTGGTAGGGCGGGTCCGACGTGGAGGGACTCGAAAGTTGATGAGGGAAATGAGCGTAGGTTCGTCAGCGGAACTACCGATGAAGTTCTGGAGAAACTTCAAGTTAATATCAATTCTTTTATCAGCTAACGTTGGTAGGCCAAGCTCGCGGAGAACTGGAGTGTAGTCATGCAACGTGTGTGGCCGTGTGGGATATTCAAGACATGGCCGGCATAGGATAAAAAACGCCTTTGGACTCGATCGATGTTTGCAGAGTCAGAGGCTGAGTGGGGATTCCACAAGACTGAACCATACTCAAGCAGGGGTCGTACTAAGGAACAATAGAGAGCCTTCAGTGGAGAGGTAAGCTTTAAATCAGATGATATTCGTTTTACGAACCCTAGTGTTATATACGCCTTACAAGTTATTGATTGGATGTGACAGTGGAAATTAAGGTAAGTTTATAGAAGAACTCCCAGATCTTTCTTTACGACTGATTGATGTAAGCTTAATGTTGTTAATCGCGTAGGTGTGACTAATTAAAGTACGGGATCTAGAGAAGAATATGGACTGGCATTTATTCACGTTTAAGAAAAGACCAATAACAGACCGCCGCCTATTCTAAAAAAAGCAAGGCATTACATAAATTACTCGTATTGCTTAAATAATTTCTGTGTAGAATAATGAGACAATTTAGATTAAATAACTATAAAAATCGTGTAATCGTGTTTGATTTATTTACATAATTATATTAATGAATAATTATTAAATCAACAATCATTGACAGATACATCACTGTTGAAAATTTGAAACAAACAATCGTTGTCCTATGCAACTTTCTTAGTTAAAATATTGATATATTTTTTTTTTTATTTAATTTAATTTTACAATTTTATATCTTATTATACTTTTATATTTTATTTATAGGTAGGTACCTATATATATATATATATATATATATATATATATATATATATATAACTATATTTAAAATAAATTTGTCTTTTTAAAATTGATTTTGTGTCTATATTTCTTTATTTTTGTATGCATATTTTTTAAGTTTTTCATGCATATTTAGCTGTTTTTTTTAGTGCAAAAGCGCATACATATTTATACATTTTTTAGAGCATAAACATCCTAACCCTAATTATTACCTTCAATAAATTTACTAATGTCTCGCGGCCAAAACGAAAACTCCAAATCACTGTAATTTACATCGTATAAAAAAATAACACCTTATACAGTTATAATATATAGGTGTTAAGTCAGATAATTATACGCATTACGCAATTACATTATTTATTGAGTAATCGTATTAGTTTGTTACTTGGGATTCAACCGGAACAAAATTAATTGATGTCAAAATTGCATATTTATGTGTCCATTTCTGCATCAGTTTTTCTTATGCAATTCAATCAAAGGAAATTATTTGAAAACAAAAAAAACAAAATAAATTCGACACAGTTTTCGTGAAAACATTATATTACATTAGTTGTGTTTCGTTTGACGTAGATTTATATTATTTATGACGATCCATCAATAGGATAACAACGACGTTCTATCACAATTTGATTTGCCCATTGATTACTTTAACCGCGATAATGACGGGGGAATCATCAATCGAGATCAATCCGTAAATCCGCCTGTGTTCCTCCGGGGACTTTTAACCAGGGCTCGCAAACGTTATAATAACGTTTTGATTATAACGTTATAATTGCAAAATATCAATTGAAACGAATATCAAAAAACGTAACGGAAAACAATAAATACTAATTTTAAACTATCACAAATTAAAACGTATCATTAAAAGAAATAATGCATTAACGTTACGTATCAAAATATCAAAAAATAAAAAATAGAATTACCGTTATTTTAATATTTTTTTCCAATTTACTACGGAAAATATAAGCCTATTGTGTAGGTTTATTATAGTTCTATAATAAGGCTGGGTTCACATGGACGCGCCTACACGCGCATCAGTTAGACACGTGTATTGAGATATACGGTTTCCTAGATGTCTTTCGCGGAAATTTTCTTTCTGCGTGTGATATCGCAAATTGAAATACTGTTTATTGTTATTGGACCTTTCAGATTATTTTTGTTTAATTGATAGTAAAAATTAATCAAAGATACGTGTCTGAGAAGACGTGAACTAGTCAGAAAAGTTTCTATTGGTAATACAATCAACATTTTAAGAAAAATATTCTACACTGGAATATAAAGTCAAAAATAAACCAAAGTTCTCACTGAAAAAATTTATAAAATCAAAAAATTAAGTATAAAAAATTAGGACTTTTATAATTAATGAAGTTTAATGAAGTACATTACGTTTATGAGATTTGAAAACGTGCTATAGTCTATGGAATATGAATGGATTTATTTATTTGGAAAAAAAATCGATATTAAACCAAATAACGTTAAAATACCGATAAACGTAAAACGTAAATATTATATAACGATAAAACTTTCTTTGACGTTAAACACAAATAATCCATAACGCCAAAATATATCATAACGATAAACGCAAAAGGTAAATAAAGATAAAAAAACGTTAAAACGTTAAACATTATTATTTTTTCAAATGAGAGCCCTGCTTTTAACCGACTTAAATTCGCTACCACCAAGAACGCGTACACTGGCAAAACGACTATCCCGAAACGAATTTTGAATATCTTCGAACTGAATTTGTAGGTGGCTTTTTCTAAAAAGGTCCATCAGTCATGTTGGAGAGCGCGAGTGCAGATTCTAGTGAAAATATTTTTCAATCGCACGACACGCGAGAGGCAACCAAAAACGATAAAAGTACTCGTAATAACGACAAGGCTTCTTATTATTTTTTTTTGATATAATACATTTTTTTTTTTTCGAAACACTTGTCCACCGTTGTTAAATGTACCCATTATGTATATTATCTAGACGTCTTGTAAAACATACCTACCGTGTAAGTACGGATTTAAAAACGTCTTCAGATCATTTATCAGAGTCTGCTTAACGTACGTTATATATTACTATAGTAAAAACAATTGAAAAAGTGTGGGGAAAAAAAGATCAATTTCCTACTTATATTTTATTTGAAATACGATATTGAACATCACATGGCTGTTTAGATTCTTCGTCGTTATCATTTTCTAGGAAATCTCGAGATCCTCGGATATTTGGTTCAAACAACGATCGTTACCATTTTAATAACGCCTTTTAATCAGTAACATATTGTATACCAGAGCATATTTTAAGGAATTTGTTCTGGGTGGCATTATGACTAAGGACTAAGACTCCTGCAAGTACCTACTTAGTTTATGACTTATTTAAAAAAATGTTCACTCGCCCCTGCTCATTTCCTCGTTCCCCTGGGTTAATTTGCAATGTACTATAATAATTATTATACCTAACTAACCGCTGGGTGGCACAAATTCTTCACTAGGTGGCACTTGTGCCATCTACTTTGTGTTAAAATATGCTCTGTTGTATACTCACGTATTTACGCATTGCATTTGAAAATAAATATAATTTTCTGACTTCTGTGTAACAGTCTACAAATACTACCCCGTGTAACCGTGTCCTATTAAAATAAAATTTGTATAACAAAGTATATGTAGTTATCATACACTTAATTATTTTACTAAATTATTTTTGGTATAATTTTCATACGTTTAATGTGTTTGTAATAAATTTCAGAAGGTAAGTTTACGTCCAACCGTTTTTGTATTTTTTTTTTTTTTGTGTGTGTTCATAGAGAAATACACATTTACTGAAAGGCCTCACATACTCACATCCTATTGAAGCGCAGCCGTCATTTTGGATAAAACAAAATTTTAGGTTCTGATTTTATTTTTAGAAAAAAATAAATATTAATGTATAGGTACATATAAAAATGGGATTTCGTCAATATCAAGTATAGTTTTTTCGTTATAATTTCGAAAATAATCATTCTATTGTATTGAAATTTTCAACAAAATTGTATCTTTGTACTATACAACTTTAAGGCTATTTTAAGGCAATTTCAGCCTATTTATAGCTATTTTTAGATTTTACGGTTTTTCATTTAATTTTGAGTTTTTTTGACTTGAAATTTGGACACAACGTCAGACATATATTACTTCAATTTTGTACAAAAAAAAGACATAGTGTATTACACCGAAGCTCCGCTCGGAATCGTTTTATAGGATGCAATAATCTATCATTGCTTTCAAATTTATAATAAAAACAAAACTCTAAAATCTTTATCCAAGTAATTCACTTAAGCAATATCCACAACATCCCGCGGCTCGGTACCTTTTTTTTCTTTTACTAAAATTATGAATATCCAATCAAATACTTTAAATTGGTTCTCAACCGTAATTTTTTCTTTCTCTGTAAATCGGGCTTATCCTAGACTTTTGTTCTGGACACGTTTCTGTCATGAAAATGGTTAGTTTTTTTTTATATACTCAAAATATTACACCGAAGTTCCGCTCTGAATCGTTTTAACGAATGCAATGATTTATCGCATTGCTTTCGAATTTATATTGATAACAAATTAATCTCTAATACTTTTATCATTATCCGAGTAATAATTCTGCACTCAAGCGACATTCACAACGCGACACGCTTCCTTTTCTTTTTTTCCTGAAACTTTATTTAATAATGCACGTTAAACGAAACATGTGTAGAATGTTCGATTGCATTTTAATAGTTCCTCCCCAAAAAAAAAACCATTTGAAAATAAATTTGTTTTCTCATCTATACATTTCCCGCTCGCCGGTATAGGCTGTAATTTTTTTTTTTTTTTTGAGAATCTCGATTAAGGTTTACACTTTAGTATTTAGCTAACCTAGCCCTCCCCCCCTCTGACTTAACCTAACTTAACAGTAACCTTCTAATAAATGTGTATTTTTTCCGAAATTCAAATACCACTCTCCACACCGTTGCCAAATATTGTTGCGTTTGCTATTATCGAAAATAAATGATTATTTGCGCGCAGTGGCGTGTTGAACTTATTTCTGGTGAGGAGCAAAGATGGTATCACCCACCCCTTCAGGTATCACTCACCACCTGCAGTTGCTTCGTTTCAGATTTTAAGGGGGTGGTTGACCTACCTCACTTCAATTATCACTTTCAAAAAATAATACAATATCAACACGCTTTTCAAAAAACTGGCGAAAAAACCTTTTTCGCCAAAACCGTACAACTCGACCGGTGGCCATAAGAATAACACGAGAGCGAGAGAGAAAACTCCGAAATCGCTGTACAGTAATCTCGCACGGGCATGGCCCTCGCGCTGCACTCAAACCGGCCGTCATTTAGCACTGCAGAACAAGGATCTCTAGCGAGATCCTTCGATCACATTCTCAATTCTTACATCTAGTGTCTAATGATGTGGTTATCATGATTAAATGAAGCTTAATAACTACAAACTAGTATATTATGATTGTCTGACACCTGAGTGGCTGAGTGTATAGTATTACGATATTATAGTACCTAATAAATTCATTACCCGGTATCTATTATCTAGTAACCACCCACCCACCCACCACCAATTTTGAAGGAGCAGTTGCTCCTAAATAACCCCTTCAATACGCCACTGTTTGCGCAGTGTAGCGAAGAAATTCCGAGTGATTTCTTTATGTCAGCATTGATTAAATACATGTATTTAATCAATGATGATGTCGGTCAAGTAAGTTAATGTATGAATATTACGCGGATGTAAAAACATAAAGTCGAACGGAAAAAAAGGTTTAAAACGTCACGGTGTGGTTTAGAAGTATATAAATCGAAAACTACGGGGAAATAAAAGTTTTAGTAGACGCTATATTTGTACACAAAATATTTACACGGAATACATATTTAAAAATTTTTGTTTTTTTTTTTTTTTTTTTTTTACTTCTTAGCAAATAAATTATGACTAGTTTCAATTACGTGTTACTCTTAATATACTGTAAATATAACTATTGAAAATAATAATAATAATATGTACAACGTTTTTGTATCGTTTTATAAAAATATGTCCAAAAAAAAAAAAACATTCAATAAGGATTATTATAAATTGTAACGCGTATACGATGTGAACAAATAATATGAAATCGCGACGATTCTCCGTCAGTGTGTAGACTAGACCGAGGTCTTGTCTATCCTTTTATAATGTACGATCGTTTTTATTTTATTAGTGTTTTTTTTTACGCGAAAATTTCGTTTGCGTTTTTTTATACAACAATTAATATATAATATATATAATTATACAATATTAACAGACGCGTATAAAATCCAATATTAATACGTTTTTCTATCGTTTTTTTTGTGTTTTTTACTTCTAAGTGAAACGACAGCAGTGCGCGTTCGACACGTTCTAAATTAAATATACAATATACAATATATATATATAGGTACAATTTTGTTGTTAATTTTTATTATTATTACTAATTTTTTTTTTTTTTTTATACGCAAAGTCGAATTTTGTTTTACAATATTCAAAAATATATAATATAAAAACGTGATTTTTTTCCGTTCATTATTCCATCAGAAAAAAAAAAAATTGGCACGCGAATTATTATTATACTCACATATATATATTATACGTAAAGCTAAGACTCTAATATTTATAGGATATACGCGTTATATATTTTATTGTATAATGTTTTCACAATCTTATTTTTAATAACGTCTTACGCTTATTCGTTTCTAGAGATCTTAATTTTCCCTATAAATTAAGTATATTTAAATACATTATTAAATATCGTTTAAACGAGAGTATACTCTTTTTGAACATTGACAGTGATGGAATATAATACATTATATTAAATAACAATTAAGCTCGCGGCGACACGGCGGCGCGGCAACGGATGCCACTCCGAAGAAACGAACTTAATTTTTTTCTTTCTAGTAAATCGTACAACGAACATATTATATTGTGTCTAAAAAAAAAAAAATAATATTTATACGATTGCAAAACAAAAAAAAAAAAACAAACAAATACACATCTATTATAAACATTTCGTCGTTTATGGTATATAAGTAATACACGCGATGATATTTTCATCAAAACTTCGAGCCGGGCTTTAGTTGACGAATCCCGTCGACAGTGTTCAACAACTCTATACTCTTATACATATAATGCGATTAAAACTTTTTAAATATTATACGATATGGTTCGACAGTACTTACACGGAGAGATAGAGAGAGAGAGAGTGAGGGTGTACACGTAACATAACGTATTTTATACGGTACACGTTGAGTACAATAATCATATATAATTCGTAATAATAATAATGTGTAGTCTACAGTGTAATACGATTAAATTACAGATTAATGATAAAAATAATAACACACGATAATGCGATGGCCGGGCGAGAGATGTAATTGCGCGATACGGAGGCCATATAAATTGTACATAATTAATAAAAATTACACTAATAATAATAATAATTATTATTATATTAAAAATAATAATAATAATAATAATAATAATAATAAAAGATAGATAGGTCGTACTGTGGTAGAGATACGAGTGTGTCACCTATGTGTAGAGAAATAAGTGCGTTTATCGCGGTTCGTTCGTCAAAAAAAAAAAAAAAAAATGAAAATCGTTTTCGGAAAACGAGTAGTTATCAAAAAAAAACAAAATTTTTTTTCCATAACACACGCCTACTTTTTACCGTTTAACGTGTAAAACACTGAAATTTCAAAGGCCCGAATATATTAGTTTCCACCGCCCTCAACCCTGCGTGGGTTTCCGCGTAAACGCGTTGGTTTCTATACCTTTCTCCATCAATCCTTTTGCGTATCCCCCGGTCCAATCGTTTTAAACAATAACCCAGGTACCGGATTCAATCGAATAATTATCGCTATTTGGTATTTTACGTTTTTCAAACGATTTTCATTGTGCGAAGTGACGTAACGAAAGAAAAAAAAACAGATTTTTTACTCCGTACATCGCAGCGAGTTTAACCGGGGGGGGGACAGGTGGTGGGGGTCATTAAAATAAAATTATTATATTATTTATTCGCCCGTTTTCTCGAGTGCTACGAGTCCCGGAAGCCGGGACGATTAATTAAGCTAATTATTATTCGAATAATAATAAAAAAAAAAATAATAATATTCGGCAAAAAACGATTGGCCGCGGGCCGAGCGTTGTAGACTTTTTCGTTTAAGTACGTGAAGCGGTGGAGAGTAGCGACGACGACGACGACGACGACGACACCGCGTCAGGCGTTCAGGTTCTTGGTGAGCAACAGGTTGTTGTGCGGCCCGGAGAAATGGCGGACCAGCTGTTGTAGCGTGTCGAACGTCATCTGACAGAAGCAGCAGTTGAACGCGGCCGCGGTTTCCTGGTCGGCGGCGCTGGTGCCGGGCGATATGACGTTCCTGTGCACGGAGCACAGGTGCTTGAGCAGGTGCGCCTTCTGCTTGAACATGGCCACGCACAGACGGCACGCGAACGGCTTTTCGCCCGTGTGCACGCGCAAATGCGTTTTCAGGTTCCAACTCATGCCGAACTGCTTGCCGCAGTACGTGCACTTGTACTCGCGGCCGGCACCGCCACTCACTACGCCCGCCGCCGCCGCTCCGGGTGACTTTTCTTCCGCCGCGTCCGCCGACGGCGAAATCGCCGCCGCCGCCGCCGCCGCCGCAGACGACGACGACGAGTTGTGATGTTGTTCCGCCGCCGGATCTGTCAGCACCGGTGGTTTTACGTCTGCGAAGAAAACAAAACGCGTAGACCGCGTGCGTTAGTCAGAAAATATTATCAGAAAATACCAGTGTTTATTCGCGTACTAGAACGGAAACGTATTTCCAAAAATACGTATTCGCGAATAAGAATATAAAAAAAAAAAAAAGTATTTAATTACTCTTTTCCTATAACTTTCCCGGGGTGTATTCGGTAGAAAATACTTTTTTTTTATACCAACTACCACATTTGAGTGTAAAATACTTTTTTAAAGTATTTGGAAAACATATTCCGAATACTTCGGAAAAAAAGTATTCAGAATATGTACTCTTCGAATACTTCGTGACATTAGTATTCCCTTGAATACTTCACAAAAATTATTCCAAATACTTAAAGAATAGGTACCTTTTTTTTTACTAGTTTTCAGTACTTTCAGTATTTTACTAGTTTTTTTTACATCAAAAAATATTGACCTTAACATATTAGGAAGAATTTACTAAAAACATACATTCGGAGCGTTATGCTGTGTGGAAGCGAAACATGGAGTATTGCAAGAGAAGAAACGAGAAAAATAGAGGCGTTCGAAATGTGGTGCTATAGAAGGATGGAAAAGATTGGTAAGGTTTAATAGGGTTATTAATGAAGAAGTTTTAAAAAGGGAATCTGAGTGGAAATCAGTATGGAAAAGTATAGAGAGAAGACGAAATGAATTAATACGATCATACTTTAAGACACGAAGGAGTTGCTAGGACTAATATTGGAAGGAACAATGGATGGGAAAAATCATAGAGGAAGACCAAGATTACAATATATGAGTCAGACAATAGAAGATCGAAGATGTACGTCATATCAAGAATTGAAGAGGAAGGAAAATGATAGAGAAACATGGAAGCTGCTGTAAACCAATCATTAGATTGAATACTGCAAACGGAGAGTAACTGTATTATTGTTATTTAATCGAATACAAAAAGTCGTCAATTTATATTTTGGGTGTTAAATAATTTTTTTTTTTAATTCTGTGTTTAGAAACTAACGCAATAACTAATTAGTAAATTAATAATACCAATTATTTATAAAAATATAACACGGATCTTTACAGTCATACACGGTTTCTGATAGAAAATCGCATATAGCCGGTACTTTAAAAAAGGCAATTTTTTGATTTTCTCAATATTTTTAGCAAGCGTGAGAAAAAACCACCGGAAATTTACATAAAAACGGTAAAAACTTATGGTCACGGAAACTTTAAATATTCACCGAATATGTAACGTTTTAATTAACGAAAACAATTTTTTTTTAAATGAGATGATTTTTGGTTTTAACGTTTAAAAATTTAATACGACGTCAGACGTACGTTACTTCAAATATATCTTTAAAAAAAAATCGTAAAGTCGTTTGTCATAATTATTTTATTTTTTTTCTATATAAACATTCCGAGTTTTTCGACGAGACGTATTGTTTCGATGGAAAACGACAATTGAAAGTAAACATTTTTTTTTTTAGCTATCTAGTTTTATTTTAAGAAATTATATCAAATTGTTGTATTGTATAGTTAAACGTGAATTATGTACTCTACACACACACACACACACACACTATATTATTATATATTATTAATAATAATTAATATTACACGGTGTTATATAAGAAAGAAAAAAATTACACATTTTATATGTCATACTAAAAATGAATATCATATGGGAAATATAGATTTGTATCCACCCGTATGTGTATTACGTGCTTTTAATTTAAATTTACAAATTCATTCTATGAATTAATAAATTGATAAATAAATGGTTTAAATTTTATTTTTGGATTTTGAATCTTAGATGTAAAACTATTAAATAAAACCTAAAGAAAATAATGAATTCTTTTAAATAATTTCTGTTAGAATATACATAGGTACTTTTAAAACGTTAAATAGTACCTAATTGTTTTTGTATTAAATATTATTTGTATTTCTTAACTTGCTAAATAAATTGAATTATAGTCGGTTTTGTATTTTTTGAGCCTATAATCACCGGTACATTTTTATGGTTAATTTTTCAAACAGTATTGAATTAATATATATCTAAATAATTGTTTAGATTGTAAGACTTTGTAAATTGTCTTGTTGGAGCTCATATAATTGCGAGCTATTTTATTAAAGGCGTAAATGTGTAATGAGCATGATCAACTCGGCCGCCCCCCCCCCTCCCTCCAAAGTAATTACACCAAATTTCCACCTATGATTACACTGAAGCTCCACTCAGAATCGTTTTATCAAACGCAATCGAGTTTTGTCAAAATTATATTCATTTTGAACATAATTATTTTAAATTTATAGTGAATAACAAAACGTTAAAAACATTATTCCGCGAGTAGTAATTCATTTAAACGACATTCACAACATCCCGCGGCTCGCTATCTTTTTTTTTTTCATCTAAATTCAATATTTACTGTACGAAAGAAACCGAAACGTTACGAAATAGTTTCATAAACCAGCCCACGGTTTTGTTAAAAACTGCCACGATTTTTAAGTAATTTGTTCGCAAGCGCGGATATGTACCTATAACTTGTAAACACAAATTATTTACATAATTTTTCACCTAATGGTAAACTGAGTACAATTATTCAGACACTAATTACACGCGCACGGTAAATACGCGGCACGTGCTCAGCAAACATCAACGATTTAAATCGCAGACAGTTTTACAAAAAAATAAAATAAAAATTAGAAAGAAACATTATATAATTATGGATAAATTGACAGTATCCGAATTCGATGTGGAGCTACCATTAACAAAAAATTCGCTCGTCACAGTAAAATGTCTCTCGTCGAATTCCTTATTCCAAAACGAATATTATGAAAATAATTTACACCGCGCAAGATAGTCAATGTTCGCATTTAAATTCGAAAATATAACAACATATATATATAAAAAAAAAATGTTCTTAATTCGTAGAATTTTTCAAATCATCGTATAATATCATCGAAAATACGAAATAAATCTTTTGGCGTTCCACTTCTGACTATACGGAGTGTACCATACTTGCATTTATCCCACACTGTCAGATCTCACCACTATGGACCAAATGTGGTCATTGCAATGTACCACTGGGTATCGTATTCGTACGTGTGCAGAATGCAATCATTCGATATGTGATGAATGTTTAAGAAAAAAAAGAACGAAAAAAAAAAATGAAATGTTTTGTGGCTCTTCCGCGTTCTATATGACGTGGAAAATTGAAATATTTGGTCCATATTTCCATCCCTTTCCACATCGTGGCCAATACACATATGTATATAAAATGTAGAAAATATGGAGAGAAACACAACGAAATTCCAATACGAATATCGTCGTTACCACAAAAAAAAAAGGCAGCGAGTCGCGGGGTACTGTGAATTACTTGGATAAAGATTTTAGAGTTTTGTTTTTATTGTAAATCTGAAAGCAATGATAAATTATTGCATTTCATAAAACGATTCTGAGCGGAGCTTCGGTGTAATAAATAATCGAAGAAATAAACGACAATCGATTAAAACGAAATTGCATTTTTAGCGTTTCTTATGTAATTTTTGTAGTTTTTCCTGACTTTTGAAAAAAGTATTGAGAAAATCGAAAAATGACTTCTTTATAGTACAAACTAGATGCAATTTGCAATCAGAAAAAGTGCTACACGAAAAGATCCGATTATTCCTTCTGGTAGAATTTTTAGGTTCAGACATAAAGAAAAAGAACACATCATTGTAAAACCAATACATTCCTCGCTTCGCTCAGAATCTAAAAAAAATATCCTGTGTACTAAAATTTGATTTTACACGAGGCACAAAAAACGATTGAAAAAACGTAAATTTGTGTTTTGTAAAAAATACATAACCCCTTGTCTTAAAAAAAAAAAAAATTGAAGGAAAAAACGCAATAATTATGGAAATATTGCAGTATTTATTTCACCGCATAAAATACTTTTGCCAGACTTACATGGAAGATTCTTTTACATCGTATCGGATGTTTTTCGAATTATAACGTGTAAAATGTATTTACTTTTCTATTTCATTACAATGAAAATAGCACAGATTTTTATCGTTTATTAGTTGATTTTTTCAAAATCCAGTGTGACCGAAATATCAAAATCGTAATTTTGGCACTTTTTTCGTGACAACGACGATATGATGTCCACTCAAACTCAAAAACTACCGAAAAATTCTATATAAAAACGGTTAAAACGCGGTAAAAATCGATTGCAGATATTTTGAAACTAATGGTCATATAGAAACTAGACATATTCACCACATACGTAAATTTGTATTACCCTATTAAAGGAAAAAAATTTCAAAAAATTTCTTTAAATTTATTTATAGCAATTATAGATTCTTAGGTATTAAATTCATAAAACTGGTAACTTTTTGTTTTTAAGATTTATAAATGTAATGAAATGTCAGACGCACGCGTTACTTCAACTACGTATATATTAATAGGTACTTAAAAAAGATCTTGTAAAATTCTTTGTCACAATTCCAGATTTTTCGACAAAATGCATTTGATTTTTTGTGGAAAATTACACGTTTGTTCGAAATTAATGCGATCTTAGATTCTTGAAAATGTTACCGAATATTATGTACCCATCTTTCTATTTATATTACCGAAAACAATTTTTGAAAATTTGTAGCTACCTGGGTTTATTGTAAGTAATATTATATTAAAATGATATACTGTAAGGAGTCGATCGTAAATTATGTATTCTATACACACTATATTTTATTATTATTATTATTATTATTATTATTATTAATAATAAATAATAATATTACACCGCGAAGCTCCGTTCAGAATCGTTTTATCGAATGCAACGATTTATCGCATTGCTTTTAAATTTATAATAAAATTCTAAAATCTTTTTCCGAGTAATTTATATATATATATATATATATATATATAATAATTATACATAAAACAATCTTTTGACAATATTTAAAAAAAAAATATTAATTTCGTGTATAATATATATACTATCGAGAATACGCGTTGCGCCTTAAATACACGCATATCTGCATCGAAATCTACGTACTCGTAATAGTAAATGGCGTAAGGACAGCGTTTAAGGCGCACGGTTTAACAGTCATTCGGCTTTTTAAACGTTTAATACGTAGAGGAATAGATTTAAAAATTTTTTTGCTTTATTTGTTTTGAAAATCGTGTCACGAATAAGGACTGGATTCTTAACATTTTCTTTTTCTTTTTAAACGTTTGAAACATTTTTATAAGTGTACTGTGTATTTTTTTGTGGGTTGTTAGGACTCTATGCGGTGCTATTATAATTTTAAAATAATATTTTTCCTAATAACTATAATATAGAGTTCAGAAAACTTTTTACGACTCAACAATTTTAATCGGAAAAAGAAAATAGCGAAAACGAGCGAAAAGTTTTCATTTTTGGAATACATCTTGACATACATATCGTTAACTATCTCGTCACCATAAATTTATACTTTGTGTATAAATGCTTGGAAGTTTAAAAAAAATAATTATTCGCCCGAGGGTACGCGCAAAACGAGAAAATCCGCTGTCGAATAACGAGACCATTCAAAATAGGCGATATTTAATATATATAATTAAATATTAATATATATATAATTAAATATATTTAATATGTAGTATAGTAGTTTAATATTTAATATGTACACAAACGTAAAAACTAACGATGATAGTTTTACGAGAGATATTCGTCGCATAAATAAGTTGCATTGTACGATTGTTGTTCGTAAAACGATTTCGAGAGACCGTTGTAAAAAAACCATTGCAGTGTTCAAAACCGAATGAACAGTACCTAAAGCTGTGCAGTGAATCGCGACGTAGTGCGTGAAATTTCCAGACTTGGGTAAGACACTTTTCAAAAGTATTTGGAAAACATGTTCCGAATTCTTCGAAAAATATTATTCTGAATATGTATTTAAATATGCTCAGTGATGTATTTAGGGAGGCGATTGCCCCGGGGCGCGAAGTTTTGAGATCCATTATGGGTCGCCCTTGATGTTAAATGTAAACATTTTGAAATCGCAAAACTATTTATTAATTCAATACAAAATTCAAGAAAATAAATTACGTAAATATTTTAATCTCGTATACGAATAAATATATATTTTATTAAAACAATTAAATTTTACATTTTGGAAAAGATATACAATATTTCGTGCTCCTCTTCTCAACATTGTATCAACGTGGCACGATTCCGCGTTTATACAGGGAATCGGTTTTGAAATTTTGCGCAAAGTTCTCTATATCACCTAGATCCTTATCTGCAAATTTTTCTCCAACGGAGAATAACTGACGCCTAATTAGCCATTCGTATGTTGTAATTACGTGTTACGATAAATGTGGGCTGGGGTACAATTCCCGTCGAATTCGGGTAGAGTAAAAATTTGTTATAAATTTTCACCGGTCGCGGACGATTTCAACTGCCTGTATTATTACATTATATTACATCGTTGCAGGGAAATATAAATTTTCAGTTTGGCGAATCGAAATAACGAGGATCGTAGAGAACAATAAAATAATCTTTAAGCGATAGAAAGTGGTGACTAGGGATTTTTGAAGAAGTAGGGCTTACATTTTTTCCTTTAGACTTACCCGCCCATCCCGTACAATTAATTTTATTAAATTATTATCTATTATCACATACTACAACCAGATGCGTTATCAGGATTAATGATCGAAGTTACACACCTATCCGCCTCAAAAGTAAATATTTCTTATAGGCACTAGATTTACGATTATTATTTATTACGTTTTGCTTTAATATTTGGGCGTACTTATCCAAAGAAGTCAATTTATGTACCGTGTATTATTATTATTATTATTATCGAAAAAAAAATTAATAAATAAATTAGTATTTTTTGTTCATATAAATACTTTCAATTTAAAGTCAATTGTATACAATTTTATAATAGTGGTGTACATCGCCCAAGAAGCATTTGGCCATTGTGTCGCTATGTCCGGACATTGTTCACAATGCTCGGCTTCCCCACATTGACCGTAACATATATTATACGGATGGGAATTCGTTTGTGTTTTACGATTATTATTATTATTATATCACGTTGAACAAACGGGCACTTATATGCAATATAATATTACAATCTCATTACGAAATGGCCGCCATAAAAACAAGTGTTAGGAAAGGCGTCGGATAAGTGTGCACGGTGTCACCTGTAATATTTAATGGATTCATTCAAGAGGCCACATATAGCTGTATACGAGAGAATACACAGATAGGGGTGAACGGATAAACGGACAGAAAGCAATAATAGCTGAAAACGAAGAGGATTTAAAACGGATCTTATGAACTTAACATGGAAATAAATGCAACGAAGAAAAAAATTCTAGTATACAACACAGGAAATAATATAAAAACAAATTAATATAAGAAGAGGAAACGAAAAAAAAAATAGAAAAAGCTGATGACTGTAGATACTCCGAAAACACTATACGGTCGGATGGAACATGTAAAAAAGAAATAGTAAAGAGAATAAACCAGGCCAATTAACCGGAAAAGAAGTCTATTTACCTAAAAAAAAAGGTATTAGTCTTCTCATTAGAACAATCCTACTTAATCGTCTGGAGACGATGATGCTGTATGCAATGGATGTGAAACATGGACTTTTGCGAAAGAAGAATGAATGAAAGTAGAGGCTTTTGAAAATTTGGTTTTACAGAAGGACGGAGAAGATATAAGCTCGATGCTCGAAGAACAGGATCACAAATAAAGAAGTGTCGAAAAAGGTTATAAGGGTAAAAGTTACAACGGAAGAGCATGTGGAGACGAAATATTATATTATATATATAAAGGAAGCTAAACGAATGGATAGAGCTAATCATTTAGGACTTATATAGGAAGGGATAGTAGATGGAGAAAAATCACGAAGTGGGTTCACGATTACTACAATATATAAAACAAATAATAGAAGATCAGGAGTGCAATTCATGAAGAAGAGAGTTAACAAATGGAGAGGCGTGGAAAATCATGACGAACGATGGATCCACGGATAGAAAACTGGACAGAATATCTCATTAATAGAGACAGGATGTTGATGACTTATTTTTTTACCCATTTTCTCTCCTTCAATCCTATACAATGCTCCCTCAGATAAAAACTCGTTTCATGTCTCACTGATTCAGAATACATATATTTAATTTTGTATTTTTAAAATTTTTAGTATTACAAATGTATTTTTTGTTTTTTAACATATTATATGTAATTTTTATAAATATTAGGTAATTTTAGGCCTAAAATTTTAGATTTCAAACAAATATTTTTCACATTTTTAAATAGCGATTGGATTTCAATTAGAAGGTTTTTATTACGATTAGATTTACTGCGTAAAAGTGCTCGCGTGTCACATACATGCTTTTACAAATACGCCGCGACGTATACGCCTATCGAATTATAACTATTATATTTACATACAATTTAGCGAGTAAATCCGATAAACAAGATTGAATTGACATAGACATTTAACTGTAACTCAATCGAAATGTATCTTTATACGTAAAATGATTTTTCAATACGTATTTAAAATCACTGTAATATCTATAAAAATGTTTAAGTTATCTTTTTTTTAATGCAATTTTTTATAGTCTTTAAGTCGTTTTTAAGCATTTTTTTTTTCATTTTTGGTAGTTTTTTTGGGTCATTAAAATCCTGTGACAGACTTGGGTAAAATATATTTTAAAAGTATTTGGAATACATATACCAAATACTTCGAAAAAAAAGTATTCAGAATATGTATTCGAATTCTTCGTGACAATAGTATTTCCCACAAGTATTTTGAATACTTCACAAAAATTATTCCAAATACTTTTTAAATAATTTTTTTCTCCCAGTTTTCAGTAATACGAATATCGAATACAGTAATTATAACTTAATCGAATACAAACAGTCGTCAATACGTAATTAAGGGGGTTTTAATATTTTTTTAAATTTTTTATTCTGCGTTTATAATTTAACGCAATATTTAATAAGTAAATCAATAATACCAATCAATTATAAAGTATAACACAATTATTTTAATACGGTGTAATCAAATACACTCGATTATTTTGGGTTCAAACACCAAACTTATATTGATAAAATAATTGACGTTGTTTTAAACGCACCTACTGCTGCTCCTCATATATTTTTTCCAAATTAATTACTTTTTACGCGTTTAAGTAATAAGTTATTATTTTTATAGAGGTTCCACTCAAAATATGTTCGATTTGTAAAAAAGTATTCGGAATATTTTCGAAAAACTATTTAAAATACTGTATTCTTAATACTTTCAAAAATTATTATTAATATTCTTAATACTTTCATAATGACCGAGTCTGATCCTGTCCGTACTCATTAGGAGGCACCTTGTATAAATGTGCGCTAAAAGCGATCTTATGAGTGGATAGAGCCAATTTACATTGTACCGCCCTCTCTCGATTTTGTGATCCAAAATTAATAGATCAATAAACGATAAGACCGAGGGGGTGAAATGACTAGCGTCAGTACCACCACTCAGCCCTGAATTAATAATCTAAAAAAGGAGGAACCCTAGGAAAACGCGTTAGGTAACTCGAACTTAACCCGTATCGCAATAGTATATGGTGGCAACGTACCGGGCGACGTTTTCCAGGGCGAACCGTTCTCGGCGAACCTGCTGCAGAACGACGACGATTGCGGTGGCGTTCGCCGGGACGACGGCGGAGGACTGTCGTCCGGAGGAGGCGGTATCAGCGGCGGCCTGTACACACCAGCGTCCTGAGATCTGGACCGGCCCATGTAGATAGCCGTCCTGGGCGGTGGCGTGTCCCGGCCGTCGTCCAAGATTGTCTGCGGATGCTGCGGCGGCAACGGCCCGAACGGATGGTGCACGAACGAGCTCAGCGACTGCGTGATCTTCTGGTGTCGGAACGCCATCTCGTGGAAGTACATGGGCACGAACGGTGGATTCTGTGCCGGGGCGTTCTGGAAGCCGCCGGGCTGTTTCTTGCGTTTTCTCGGAGTCACCTGAAAAACGCGCGTAGAACGTTATGTAAGTGGTTTTTTAAATTTTATTTGGCCATTTCTCTCAGGCGCGAATAAACAAACGATATCGATACGATCACAATATTTGATTTTTGTGTACGTAAATAAAGGTAGAGATCGTTCTTAGAGAAAACGGAAGTGACGATCCAATAGTTTTTTAAATTTGGCGCGTTAAAAATTTGCCCGGGACCTATATGTATAAAAAAAAATCGACAACAACAATGGAATTGTCATAGATAATAAATATATGGATGGGTCATTACATCTTATCTTTCGGTCATTTTTTAAGAATTATTATATTGGGTTGCTTATTCTTTCTTCCATTATCCAGTTACTGTTTCTCCCATGCCTGAAATGCCACAATGCGATAATACGTAATCTATGATAATAAATGATAAATATAAACATAAAAAATAGCGACTAAGCACTTTTGTATGGTCGGGATCGATCTAATCAAGTAGGTAAGTATTTGAGTAGCCAAGTCGAGTCGGGTGTTCCAGTCAATTCAGAATTTTCCAGTCATCGCGAAAAACTTCGGCAGTGTTACATATATTTTTACATGATATCAAAATTTGCAATCACCGTGTATTATTTCCATTGACAAATAAATACAATAATTTCATTACAATAACCTTAAAACATACCCCATACGAGAAAGGTAACCATTTAAAATAGTGACTTCTCATTAAAATGGACCGCTGCCCCGTGCACTTTCATTATAGGAATAGTCTATCAATATATTTATTATCTATGGGAATGGTTTGAAAAATTTCCACCAGAGCTTCTGTTACAGTTTTACAGACTCTCTTGGAACACGGCAGAGAGAAATCGGTAAACTTATATATATATATACACCACATACGTACCACGTAATCGGCGGGATTCAATCTGGTGTCTTTGCTGTCCGAATCGTTGGTCTCCTCTATTTCCGGATCCAAGTTCGGTTCCGCCGGGTCCATGTACGGTAAGTTCACTTCGCAGCTGTACTGCGAGCTCCGGTATTCGGTTTCCACCCAGTGCGGTTCCCGTTTTGGGAAACCTTGGAAATCGTGATAACCGCGTTCGTGGTGATGTGCATAATCGTCGAACGGTGAGCTACTCCGTCGTCTCAGCTTTCTGTGGCTTTCGTCGAACTACCCCGTAACACAAACACACACACACACACGGCAACGGCAAAAAATGGTTAACGTTAATTTCGTAATATTTTGGCAGGCTAAAAAGCCGTGTAAAATATGCGCGGTTGGCAGTGGCGTCGCCAACTTGAAAAACTAAAGAAGCAAACAATATACTAATGTCCAATCCCACCAATTTTAGTTTTACAACGATGTTTTTTCCTGTAGACAATTTTTTTTTTGGATACAAACAGCTGTGCTTCGAATTTCACAAGCATACCCACAGCAAATGTTCTACGGATACTGTTTTGAGGGGACCAAAACAACAATTTTGTCAAAACTTTATGCCCGAAATTGAGAACGATTAGAGTAGACGGGGAAAATAGCAAGATCTTGAAATTTGTTTAGCTGCAGTGTATTTTTCTCATGAATACTAGAGATTAAATATGTTTACACGACCTTAGCAACCACCACATACCCAACTAACATCCAGAAGCAACTGCTTCTAAAAAACACGGTTCGCTACGCCACTGGCTGTAGGTGCAAACGAACCTCCTCCTCCCTCCCACCATGGACATCATAATATTTCGCGTGTCGTCATTTCAGAAAAATAAAAAATAAAACCTGTTATTTCTAAGAGCGATTACGTAACATAAAGAAGAAGAAAACAGACAAGACATATAAATTAAATATCTATTTTTTTATTCTGCGTTTATAATTTAACGCAACATTTAATAAGTAAATCAATAATACCAATCAATTATAAAGTATAACACAATTATTTTAATACGGTGTAATCAAATACACTCGATTATTTTGGGTTCAAACACCAAACTTATATTGATAAAATAATTGACGTTGTTTTAAACGCACCTACTGCTGCTCCTCATATATTTTTTCCAAATTAATTACTTTTTACGCGTTTAAGTAATAAGTTATTATTTTTATAGAGGTTCCACTCAAAATATGTTCGATTTGTAAAAAAGTATTCGGAATATTTTCGAAAAACTATTTAAAATACTGTATTCTTAATACTTTCAAAAATTATTATTAATATTCTTAATACTTTCATAATGACCGAGTCTGATCCTGTCCGTACTCATTAGGAGGCACCTTGTATAAATGTGCGCTAAAAGCGATCTTATGAGTGGATAGAGCCAATTTACATTGTACCCGCCCTCTCTCGATTTTGTGATCCAAAATTAATAGATCAATAAACGATAAGACCGAGGGGGTGAAATGACTAGCGTCAGTACCACCACTCAGCCCTGAATTAATAATCTAAAAAAAAAGGAGGAACCCTAGGAAAACGCGTTAGGTAACTCGAACTTAACCCGTATCGCAATAGTATATGGTGGCAACGTACCGGGCGACGTTTTCCAGGGCGAACCGTTCTCGGCGAACCTGCTGCAGAACGACGACGATTGCGGTGGCGTTCGCCGGGACGACGGCGGAGGACTGTCGTCCGGAGGAGGCGGTATCAGCGGCGGCCTGTACACACCAGCGTCCTGAGATCTGGACCGGCCCATGTAGATAGCCGTCCTGGGCGGTGGCGTGTCCCGGCCGTCGTCCAAGATTGTCTGCGGATGCTGCGGCGGCAACGGCCCGAACGGATGGTGCACGAACGAGCTCAGCGACTGCGTGATCTTCTGGTGTCGGAACGCCATCTCGTGGAAGTACATGGGCACGAACGGTGGATTCTGTGCCGGGGCGTTCTGGAAGCCGCCGGGCTGTTTCTTGCGTTTTCTCGGAGTCACCTGAAAAACGCGCGTAGAACGTTATGTAAGTGGTTTTTTTTTAAATTTTTATTTGGCCATTTCTCTCAGGCGCGAATAAACAAACGATTTCGATACGATCACAATATTTGATTTTTGTGTACGTAAATAAAGGTAGAGATCGTTCTTAGAGAAAACGGAAGTGACGATCCAATAGTTTTTTAAATTTGGCGCGTTAAAAATTTGCCCGGGACCTATATGTATAAAAAAAAATCGACAACAACAATGGAATTGTCATAGATAATAAATATATGGATGGGTCATTACATCTTATCTTTCGGTCATTTTTTAAGAATTATTATATTGGGTTGCTTATTCTTTCTTCCATTATCCAGTTACTGTTTCTCCCATGCCTGAAATGCCACAATGCGATAATACGTAATCTATGATAATAAATGATAAATATAAACATAAAAAATAGCGACTAAGCACTTTTGTATGGTCGGGATCGATCTAATCAAGTAAGTATTTGAGTAGCCAAGTCGAGTCGGGTGTTCCAGTCAATTCAGAATTTTCCAGTCATCGCGAAAAACTTCGGCAGTGTTACATATATTTTACATGATATCAAAATTTGCAATCACCGTGTATTATTTCCATTGACAAATAAATACAATAATTTCATTACAATAACCTTAAAACATACCCCATACGAGAAAGGTAACCATTTAAAATAGTGACTTCTCATTAAAATGGACCGCTGCCCCGTGCACTTTCATTATAGGAATAGTCTATCAATATATTTATTATCTATGGGAATGGTTTGAAAAATTTCCACCAGAGCTTCTGTTACAGTTTTACAGACTCTCTTGGAACACGGCAGAGAGAAATCGGTAAACTTATATATATATACACCACATACGTACCACGTAATCGGCGGGATTCAATCTGGTGTCTTTGCTGTCCGAATCGTTGGTCTCCTCTATTTCCGGATCCAAGTTCGGTTCCGCCGGGTCCATGTACGGTAAGTTCACTTCGCAGCTGTACTGCGAGCTCCGGTATTCGGTTTCCACCCAGTGCGGTTCCCGTTTTGGGAAACCTTGGAAATCGTGATAACCGCGTTCGTGGTGATGTGCATAATCGTCGAACGGTGAGCTACTCCGTCGTCTCAGCTTTCTGTGGCTTTCGTCGAACTACCCCGTAACACAAACACACACACACACACACGGCAACGGCAAAAAATGGTTAACGTTAATTTCGTAATATTTTGGCAGGCTAAAAAGCCGTGTAAAATATGCGCGGTTGGCAGTGGCGTCGCCAACTTGAAAAACTAAAGAAGCAAACAATATACTAATGTCCAATCCCACCAATTTTAGTTTTACAACGATGTTTTTTCCTGTAGACAATTTTTTTTTTGGATACAAACAGCTGTGCTTCGAATTTCACAAGCATACCCACAGCAAATGTTCTACGGATACTGTTTTGAGGGGACCAAAACAACAATTTTGTCAAAACTTTATGCCCGAAATTGAGAACGATTAGAGTAGACGGGGAAAATAGCAAGATCTTGAAATTTGTTTAGCTGCAGTGTATTTTTCTCATGAATACTAGAGATTAAATATGTTTACACGACCTTAGCAACCACCACATACCCAACTAACATCCAGAAGCAACTGCTTCTTAAAAAAACACGGTTCGCTACGCCACTGGCTGTAGGTGCAAACGAACCTCCTCCTCCCCTCCCACCATGGACATCATAATATTTCGCGTGTCGTCATTTCAGAAAAATAAAAAAAATAAAACCTGTTATTTCTAAGAGCGATTACGTAACATAAAGAAGAAGAAAAACAGACAAGACATATAAATTAAATATCTATTTTTTTTTATCAACGTTTACGAAATTAACAACAAATATTTACAGAAAAAAAATATTAAAAGAAAAAATACGTCGCGGTCGTAATCATTTATTAATAGCGTAAAACGTTATTTCAAATATATGAATTTCTTACACCATTTCTCGTGCAAACGTCAGGTTTATTATTATTCTCGTATAGTTTGTCGTGGACGATACAATATTAATAAACGTGATGATCTATAGGTGGGACAAGTGTAAATGACGTCAAAACTTGATAAATACACGAGTTCTGTTATAAACTTTGTACGGCACACTCCATCTTAATCTGCAGGAGCGTTTAATGCCCATTTAATAATTTATTATAATAATTACTCCCCCGTCGTCACACTGCGCACCATTGACTGCGTGTGTACTTTTTGCAGTAGCGTGTGTAATTCGGAAATATTCGTTATAATGTAAAAAAGAAGAAAAAAATGTTTTATAATCTTTGAATACACGGAATTTAATCGAATATTGTAGTGAACGGAAAAAAATAATAATAACCGCCGTTATTACAAACGCGGCCAAAGGTTCTACTATATATTATAACTCTCCTTCTAGTGAACAGTGTTTTCTTTTTTCAAAATTTTTTTCCGATTTTTCAAATAATTTTTATTAGTTTCTTCGGAGATCACATTTATTGTTATACCATAATATATGCTTAGTACGTTTTTTTTTTGGAAGATCTGTTCATTTGTTCAGCTCGGAACCCAAATCACGGCACTAAAAATACTTTGAAAATATCCAAAGGCCCGAAACCCGTAATAACCAAATTGATTTTTATAGGCACCCAAAAACAAACCCGAACGAATTTTAGAATTTCAAAAATATAATGCGATACGTTATTTCTTATGTATTTTTCGCGTTAAACGCGCTATTTTGTTGTTTTGTAGTGTATTACAGGTATATACATATTATATAAATGACATGTGGAGAGATAATTTTTATTCTCTCGTAATGTATAACGATGAAAACTGTAAGCGAATAATATCTAATGACGAAATTTCGAAGAATAAAACACAGACGAATTAAATATTATTAATTTGCCACGATTTCGTTGAAATAAAAAAAAACAGCCGGTATAAAGCGGACAATAAAAACCCGTTCAAATGAGACGTAAAAAATTAAACGTTACTCAACACATGTATTAATCGATGTTAACCCGAATATCAGAGCGGTTATGAACGTCCAAATATTTATACCGATTTGATCACGTCGCCGTTAAGACCAGTGGCGGTTATATAAAAGTCTTGAAGGGGGAGAGGGCGCGAACTCGAACCACGGAATAAATGAAATTGGACTAACGACTTCACCCCGATCACAGAGTCCAACCCCCGCCACTTCACCATTAACGGTATATATTAGAAGTTTATGACTCTAATCAATTACGGAAAATACGGATACATAAGACATTTTAATCGAAAAAAAAATCCACATCCTCTTCCATTAGAACTTTTTGAACAGGTCTGTATTCAAATGACGCCGGAATATACCCAACACTTCTTTAGATCAAAAAAACATATTATTTTCTAGAAATGAATTTATGAATATGAATGTAAGTATTATTTTATAATATGTAACCAGTAGGTAATAAAAACGAATATAAAGCGACAAAAACTCCAAGGGGGCGATCCACCTATCGACCCCCAAGATATCCGCCACTGGTTCAAATCTACCCGCAATTGCAACCGGAACCCAAAACCCGAACGAATCATTCCGAGCCTTGAACAATACACCGAATTGTGTTATGCGGTTTTGATTCTTTCACCGTCACGTCCCACTTAAAACACAGCGTTATAAAATCCTGCAGGCTACACGACACTATTTTCACTGAATATATTTATTATAATTTCGGCGTATGGTTATGAGCTGACTACGCTACACGAGCAAACGAAACGCCGCGAAACGCCCTAGAGAACGCGTTGTACCGCGAAAATACAGAGAAAACGTTCGAAAATTGAAATGTTTCACTAGAACCTAGAAGGCCACATTCGAGGCACCAAATTTTTACGCGCAAAATAATAAATTACAATATTGTTTATACGACAATAGAGCTGTTTTTTTATTATTATTTAATTCTTAAGAAGTTACGAGATTAAAGAAAAAAAAATGATAAAAATTGTATTATTAAAAAGCTTGTGACTTTTTAAGAAATAAAGATATTAAAAAAAAAACCGTTTATAGGTAAATAATATTTGTGTAAAATTTTGATGTCTAAATATTACTTCGATGGAAATTGTAGGAGTATGTCCACACTCCAGCCGCGTCCACGCATTAACATTTGAGCGTTTCTTATTTTTTTATTTTTTTATTGGAATCTATGAACTTGCGAACAAACAGCCTAGCGTCGAAGTCAACAAACGTGGTGGTGTAACAAAAAAAATTCAATTATTTTCTAATGTTTTCAGACGTATTTAATTTGCCCGCTGCTCGAGCGGCTAGTAACAATATTATCGAGTTCGCCACGTTTTTTCTACTATTTTTCACCGTGCGCAAGGCAGATGGTATCAGCAAACGTTTTGTGGCGGCTATTCGAAACGGAATCGGATTGGCGCGCGAAACTCGGTGAACTGAATGAAGTTTAGAACGGAAAAACGAAAACGTTCGTAACACGCGTAAGTACGACGGTTTTTCGATCAGCATTTTTTTTTTTTTCATGTTCCTAGAACAGTTGGTCGCACAAATGTTACACGCTGGCAGTGTGGACGAGGCTTTATAATATTATTAATTCGAGAATAATTAATGTTTAGAAGTCGATGCGTACCTATCAGAAGTGTACGAAGAACTCGTTATATTATTATATTATCTTCGTCGCCGGAACGATTTTCGATCCGTCTGTATACAGTGGCGTAGCGTGCAATGGGACGTGGTGTTTTAGTGATGTGTCTTTTATCGATTTTTTTTGAAAATTGTTTTTTACGCGTACCGCGTGTGTACGTTTATTATATATTATTGTATCGCATCTGTACGTACTACGGTTCATAAAAAAAAAAAAAAAAATCCGATGGTCATTAGTTTTTACATTATTTTAATAGGGTGATTCAAATGTCCTCTTAAGATACAAAAGTATTCTTAAAGTGATCAATGCGGTGGTCAGGCCACAATAATGTTCAATATGGCCGGCCGGCGTGTCTTTATCCGGGCTTTGAACTCTTTCGAGTATTTTTTATTTCAGGCAATGTTATGTCTTTTACATAAAATCGGAGGACGCTGTAAAACGTTTTCTGTTGTCGATTACAAACTGCAGTCGACGCTCACGAGACGCGTTTATTCGCAAAAAAAAAAAAAATATATATATAGAGAGTTATATTGAGACTATGACGACGCGATTAAGTCTTCGAAATCTTTCTTTTTTTTTTCTACTACCCATACTTATAAAATTCCACGTAACACCCTCCCCACCACCTGTATAGAATTCTGGCCACGCCGCTGCAAAATATTATTCATACAACGCGCGCCTTGCACTCACCTTGGATATCCTCCAGTTGGACTGAGTGACGGACGTGTCCTCGTCGTTTTTGGTATCGATGGACAGGTTGACGGGCACGGACGATCGTCTCCGCCGTTTCTCCGGGTGGTGGTGGTGGTGGTGGTGATGGTGGTGATGCGCATCGAACCGGGACCCGGGCGAAAGGTTCTCCGGGTCCGTCCTGGTCGACAGCTCGGACGACGACGCGGTGGACGGCGGTTGTCCGGCTGCTGCTGCTGCTGCGACGACGGCAGCAGCAGCGGCGGCGGCGGCGGCGGCGACGCGGACGACGACTCGTACATGGCGCGTTGCCACGTGTCCGACCGGATCTCCAGCAAGTTCAACAGGCTGACCACCTCGTTGAATTCGTTTTCCTGCGTCGTATAAAACACACAGGAACGGCAAAAATCATAACCATCTACGCACGCATTACCGATATATACTCACTAATACGCTCGCTTGTCCGGTGTAAATAAAGTCCAGCACGGTCTTCATGTGCACCTCCTTGATCTCCGGGAACTGGAGCACCAGGTTGTGGTACATGCACACGTTGTCGTCTTTGAGCAGCCGCCGGACCAGCGGGCTGACCGAGGCCAGCACCAGCGAATGCGCCCGGATGGTCACGCCTTGTTCGCACATCAGCTCCATGTCCGAGTGCTCGTCGCCGGCCTGCTGGATCTCGGCCATCAGGTAAACGTGATGGTTGCCGTAGTGCAGCGTTAACGGCGCGGCGTTGCCGCATTCCGAGTCCGTATCATACATCATTCGGTTGTGGCTGGACAACAGAACACACGCGACGACGACATACGATTACTTTGGATACACACGTGTATCGTATATATTATTATATACGGACATATACATCAGGCACGTATCAGGAAACGGGTACGAATGAAAATTATTTTCTTTACCTAACACCGCGGAGCATTTCACGCGCGCGCGCGCGCGGTGTTTATATTGTACGCGACGCGACGGCTTATATAAATAAATAAATAAATAAATAAATACGTGTGTATATATATAAATATATACGGTGTGTAAAGTCTGGCCGAAACGTACGCGCGCGGCCAGAAGTTATTACAGTTCGGGAAACCGACTACGAGCTTATTATAAATATTTTAGCGAATAATTTTTATTTTTTTTTTTTTTACATATTATACTTTTGGTTACCCGCTTTTTATACTCGTATTTTGATAACGAATGCAATTTAATCACGGTACACGATCCCGCGTACGATTCTCAATTATTTTATACGTAAATTGCACGTTTGACTCGATATTATCCGTGAAACGACGAGAGTGCGTCGAAAACTGTCCGTTATACTTGGAAAAAAAAAAAGAATTTTAAATCACTCGGCCGGCGTAAATTCAACACAGCGAGTTTCGTACTTTTTACTCGATGCGTCTGCTGCGTGATGATCGATTTTCTGGTATGTAATACGCGTCCCTTAATTTGTGGATAATAATTAGGACTAGAGACTTATAGGGGTTTGTGTGTTTTTTTTTTTAATAATCTTTCGAAACATAGCTTTGTTATTCGTTGCACGATACTAAGAGATTATATAGAAAAAACATTTTTTTTTTGCTTATTTTCCGTATTTATAGCTCTTTTTCACCCGCTTTTGTGCGTACATCGTGAGGAGCACATTTCAAGAGTACATTTCACGTAATTTTTATACTAATTAAGAAAAATTAGTATCTAATTATTTATGGTTAAAATCGGTAAAAATATATATATATATATATATGTATTTTCGATGAAATGAACGGGCCGCTGTGTATTTTCCCCGCGTCTACTCGATAATTTCTATTTGAAATTTTCTACGACAATAATATTATAAATGCAAATACATTGTACGAGTGTTTAATTCAAGGTAGGTTTTTATTCTATCCGTGCTTATATTTTAAATTGTAGTAGCTGGTAGTTTCTAGTTTTATTAATATTATTTTTATTATAATATCCAACGATATCATTATTTTTATCTACACACGATGACTACGTGTACGGGGATATTTTAATCTGTCGGTGCCAGCAGTTTGTATCGCGAAATTTTTTTATTTTAATATTGAATATTAATAATTTTTTCATTATTTATTTATTTATTTATTTATCTATTATATAGGTACCGAACAGATTTTGGTTTTTAATGCGTATTTTGCAGATAGCATATTTAGTGATTTTTGGGGAGCGAAAAATGCGTGCATATTTAAAAAAAATTTTTTTAGGATGTAAAGTCCTTAGTGATAATTAAAGAAAATAATAATTTCCATTTGAAAATACGGACGCGATTGAATATTACAGTGTACGTCGAGAATTTGTCGCTTTTTAATCGACGCAGTGAAGAATAATTCCACTAATTAAATACCGAGCAAACTGCAATAGTAGATAATAATATTATAATGTGGCGAGTGTGTTTACAAAAAGATTTACACTATCGAGACGCGCGGAATACATTTCCGACGACCTATATTACATAAATCGCCTTATTTTATGAGACTGTTAAAAAACTGTTGTATAAATAGGTTTCGATAATAAGTTTTGATAGCGATTACACACGTTTTATTCGCTTATAATATAATATATATATATATATATATATATATATATGCAATATGCTCGTGGTTATTATAAATAATCTCTACGTTTTCACCGTAGACCACCTTAACGATTTAATAAACGCAATACCGACTTTGAATCAAATAACGTAATAAAACATTATATTGTTATACTTGGGCAATAATTATTAAACACAAAATACATAAAACACTACTGTTAATAAGTCGAGATTGTGTGACCTACATAAATACGATTTTATCCACACCAGTGAAGAAATATCAAATAATTTTGTGCGCGCTCCGGGTTTGATAAATCTATTATATCCGGCGATGCGTATATATTTATCGGGAGTACATTTAACCGGCGCCATTCAGTTGTGTTAATACAGAATTCAAAAAGGTACATATATTAAGAAAGAAACGTTTAATTAAACTAGAGATAATATTGATAAAAATTAGATTACGATAATATTCGTGTTGATTATTTCTATGTATGTGTGTGTGCGAGTGTCAATATCTGTCAAATCAATTAGGTATTTTACTGCGTAAAATTACATTTCGCTATTGTAAAAGTGCACGTAATATAAACGTTTTACACGACATTGTGTAGGTATAGTAATGTTTTTCCCTAATAGTTTTCCAGATATCCTAAGCGTTTGTATAATAATAATCACTTGTAGTGACAGAACCGAAATCAACTGTTCGACGGAACACTTGCAGCCGAAATCGTCTTATACGAGCCTAACGATAATGGACAAGACGACTTGACAGAAGCGGGTGTCCATTGACACTACTCCGAGTTTTATTTTATTTATTTTTTGGGTTAATTATTAAAGAGTTCTTTGGGTCATTTACGCTAGGGCAGACATATCGGGTTGACAGGAAGAGTAACGGATGAAAGGTCGGAAATAAGCGGGTTGGGATGAAGTTATATGTGTTTCTAAGAAATCTTTTTTGTAACGATACCAGCTAATGCAGGGATTTTAGGAATTTCACGGTATGCGTGAGAGATTGCTAATATATACCAAGGAGCATTGGTAATAAAATGAAGAGGCAAATCGATTGGAAGGACTGAATGGCATTGATGCGATAGAGATGTTATGATTTTTGAATGCCGTAGGTCGTTATTAGACGGATTACTATTTTTTTATAAACAAGGAGTCTTATATATAGTGCGTAGGATATTCGATATAAAAAGTTATCAAAGTTTGTGAAGTCTCGTGTTTAGGGATTATCTCTTTGTTTTTATGCGGTTGGCTCCCAAGTGAGTCTTTTGTCGAGGTAGATACCTATATAGGTATCTGCAGGTATCCGCTGTATTTGTTAGGGAATTGAGTCGTTGTCAAGAAATATTTTTGGACTGTTACCTAATGACGCAGGGAAAATAATATAATACGTGCAGGTTTGCTTGTATTGATTTTTGATCGAAACAGGTCGTTTTAGACGTGTTTGAAGCGATTCAGGGGCTCGAATTAGGTCGACGTTAGTAGATATCATCAGCAAAGGTAGCTAAAAAATAGTGTTATCCGAGTGGGGGCCGGGTATCAGAGGTAAATAGGTTGTATTAAATGTATTAAAATGTAGTACGCAAACAATCACACGTAAATGTCGGTAGAATATTATTATTATAAACGACCTCGAAAGTGCTAAATCCATAATTTATGTCTTAAAATAGTTAAAAATCGTTTTGTTAACATACATAATATTATAGTGAATGTTAATATTGTCGGCCGTTAATTTTCCAAACAATATGATGATATTTTAACAATATTTATCTCGTCATTAACCGTCTGAAAGGACAATTTATGTATTCCGACGGATTCGAACGGATTTGGTCAAGGTTTCGAGGATATTTTATTGTTATTCATTTACTGTTTGGCTAGCATAACGAAAGATTGTTGGTCTTAAACGTTATAGACGCCACGAACATGTCCATAAACAGGAGAAAAGCGTCACCGCACCGGGTGGAAAAGTAAAATGAGACGGTTGTCGCCGTTTCCTTTGCAGATTAGTTTCTCCACGGTACCTAGTCATAAACATTTCACCGTGCAGCAGTAATGTGTAAAAGTTAATAAATTGAATGCGACCGACAATAACTTCATAGAAATGTTTAATAGCGATGTCAATATTGTGAAAACTTTAACGCAAACGAGTCGTGCAAAAAAAAAACAATAATGTGTATATTACAGTCGTGAAATTCCGCTATCGAACGCGAAGTAAAAAGTTGCTCGCGGTTTTCCTGGTGTTATCCCTAGAGGAAAGATTATAACATACCGTTGGCGTTAAAATATAAGTGCGTCGCTCGAAAAAGTCCCGACGCGTTTCGCCTTGTCATTTAAAAGTGACAACCTTCTTGCCGTCATATTTCCACCGCCAGCCAAAGTAAAAAAAAACTCTTATTAAGATTTAGAGCCACGCCGTATTGATTATTTTTATTTTTAAAAAAAAACACTTCCCCCTAACGAGTTGTATGCTTTAAAACGTATAATTTCCCAACGCGAAACGGTTAATAACTTCGCGTTTATAATAAAATTATTAAGCTATAACAACGACGCAAACAATTAAAAACTAAATTGCTCTCGTCAGCCGGGCCGGATACAAAACTAGTGAGTGACATACTGGAAGTATTCGAAGAATATAAACACTCGGGAAGTGTCATGTGATGGTAACGAGAAATGGAAGATGCGACCAAGAAGCCGGAAGAAAAGAAACTACTTGCATTTAAAGCGTGGTGTTACAGGAGACATTTTAAAATAACCCGAGTAGTCGGGTATGAAGAGATCAAGAATTACTTCGAAGAGTAGAAGATTGGAGCTTCCTAAAAGCTCTAAAGCTTAGAAGAGCTTAACTAATTTGTCATACACTACGACATAACAGTATACTGGAAAGAATAATGAGAAGGATCCGTAAAAGGGAAGAACGGCCGAGGAAGGTTACCGCTCGAATTCGTCGGTAATGTAACTGTGTGTTTGCATAAAGTGCGTAATTTTTTTAAATTCGATAAATTGGCCAAACTCAAAACTGAATTCAAACTTTTATGTGGGACGCGAAACGCGTATTACGAATTAAAAAGGAAAGCGGGAAGAATGGAGGAATACTGCCAACCAGCCGTTGGGTTGTTAACGGAAGAAGAAGAACGGATGGCAAACGACGATCATCTTATCGTATTTGATTCGAACTTATAAGACAGGACGGGTTGTCGTTCAAAGAAAAAAATTCAGTTAAAATTCAAAACATAATAAGAAAAAATAAAACACGATTTTTGAGATTTAAACGGAATTTTTGTGTAGAATACATAGGGCATATGCGTTTTCTTCGATCAAACGATTGTAGATTTAAAAAAAAAAACAAAAACGCGAAAATCATCCGTTTAACATAGAAACTAAACGCTTAAAACTGCAATGTCAAACACGATTTTTGAATTTTTTTTCTAAAATATCGTTACATAACGGTAAACGTCGGTCTTTAATTCATCGAATTTCGAGTGTTTCGCGTTAATGTTTTTTAAATTGCATACACACATACACAAACAAGAAAAACGATAATCGTTTTTTGCGAAAATCCTAACAATAATTATTGTACCGGTAATTTGCAATTCGTCCGTAGTTTTTCATTACACTTGAAAAAACTACCGAGAAAACAGAAAAACATTAGTAACACCTGTTTGTGATGATTTTCTATCGGAAAACGAGTAACTCCTACACGCACGTAGAAATCGGAGCACTTGTGCTATCCGAAAAACTGTTCAAAAACAAAAAAAAAAATATGTCTACTCATTGCAAAACCATAGACCGTATACCTATAGAACACTGTTCGTTGCCTACAACACTTAATCTAACATTACTATTGACTCATAAACATTTAGGGAGTTCATCAGCTCCCTCGCCAACACGGATTCGAGCCATGTACGTTTTTCTTTTTTGTCACTGGTAATAATCGTGTAAAAAATATTGCGGTAAAAAATGAGGTCTATTAAATATTTTATATTTTTGACGAGAAACAATAATTCGTACAGAATTCATTAATATTATTTATTATTATATATTTAATATAAGTTTTTTTAATATCGAATATATTGAAAAAAAATTTTATAAGTATTTTATAGAAAAGAAGGAAAAAAGTTGCCTGTATATATATATATATATATATATATATATATATATATATATATATATATATATATATATATATATATATATATATATATATATATACACACTGCAATTACAAACACGCACCACTACTAAACAAATAATAAAGAATTGCACGGGGGACACTTGTTGAAAATGTTCGGTTTTTTTTTTTTTTATGGCATTTATATATTATACAGTCTTTCCCGAAAAGAGAAAAAAAAATCAACGCGTATAATTATACGATTCACACGGTAGACTTGTTGCATTCAAGTTTACGTCAACACACAACAACAGGTGTCGACATCGTATACATTTAAAAAAGAAAATAATAATAATAATACCGTACTCGAGAGATAATTAGGAAAAAAAAAGACGTGTTGGAAATTCAAAGTCAATTCTACGTTATACTGATAACCGCGAAAAAGTTTTGTGTAACGAAAAAAAACCGTGACTATTCACAAATAAAATATTGCGCTTTATCAGAAAAAGTATTTATATAATATATATATATATATATATGTATATAGCGAGTGAGAGATAAAAAAAATGTTTTTTTTAAATTTATCTTACGCAAAAAAAAAAAACATAATTCGGTACGTGATAGTAATAGATATGTGTGTGCAGAGCCGTCTTAAGGTTATGTGAGGCCCAAGGGCCTAAAATGTTTGGGGGGCCTTTAAATACTTAAATTATGATACATACTTATGTATATATGTATATATACTTTTTTTAAATACACATAATACATCGTATTAGTTATTAAACATTATACTTTATTAATAAAAACTTAAATGCCAATTTTTATAAGAATCTCTGTTACCTAATTGTTTATTACGATAATATTTCAAAATTTTAATATTTTTTTTTTATCATTCCAGATTTATTTATTTTTTTAAATATTTAAGTAAAAAAAAATCAATATATGGTATTTTGTAAATAAATCGGGGGCCCTTAGAATTTTGGGGCCTCGGGCCCGGGCCCTCCAGGCTTATGCCTTAAGACGGCACTGTGTGTGTGTGCGGGTAAATAAACATTGTTATACACAGTAAAAAAAAATTATATATACATATATATTAACTGTATATTTATAATATTTATTTATTTATAATAATTTGTATGATGCGGTATTTAAGAAAAAAAAAAAAGTAGGTATCTGTTTTACTACCAGAAACGTTTCGCGTAATCGACACGCGCGGCGCATCATAATTATTACAATATACACGTATATATGTATGTGTATGACAATGTGAAAAATAAATTACGTTGCGCGTTTATAGCACAAGGTTAGGCATTAAAAAGTCAGGTTAAAAAATTAAAATAAATTAAACGGATTACTCTCGGTTTGTATTAGGTATATATATTATATATAACTAACATATGTATTAACTCGAGTTTTTTTTTCTCGACCAATTAGTTTAATTTCGAATTTTCATTGGTCAAGGTCAACGAACGTGTAAGAATAATATATTTCTATACATACAAAAATAATATAATATTTTTTTCGTATACAGATGAAGTCGAAGTCAGTGTTTATTAACATTCAATTGGTATAAAATTTGAATTATTAACGCAATTAAAAACAACAAGAAAAATTTTAAATGCGATCGACTTAATTTTAGCGAATTAAAAAACAAAACTAATTCGTTGACTTGCCCAGCCCCTTATTGCAGGTGTGACAGCGTATCACAACATCGTCTCGATCCCGTTCACAACAAATCATTATTACAGTACGCTATATGGATACGATAAGTCTTAAATATGTTAAAAGTGTCCGCGATGTATTATTATTAACGATACTGTTATTCCAAATTATAAACTATAATAAAATATAATAGTTAAACTCTCAGATTTCGATAAGTCAAAAGTAAAATCGCTGTTCCCTAAGTCTATAAAGGATACATTGCGCTAAAAAAAAAAAAAATTTAAAGTAAAATGATGGAAAAAAAATTCCAAAAAAATTATGTTTCAAACACAGAGAGAGAGAGAGAGAAGGTAAAAAAAAGTTAATATTAGTATAGAGGACAATAGGAACGAATTTCTTAATTATTCCTGATCCCGTTGTTATCTTAAGATGAATCAAAAAAAAAGTTGTTTCCGAATCAACGATTGAAATGATTTATATACTGTTTGACAAAGTAATAACATTATTTTCTCGATTATTATTGGCTTAAAAAGCGTGTAAGTTTAAATTATTCAACATTTGGATTTATAATGATTCTTCGTTAATTTTTTTTTCTACATCTCACTAATATTACTTGATCGCGTTTTCACGATAATTTTGTGTTTTAATTATTTATTTTGAGCAAACGAAAAAAAAAGTAATCCCGGATTAAAAAACAAAAGTTGGTCGTTTTGAGTAAAAGAATGTTAATTTTTTGTCGTTATGATGGCAAAAAAAAAACCGAAAGATTTCCAAATTCAAATTCGCTTTTAATAATTAAATTAATACCGTGAATATAATAGATTTACCTTTTATGAAGTTTTAAATTCAATTTGAAATCAGTAAAAAACATTAAAAAAACATTATAGTCGCTATATTATTGCGATAATTTCGAAAAAAAAATTAATTACTTTTTAAAGTATGACGAAACGAACAATATTACGACACAAATTCGATCTTTGTGTTTTCGTTAACGTATCAAAAACAAAAAGAAATACAACTTATACTCGGCTCTAACGTGATATAGGTTTTTACTTGATTCCGAACGATTTTCCTTATAAACCGCGGTGTATCTGAATAACGATTATATTAAGTAATTGTTTTAAACTTTCAGATTTATCGAATTCGATATAAACGTACAATTTCTTTACTGATCTCTTTACAAAAGATATTGGAATTTTCTTACGTTTTAATATCGCATGTTTACGGCGTAAATTATATGAGACAAACAAATTTAGTCTGACTAATTTTTTGTTATAAACAAGAATAAAAATAAAAATGATCAACACTGACTAAAAAGACGGTAAATATACCCGGGAGGGATCAAAGGGTTTCCAGAACCGTAAAAAAAAACCTACGTTCTTGTCATTTATAATTTTGAACATTCATCGCGCACACGCGTACATAGTTGAAATTAAATATTAACAATTGTACTCTACGAAAATCACTCGGTACAATAAAAATATTGTCTTTTTTTCCGAAAAACTTTCATCGAAAGCCACTAACTCCCTCCGGATCTTCTACGGAAAAATAAAAATCGTATCTACGCCACTGGAGCCGGTGGTGCAGGTGCTCTTTAAAATCCGTTCCTGACATAAAAATAAAAAATAAAAAATTCTCCAGTATTAAAAACGCGTTTTGAATCCACAATTGTATGGCCGAGCCGAAAGACGCCGCGTTTTCGATTTAAAACGATTTTTAGGGAACTATTTTGCTGTGCCCGGAGGAGGAGCGCCAAATTTTAGTCTCGGGGCGGCCGGGATATTAGTTATTACGTTATACGAGGCGGAAAACGGATCCGACGAAAGTCTCAGTGTGTATGAACCGAATATATATTAAAAATATATATATATATAATGAAAAAAAAAATACGAGTAAAAAAGTAAAGTAAAAAAAAAACGTTTTATTCGGGTCATACGCGCTCGCGCGTATTTACAGACACCGCCGCGCGCGTTCCGTTTGCGGGCTGTTGCGTAACACTATACGCGCGCGTATCTGGCGAATATAATCTCTGACACTGCTGCTGCACACATAATATTCTACTCCCGCTTTAATTTTTTTTTTCTACTCTATTATTACTACTACTACTCCCGCTATATTACACTATAATATTATTATTACTATTATTATTATTATTATTATTATTATTATTATTATTACACTGTGTACAATAATTTCGACACGATTACGACCGCGTCATTCGACGACACGCACGAATCGAACGCATCCACGACGACGTCGCGTCGGTCGGTCGGTCGCGCGCGCGCGCGCGCCAGTAACCTTGTACGGGCCCGTCGCATTACGCGGCAAGCGGAAAGTGGGGAAAGTGAGTGCGAGTGAGCGAAAAAAAGGTCAAAATAAAAGTGAAAATTCGGTTTTTAGAACGTCGTCGTGTATAATAATATTCTCCTCCGAGTCGGCACGCTACGCGATAATTTTATAAAAAAAAAACAATTAATACTTTTTTTTTACGTGTCCACACGGATTTCGCATCATTCCTCCTTCGCCGTTTCGTTGTATTTTTTTGAATCTGAGCGAAGCGAGGATTACAGGTGCGTGCTCACGGGAGGGGGATGAGGGTGTCATATCCGCCCCCCCCCCACGGATCCATGGATTAAAAAAAAAATCATTGACCGTTCTATGATAATAAACATGACATCAAATAATCTCTATATTGTTACCACATTTATAGATAATCGTGATAAGTGATAACATGATTATCAACCTGTGATAAGGCCACCGCCGCATTGCACGTGAGTCAACGATATATCGCCATTTTTACAGGAACGTTTAAATGGTTTAACATTATTGGACTTGCACAGGGATATACCTCTCACTCCAGAAGAAGTTATAGATCAAATGGCTAAAAAGCCAAGAAAAATTGATTTTGTACATTGTAAATAATAATTATTATAGATAATATTAAAGAAAATTTATAAAATCGACCTTTGTTTTTACAATAGCGATTTTTCGATTTTTTGGAAAACGTCCTCCTCGAAAAAAACGCTAAACATTTCGTCTTAATCGATTGTCGTTTATTTATTACACCGAAGCTCCGCTCAGAATCGTTTTATCGAATGCAATGATTTATCACTACTTTCAAATTTATAATAAAAACAAAACTCTAAAACTAAAATCTTCATCCAAATAATTCACTTAAGCTTTAACCACAACCAGTGGCGTAGCCAGGGGGGGAGCTGATGGGGCTGCAGCCCCCGAAATGAATAAATAATCAGTTTTTTTAGTGGGTACCATCTATACATATTAATAATTAATATATAAATTAATTAATTATCAGCCTTAGCCCCCCCCCCAAAGAAAAATCCTGGCTACACTACTGACCACAACACCCCGAGGCTCGCTATCTTTTTTTTGCTCGAATCCGTACGATTCGAGTCCTATCGCTTTTCAAAATTTTTCTTTTTTTTTGTAACGCCCTTAATGTGATACGAAAACCGTTATGATCCCGCCTAAGGCATAGCATTTTTTTTTCAACTAAAATTAAATTGTCGTACACAGATCAAATAAAACTGTAATTAAACACGTACGCATTTAATAACTCTGACACAAAAAAAAATGCCACAATAATTTTAAGCTTTGCGTAAATATATATACATATATATGTATATAAATAAATTATAGTAATAACTAGACGTAATGTGTAAATATTAATGCGATGGCCTTGTATATTTCTGTGCATAATAAATCAATGTCCGGTGCGTGATATCAGAAAAAAAAAACGATGCGCCGGTATGCTTTTTCTAAAGTCTGTTATCCATATGTATTGTTCTTTTTTTTATTATTATTTGTATAAACGGATATTAGTGTCCTGTTGTCGTCTCAACCGGGATTCCGTTACGTTTCTATTTTTCGTGAAGTTCGATTTCAATGTTCAACGTTATTTTCAAAACGGCTCGTTTTTTTTTATATATATAATTTACAGTTTATACCAAATAGAGATATACTCAAAGAATTTAACAATTATTTTGTTTTAAACACTAATGAGCAAAAAAAAAAATCTTTGAAGTGGAATTGTTATTAAAACAAAAGAAAAAAAAACGGAGAAAATTATTTTTCTTTTTTTTTATAAACAACAGTGTCTCGGCTTAGATTTAGTTTCCACTCCGCCCCTAGTGATGTAAAAAACCAAAGTCCGTTTTAGAAAAATTCAAAAGAGTTTTTTTTCTCCTCCCCGATTTAAAGCCACTTCAGTATTAAGTATATTATAAGGCGCGTGCGATTGATAGTACTACTGCATCGCGCAAGTATTTTGTGGCGAGACGATAGACACAATATAAAAACGGTAAATAACGTCGAATCGAGCGAATTTTTTATTTACAAAAAAGCTTCATTTAAATCGCTCTTATCGCGATCGAAGAAACCAATAGTGGTGGATCTAGTGGTCATGTAAGGCGGGGGGTGAATTTTAAAAAATTTTATTAAGTGCTTTAAAAGAGTCACAGTGTTAATTTTTACTTATATTTTTTCATTTATCAAGACTATGTAAATATACTTATATTCGAATTTTAATATACCTATACACACGAGGCGCCGAATGCTATGATTAGCCGGTTCAATTTAGAGGCGTGTGGCCGTGTGGGTCAGTGGTTCGAATCATTCGCAATTTAAACAAAACACTTTTTTTTGCTTATTTATTGTTTTTAATGTGAATTTCTCTAGATTTTTGAGGAAATTTATACGAATGGTATTTTTTTTAGGTGGAGTTTTTAGGCAATTTTTTTGAGGTGGATGGGTGTATCCATTTTGTAAATGCAGGAATCGCCCTATAATAGCTCCCCTCGAATCCGCCACTGTATACCAATATACGCGCAAAAGACCAATATACTATCGTATAGACGCAATCGTAAGAAGAATACGCTTTAGTTTATTTGTGTACGCGAAATTATGATACTCTCATCGGAATAAATGGGTAAAAACGTCTTCGGAGTAGGTATTTGTTCGCGAATGTTTTAAAGAGCACGCCAATCGTTTTTCTTTTCCTGTATAGTTTATCCACCGTTCGGTTCTACGAGTTATTCTCTGTCTCCGTCTGAATTGAGCACATGGTTCAAATCATCAAATTATATCCAGGTACAAAATGCGACGATAAAATTTCTATACAAAATGTCAACCAAAAAAATCAATTATACGAGACGCTCGCGATTGTGTATATATACGTAAAAATATACTATTTTTATCGTATTATACGATTACACATACACACGCATTATGCGACTAATTATTATTATTTTGACAATAATAGTCTTAATCGTGTTAGTATAATGGGGAAACTTTATAACGCGTAATATTCACAATTTGTTCGTGAGCTATTTTTGAAAAGAAAAAAACTGTTTTAATCGGATATACTGGACTGCAACACGTACATTGCAAAAAAGGAATTCTCTCCGCACGTCGATAACGTATTATTCTAATAAATTACGGGAAAAAATAACCGTTTTATTTTTGAGGAAATAAAAAATACGCTAGCAAAAATATTCGAATATTAAAATAAAAAAAGTATTTAAATATACTACGTTTATTCGAATACTTTGCATGCGCACGAACACAGTGTCTCATCCTAGGCCATTCGGATATCGATATATTATAATATTTATGTCGCGCATTATTATTATTATTATTATTGTGATGATGAAGAAAGAAGAAAGGTTGAAAAGCGACTATATTATAGCTGGGCCGCAGCAGCAGCTAACCTCGGGCCGCCGTAACGCGATTATATAATCCGCCGTCGTTCCACATAAACTTTCACATTATTCGCGATTGTGGTGCGCGCACACGTTATATTATAATATTTGTGGATACGTTACCACCAGCGTATACCGCGGTTGTGTCGTACGTTCACAGAGCGTGTGTGTTGTCTACACGGTGCGCGCATTATCCCACGAATCGACTCAATAATAATAATAATAATAATAATAATAATAATAATAATAATAATAATAATAATAATAATAATAATAATAATAATAATAATAATAATAATAATAATAATAATAATAATAATAATAATAATAATAATAATAATAATAATAATAATAATAATAATAATAATAATAATAATAATAATAATAATAATAATAATAATAATAATAATAATAATAATAATAATAATAATAATAATAATAATAATAATAATAATAATAATAATAATAATAATAATAATAATAATAATAATAATAATAATAATAATAATAATAATAATAATAATAATAATAATAATAATAATAATAATAATAATAATAATAATAATAATAATAATAATAATAATAATAATAATAATAATAATAATAATAATAATAATAATAATAATAATAATAATAATAATAATAATAATAATAATAATAATAATAATAATAATAATAATAATAATAATAATAATAATAATAATAATAATAATAATAATAATAATAATAATAATAATAATAATAATAATAATAATAATAATACGAGTAATAATTATACGTAATAATAATAATAATGTATGCGATGTCTCCGTGCAGCCGGAGCTCCTCGCGAGGATATTTAATGATGTATAATCAGTGGCGTCTGCCTTATAAATCACTAGATTTCGTTGAAAAATCTTTGGATACCGCCATACCGGATTCTCTGGGACTGTTCAATTTTTCGAGAAAAAAAAATGTTTATTTTGGATTGTTTGATTAGAAAAATATTTTAAATTATAATTGAAATAGTATAGAGTATACGATTTAAATATGTATTAAGAGCATATACGGAGTTTTGTTCGTCGGATTTTGAATCTAAATTAAAAGACGGAATAAATCGCGGTGATCGCTGCAATAACGGGCGGACGCGATAAAATCGGAAAAAATAAATTTTACGAAAAGGCTGAGTTGAGCGTCCAAATGTCGTACGCGCGTGCACGTTTCGGTTATTTATACATTACACTGGCGAAAAAAACTACCCCGTTTTAAAGTAGAAATTTAATTTAATTTTCGTATTATTTCAGGGATAACTGAACGTCCGCGGAGAGAAGAAAACTATAAAATACCCGTCAAGACGATTTCGTAAAGTATCTCAAAACGAAATTTTAAATTAAATTCGTACGTTAATTATTAAGCGATCAATAATGAATTCATACAATTGGTCGGCGGTCGGCCTAATGCGATTCAACGTCATTTGTGGCTCTTATTTCGTGCGTTATGTAGAATAGCGCGGTAAAAAAACCGACTTGGTGATATTCGTACTCATATATTATAATTGTTATGGTAATGCACCGAAATGCCGTTAAAAAACATAAAAAAAACCATTACCAGTACAGTAGTTGCAGGTGCAAGTAACGCGACGATATAATAACGTTTCGTTCGGCCAAAAAGGAATTATAGAAAAACAAAAACCGAACACGACTCGGGTTAAACCTCGACGGTTCTTCCACACTTTCAATGGCCAAAAATTATACATTTTGCACAACACGAACCCCTGTTATTCGGAAAGACGAGGGGATTTAAATGTTTTATTTATTATTCCTGGGGTTGGGGATTTCATGCCTTAAAAAATCTGAAAATACGCATGCATTTATGCCCTTAAAAATAACTGAATATGCGCTCTTGAAATTTGTAAAATCACTAAAATATGCGTTAAAAACCAAAGCATTTAGTATCTACAAAGACACAGAGTACGCCTGTACGTGATTAATAAATAATAAAGAAAAATTATTAATTTATATTGTTAAAAATGTAAATTAATAAACTAGAACATGACTACTACAATAAAACTATAAGCATACCGTGACCCGTATTATACGTACTCATACAACATACATGCTTAATCCGCGTGAAGAAAAAATAATCTCGGTGGTTGAAATTTCAAATGAAAATTTCGAGCAGACGGGGAAAACAGACACGGCACACTCCTTTCATATGTACAAATGTATATATTTTTTTTTTTACCAATTTTAAAGATGAAATAAATAATAATTTTTTTAAAATTAGTCGGTATTTAATTTAATGAAATAAGCTCCTTATATTCAAATATGCAATAACGCGTGAAAAAGAGGTAAATATACAAAATATGTAAAAAAAAAAATGTCTATGAGCTCCTAGTATTATAAAACAAATTTCTATATCACTAAGCTATGTTTCGAATGATTATCAAAAATCATGCAAACCCCTATAAATCCTTAGCCATAATAATTATTATTATTATTATTATTACGCACAAACACCTCGTTTATGAATAATTTGCATTTACGTAATACGTTAAGTGTTTTGAAACGTATAATACACTACACGTCCCTTTGAATAAAACTACTCGTATTTTAATAGGAAAAAAACTACCTACCTACAAATAAAAATTAAATTTAAACGTCATGTAACGCATGAAAATTCGTGATTTGGATAATAATTTATAAGGGAACAATTTAAGGGGATTGAAAACGGGTATTTTCTCTCTTTGTCTTACACACGTGAAATATAGCAAAATAGACGTTTCGTATTTCCAACGTACCGATCGATCTATTGGTGCGATAAGAAATTTGAAATCAGATTTGAATTCCTCGCGAATTTTACTACAAAACGACTTTCCCACTTTTTCATTTTTTTTTCATAAACCCTGTGGGAAAAAGTGGGAAAGTCGTTTTGTAGTAAAGTTCGCGAGGAATTCAAATCTGATTTCAAATTTCTTATCGCACCAATAGATCGATCGGTACGTTGGAAATAAGAAACGTCTATTTTGCTATGTTTCACGTGTGTAAGACAAAGAGAGAAAATACCCGCTTTCAATCCCCTTAAAGCCATTTCACTTAATCAGAATGTAGGTATGATTTCCGACTTTTGTGTGTGTTCAATCAATTGAAATATATTATACCGAACTAGCACGTCTAAAACGTATTTTATTCCAATCGAATGTATGCACGGAATATCGGTTTGTAAATTAATATATTTTTATAATCATTGTCGCTACTCGTTTTCAATATTTGTCAACAACAAATCGGATTTATAAATGTATTATTAATAAAATTGTTTAAAATAATTTGTTTGTTTGTATATCAACTCGAGAACTCTGATATAAAAAGCTCGTATGTTCAATGCATTTATAAAAATATTCGTATACATATTATCGTCAATGGTCAATGGCATGACTAGGACAAGGATCGGAGTCCGATAAAATAAACCACCTTCATCTTAATATTACAGATAACACGAAAGCTTGATAGTATTAACTAGTAGTCCAAAAAATCTAATATTTATTTGAGTTTTATGAGAATGTTTTGATATTTATTTACTTTTATACGTGCCAAGGGGAGAGGGGGTTCCGGACCCGGAGTTCACCCCCTCGGTGCGCCACTGCATATCGTAGCATACAAAAAGTAACTAAAGGAATTCGTTGTTTCGTCGAATTATAAATTAATAAAAACGGACGCGTTGTTGTAAAAGTTTTAATCATTTTTCGTTTAGCTACATAAAGAGCTTAAAATATACATAATATATCGCTGATAGTGCGCATATCTACGAATAGATAATAATAATAATTTATTTTTATTTTTACAATTTTTTTCGTAAATAATTATTAAAAAAAAATAAAAAATTGTAAAAGCGAAGCACTTAAATAATATATAAGCGAATAAAAAGAACGTGTAAAATAGAAAAAAAAATATTTAAATTAATGTACTCGTAAATAATAAATATAATACGTATATTATGCGAATGTTTAATAAAGCCAAAGAGCGTATTATGAAAAAATAAAGAAATATATATATTTTCGTATTTAAATTATTTTTTTTATATTTTTACAAATGCAAATTATATACCTATACGAGTTTTTGTATTGAATTTGCTCATAATATTTACTACCGGTTTCGACAAAAATTCGTCATCTACGGGTATTATTACTAAGCGCAAGAGAGAAAAAAAACAAAACAACAACGAAATATAATTGAACAAGACTGCGTACAAAGAAAACCGTGTGTATAATGATGGGAATTCAAAAATAATTTAGCATTGCAGATAAAGTGAATATTCGTGTGTTTTCACTATATATATAATATAACCGGTCAAGTCTGATTAAAAATCAAAACAAATAAGTGTTTTCAAGGTGGCCGCCAATGAATGATACGGATAAGCGTTAATTACTAACAATATTTTTATCTTCGCTCTTTAAAAATAAATAGGTGAAAAAGGTTGTGTGTACACTGTACTCCGGCGGCAATGGAGTGTTGAATTATTATACGCCATTTTAAATCATAACACGTACAAAAATACAATAATTTATATTCGATTAATTCGTCACACGTTTCCCAGTAATATTTTCTAGACAATTATTAAAAACAATATTGCAAACTCGCGCGATCACTGTCTATGAAAGAGAATCATAAAAACCTATATAATTCAAATTTAAAATTAAAAAAATTTTGTAATAGACATATGAGAAACAATTTAAATTGTAGTATCGAAAACCGTATACGTAGGTTTTTTAACATTTCATAAAAATAAATTAGTATAGTGCGTACACTTGATTTATTAATGCGTACGATTCTGATTCTTAATCATTTTAAAATTTTCCACGAACTTGAATATGTATATATATTTTTTAACTGTTCGCCTTAGACATTATAGTAAAAATTAGCCTTTAATGTACAAATAATTGTAGCGAAACTTCCACTTTCGACTCTTTTCCTAGGCTAAAAAAGTAAAAACTAAACGTCTGAAATAATACATTTATATTGAGTTATAACGCTTTACGCGTACATACACTTATTTAAAAAATGTATAAACCTATACAATAGAAATTTAAAAACAAATTATAAATACGGAATATTAATATTTATGTATTATTAATATTTCAAATAACGCAACGGACGTGTGGCTATCGTTTAATAAATAGTAATTTAATATCGATCTGTAAAAAAAAAAAAATTTAAATGCCACCGTGAATTTCGATCGTATCAGAATAGTATAGTACATAAATTATTGAAATACTCGGAAAACGCTATATTATTGTAGCGTTTTCTGATCAAATATTTATAATAACATTTGGAAATCATATTATATTAAATGGCGGTGTATTCAGTGATGCTTATTACCTATGTAGAAACGAGTGCACATAAAAATAAAATACTACGATGGATTACACACACACACACACACACACACAGCGAAACCGTTGGAAAACAGCGCCGTCATACACAATTACACAATTGACATAATAGTAAAAATAGCTGAAAACCGCAGTTACAAAGTGAAATTGTATTGATTTACTTAAATACGAATTGATTTAAAACAGACGATTTTTAGGATATAGTTTCAGAATAAATCAACAGAACAGTGTTAAAATAATCAATATATAGTATTATAATTGACAAAATAATTACGCGTTGATCTTAATTGTTTTTGTAGGCGGGAAATGTATTTTTTGAAAACGTCCGTGACAGAGACACGACTGACACGCGCAACATAACAAACTTTAAATAAGTTTTTAACGAGTTGTAGTAGCACACTCTATATACGCATTAAACTTCTCTCCGAGAGTATTAATTGTCTCCTGGCTATACGGGAAGAGGAAGGGGGGAGGACCGTGATTAACAGAGATTGAAATTACGAGATTTCACCGTGTTTAAATATATAGTGAAGTTTTGGAATTAAAATATTTTAAATAATTATTAAGCAGTGTTCTAATTGAGGGGGGCGCAGAGACGGAGTTTCTCTTCAATTTTTCATACTTTGAGAGCACCCCTTTAAATTATTTTCACTAGAACGTAGAGACGGAACGTGTTATTTTGTTAGAATAATATTGAAATTTTGATTTTGTAAAGTTGCATTGAATAAGGCAATAAAAACTAGCTATTAAAAGCATTATTTTTTGATAATTAGTTGGACCTCTAATAAAAACTTTTAAACTTGGCTCTTATGTATTTTCTTGGATACGCAGAGGAAAATGATCTGCTGAAGAACAGTGGCGCCGAACCCCATATTCAAGTACGGCAAATGCCATAGTGAATAAAGTGGTGATGGTGGGTGGCCAGCTGGGTTATCACGATAAACTTATTTTATTTTTTTCATAAAAATATTTTGTGGACAATATAGTTAAGTTAAGCCCGAAGTTGAGTACTTATGAAGGAACATAATATAGGCAACATAATATTTATATTTTGTCTGCGAGTGTCGGCACGGATAACACCGGTGGACTATGAACGCGATAACAACGTTGTATATAATTCTAAAAATAACACGTATATTTCGGTAAATAATATAATTTTTTGGGTAGAAAGAATAGAATAAAAGTTTTCAAATAAAGAGCTTTATCATGGCAAATTCGTTCTTGTTGTTACTTTAGAAGTTTTTTTTTGATTTTCTATGTAGTTTTCTTAAACTTAAAGGAAATCTGTGAATAAATTTAAACTAGGTAAATGAAAATATGATTTTATTTTTGCCTTCAAGTATTTATTTATTTTAAATGAATCGAGTCATGTTTATAATTTTTGAACAAGTGATGGATGGGATACACATAAATTTTTAACTCGCCATAGTGAATATTTTTTAGTTCGGCGTCACTGCTGAAGAAGAATGTTGCCCTAAAAGGAAAAATACAGAAGAAAATCACAGTTACCAACAATTGTGGAATGTCATTTAAAATTAATTAAATACCAAATTAGCTGGAGTAAATGTGTAATTATTGATTTTTATATGTTAATAAATGGCAAGTTTTAAAAAATATATATACAATGTAACTGTTAGTTCATATTATTGATAAGATACATATTGTAATACTTTGATGAAAATGTCAGGGGTGTGGGGGCGAAGCCCCCCACAGGTCTGGTTGATTTTAATCATTGTAAAGGACGCTGATTTTTTTTTTAAATCTTGGAGTCCCCTTTATTTTATTTTTCCAATTCGAGCACTGCTATTAAGACGGTCGAACAATAATAATTTTCACTATTATTATACGTACACGCGGAGACGACAGACACATTACTATTGAATAATGTAGCAAATGAAACGTTCATCAGATCGAGTCCTTTTAATTTTCCATTACGCGTTTGCAATATTATCGCGGTATATATAATATTAGCCGTTATAATATAGGTACACAGAGGGCAAAACTCCCCTGGGTTTTGACGACTTACTGGGAAAATCGCCGCACGTTATATTTATAATTTTAAAGTAATTTGTTACACACAAAAACTTAACTGATATACTCGATCAATTGTTTGCCAGTCGAACCATGCGATTGTATTAGATAGGTACCTATTTGATCTGAACTCAACAATAAATTGACGAATATATCAAACTATATACAGAAACGCTTGTAAGCTAATTGAAGTGTAAGCTGTATAGTATGACGTGTTCACTTTCACAGTTTTACGCGCATTGTGAAAAATTAATAATATTTTTGTTTATTAATTAAGTTTTGTGTTCCCGTTTCCTGTTTTTGTACAATAAAACGCGCACAAATCTTTCTAAGGTCTTATGGACGTAAGGAACATTTTCTAAAAACGTAAATTTTACGACAATCTTAAAACGATACGATCTAACGAAGTATAAATAACAGTGTAAAAAAGAGCTAAGCTATATAGATAGTCTGACTATATAGTTCAACCGGTACCGCGGTTAATATTACAGATTCGAGCCAATATATTGTGAATTATGCTGAACACGTTGATGACCGTGATGTGATTCGTTAGGAAACTACTTAAGAGTCAAAAACATCGACGAAAATTAAATATTTCGTATAATCCGTGGGTGCCGCCTATGACTTTAAAAAAATAACTAAAACCAGAAAGTCCATCTCGTCCATTCAGACACACGGAAGGCTGGAAAAATAATATAGTATTATAGTTCGTATTCGGCTATCGCAGGAGGCATAAAAAGAGGTTTTTGTCGAGTATGCGTTTTATTTAAGCATCTAAAGTTCATAGATGTATACAAGGTGTGGAGGTTTTTTTTTGTAATAAAACCGTTTACAGAATTTAAAGATTTCCGCGCTTGTTGTCGAACAAATCTATCATAATATCACAATGACTTGTGTACGATAGGAGCAAATGATTTTTTTTTTTAGACGTTACGAAAGGTCATTTAAATAAACGCTATTAAACAGGCAAATTTAATTATTTTACAAAAATGAAAGATTATCCACACTGCACGCAGATACATCGATACATATACGTGTCTAGGTACGAGGGAGTCGAGGACGAAGCTATAGGTAACCTACAGTAGTGTTACCATGATGACGTCATGAACGACACCGTTGCTATGGTAACATGGTAACATTCTCGGTGTCGCATAAATCAACAGAATGACCAGCCATAAGACATATACATGCCAAAATACCGTTGCTATGCGACCGTCGCTATGCTAACATGGTAGTGCTCTCGGTGTCGCACAAATTTATAGAATGACCCAGCCATTAGACATACACTACACATGGCAAAAAAAAAAAAAATGTATCATTTATTTTTTTAATTCCGTTTGCCCTCCAATGGAAAAAAAAATTCTGCAGACGCTCTATTCGTACACAATTTATATTGAAATCAGTTGTTACCAGCTACACTGCATGAGATTTGTCAATCACATGGTCGTCGTATTCTGTATTCCGAGGCTTTTATAAAACCGCAAATATTAGTCAATTAATCGTGAACGGTACCGAGCGTTTGGACAATATATATATAATATAATGTGGTAATTTTTTTCTCTCTCGTTTTTTTTTTTTTATTTCCTTCGTAAGCGTTACTTTCGAGTTTTCGCGCCGTGCGGTCGGTGTCGAATAGATCGAATAATCGGGTCGATTGCAGAGACATGTGTACAAACACACACGCGCATAAGTAAGCGCGCCGTTTCGAAATTACTTCGAAGCCTCGTCGGGTTTCGTAAAGGTGTACTGCAGGGGACCTCTCGAATGATACGAAAAAACAAAAACCGAATAGAAAAAAAACGAGACCTGATAATGTGTGTGTAATTAATTCGGTGGATCGTTTTTTAATATATAAATATACCGTTTAATTATAACGGTGTACAACATTATTGTTTACGGTTTAACGACGATGTTTATACCCGCGAAAGCGTTTTTTAACGCGTCAAGATCGACTCGTCAATAATTCGATTATTCAAAGTTCATTCGATTAACTGTTATTTCGTTCGACATCACGCGGACGCGAATTTTATTTACTATTCCGTTTCCGTCATTCTGTATATTATTATAGGTAGTGAAACTTTTTATTTCGTTTTAAAAAAAAATTAAACGCGACACAAATGAACACACCTTCGTGTAATATTCATTATCATTAGTTGCCTAACGCAATACTATAGTTGCAACCAGTGCCGCAACTACCAGGTGTGCAATGAACACCGCCCGCCAACCCCAAATTTTCAAAACTAATTTAGGCACCCATAAATTGTCTTGTTAAAGTATTTGATTTCATAACAAAAATTTACAACTTGTAATGTCTGTATATTATTGATGTATATTTGTCACGAAATTTATTCACTCGACGACCAGTGGCACAAGTGCGCAACCATACGGTGTGTCTAAAGAGTTATAACTTCAAACGTAAAACAATCTTCAATAGCGTAATTTAGTAACGAAATATTAAATTAAATAATTTCATGACGCAGACCGGAATCCTATCACCATAAAAAAAAACTTTCAACGATTGAAAAATAAATATAACGGTCTAGATGGGGAGGGGGTACCAACCATGGGCAGTTTTTATTAGGGAACAAACTATATTATTATAGTATATAATTATTACAAATTAAAAAAAATTAATTCACAAATTATCAAGGGGGCATGTTTCCCTTTGATTTATACAAAAGGGGGCAGCCGTCCCCTCTCTCTCCTCCCCCAGTTTACGCCTATGGTACCAACCATATCAATAACATTAATTTATGAATAATAATTATCGAAATTAAGCTTGTACACCAGCCTCGTAATGTGTAATTGCGGCACCGGTTGCGACTTTTGTTGCAGAGAAACGCGCAAAAACCGTTTAGCCGAGACTCGGCAGTCGGCGTCATATTATATATATATAGTACTCGAGGAAGCGTTCGCTGAAAAAAAAATAATATCGGGAAAATAAAAAAATGTTTGAGTTTCTTTTCCGAGCTCGCAAACGGAAATTAAAATAAAACAAACGACTATAGAATTCGAACGCGTATTTCAGTTTTTCTCAAAGTGTGCGATAACGCCCCCTTGTAGCCTTCAGAGGGGGTGGTAAAAGGCCCAAAGAAGTTTGGAGGGCGTTGAGACGGTCTAGAGGGGCGATAGCTGATTAAAAAAAAATCAAAAAATTAAGTAAACCTGATATTTTAAACTAAAATTAAACAACAATATTGCATCAGTAATTTTAATAATTTCGTTCTTATTACTCATCCATTTTTGTTTTATTTATCACGTCTTTCGTATGTTTAAACACGGCGGCTTACGACTGTACATAAATAAATTCAAACTTGATATAAAAAAACTCGTTAAACTACATCAGGTTCATTCATCACATTAAGTAAGCTAGGTAAATTTAAATTCAAAGATTTGTTTTGATTTTAATAAAAATACATTTAAATACAATATTAAGTATACGTTTTAATTGCTCTTATTCGAAAGGCTCCTTTAAAATGTAAGTTTGAAGTCTGGAATAGAATATGGCATGTTTAAATAAAATAATTGTAATAACTGTTTGAAGATAAACAACAATTGGTACCTAAGCTTAACAATTTTTTTTGGGGGGGAGGGGGAGGCACTAAAAAAATTTTGATTGTCAAAGTGAGCGGTGGATGAAATATGTTTGAGAACCTATGATGTATTATTTCGATGAACACCTATCCAATATGAAATTCCGTAAGAAAAATGTGATTATTATTTTTTCTATATGGTGTTTAACGCGAAATATTTATACGTTGTTTTTGCGCGCGAGATTTAGAATTATTACACACGTATCATTTACACACGCACAATATTATATTATATAGAATATAATTAATTATCGCGCGCTATATAATATATTCTCGATCCTAAATATACAGTATATTTTCTTTAAATTTCTTTTTCTTATTTCTTATCAAACGAGACCGAACCGGGACGGATAATAATATTACATATATATATATATATAGGTAATCGTATATACTTTCTTTTCTCTCTCGCGAAACGAACATTGTTGAATGTTCCGTAATAGCTGTGGTGCCAAATAAGTTGCGAAATCAATCACGACAGCTATATATGCGTATATACGAGGTCAAATCGAATCGTGTCGTTTATATACGATAATAATAATAAATAAAATTTATATTGATTTATATATATATATATATATATACCTATACAGTTATTTTACCGTATTGCAAAGCGAAATAATATAAGCGTTTTGCAGTATATACAGCCGAGAACGTAAAATTAAATAATATTCTATGGCGAAATGGGTAAAGAGAGTGAGAGAAAAAAAAATCTTTTTTTACTCGGTAGATATTTGACTCGATCAATATAATATTATACAAGCGCGTGTCTATATAGGTGTAATCGAGAAAAACGTAATCGCGGTAACGTTATAATATCGCGATCAGAGCGTTTAGAGAGAGAGAGAGAGAGAGAGAGAAAAAAAAAAACCGTTTTATACTTTACAGGCAACGTGTTGTACGTACTTCGCCGCGGTGTTTAGTCATTTTGTCCTTGCGCCATCGGGCACCACCGTATATTACATTCGAAGGATATGCAAAGTATGAACAATACAGATACGATAGCAACTCGTCCAAGACCGTGGTCAGCAAAAATTTTATTTGGGGTGGAAGGGGACTGAGAGTATACATATGAAATAAAAAATAATAAACTAATAATAGAATATAAATCGTTAAATTTTATTTTAAGAAAAAATTCGGAGGCGGGACGGGGGGAGCTGTGAATCCTAAAACCCTACTCTAAGGCCTCGGACTCGTCGTTATCCGAACCAAAATATATGTATAATACAGGCAAGTGTATACTCACTTATTGTAATACTGTTAATATAATACCACGACGATCTGCAGCGTGTTAAACTAATATAATATCTTTTTTGAACGATTCCCGACTATTTAAATAACGGTTTAAATAATATACAACGTATAAATCGCCGAAATTTCTTACTGCAGGAACGGAGACGGGTCGTCATCAATGACGTTCGCGCACAAATTCGTAACGACCGATCTGATGCGACTGCAGAACACGGCCGAACGCACGAATGCTGCAGACGATATCGAAAATTTCTTCGACGGGGTGGCGGCCGTGGTGGTGGTGGTGAAAAGGTATTTTTTTTTGCACTCTTTGCCATTTTAAAAATAAATAGGTAGACGATACGGAAATGATAAATGATACATATCTATATGTACGTGTGTTGTTTAATGCGGATACGTGGTGCAGGTCATTCGCGGAAGTGAATGGAATTCGAGAAAGGAAAAAAGGAATAGAACATTGTAAACGCGTGTATTGTGCGTGAACAGAGACTGTTTTTTTTCGGGGGTGGAGGGCCTATTGAAAGTGAAAATCGATATTTTTCACGGGCGAGAAGATAAATAAAAAAATTTGCCCTTAATTTCGAGACGGGTCCGTCTCGGACCTCCCTAGTAGCTTCCATACGAATATTATACGGGTATATATAGAACTGCACGTCTCTTTGACAAGCGTGTAAAATACATACCTACACATATGGGGACGAGTTTTGTCGTTTGATTTTATTATTATTATTATTATTATATTTGCAGTAAACGTATCCATTCATTCGAACACATAATAATATATGAAGACGAGTGTGTGTGTGTGTGTTTAAACGTTATTATTATACGGACGACCGTTGGTCACACGGGTCAACTGGTGTTATATTTCTCTCTTTTTATCTCATTTCGTCAGGTTATTGAAAAAGAAGCGGCGTCGGCGAATAATGTTATTGTGTTTTCAAAGAGAGAAAAGCACTCGTACGTATACATATATATTTTGTGTGTGTTAATACGGCGAAATGATCGGTTTATATCGTACCTATACCGGATCGCCGGTCACTGCAGTCTTTACAATATTTCAAAAACCGGACACGGCCTGCAAAGACCTCTTATATATATATATATATATTAAGCTGTATTCGTAGTATCCGGTACGTACTGTTATAAAAGAAAAACACAATAATTAGGGAACGGAATCGTTAGAATAATCTTAGAAACAATGTTAAATTCCAAACTGATAATAATAACACCGAAAAAATAAACGATCGCTATATTTTAAAATAAATATACTTTAAACCGGTTTTTCTCTTTCGCTTTTTGCAGCCCGCAATTAGTCGTCGTTTCAAAAAAATAAAAATAAATTTACAAAATTCTTAGCGCGTTCAACTATAAAATTATTTTAAAAAATTGTAGTGACTCCCACCACTTCAATGAGATTCCTATACACACGCCCGTAATGATAATAGCGTCGACACTTATTGTTTGCTCTAAGCCTCTATAGAAGGGAACCACTTAATATTTTGAACATTTTGGCGTCCGTTTGGAAGGCGTATAACTACACATCGGTCACCACCAGAAAATCTGAAGACAGACGGTTGGGTATGCTTATGTTACACGGAACGAAAGTCATACAAATAAAATATTACATTAGTGCACTGAAAATGTATTTTTAATCGTTTTTTTTATATTATATTTTCTGTAATCTTTTATATTGACCGTGCGCAGTGGCGTGATTATGAATTCGGAGCCCCGTGACAGTGTCGAAGTTTTGGACTCTCATTATGCGCTAACGAAAATTCAGCGATTTATTCTAAAAAATGTACATGTTCGACACACATCGCATTTGTAAGTTCTTACTATTTTAATATTTTCAGACTCTGAGCCAAGTTATTGGTTTTACAATATGTATGTATTTTTCTAAATTTATCTATATACTGATACGGTATACTTTATTTGAAAAGTTCTTCGATTCTCTCGGTAGTTTCCTGTATTGCAATCATTAAATGCCGAGATTACATTAGTCATAAAAGACGTAATTTTTGGTTTTGAGGGCCGAAAACTTTTTTTTACAACATATAATTTAATAAAACATATTCTACGCGTTACTTCAACTATATTTTAATCACAATTTTTTTTTTTTTTTTATTGCCTTTGCAAATTTTCCGACAAAGTGTATTGCAAAGCCGAACCTCCTCTTTCAATCGTTTTATCGAATGCAATGATATTTATCGCATTGCTTTGAAATTTATACGCAGTAACAAAAAAACTCTAAATCTAAAATATTTATCCTAGTGATTCACTTGGGCGACGTCCGTACCTATTTTTTTTTTTTTTTACGCTTTCGTCTCTATAACAGTATGTGGCGTGAATTTCAAAAACGAAAACCAAAATTTTGGACCTCCAAGTCTACGTCACCGAGTAACTGACCGCGTGCGCCTACATAATTTACCCAGTTAGACATCTGAATCCGCCCGGAATATAAAAAAAAAAACGTATAATATTATAATCGAGCACATCGAAACGACTACAAATGGTTAATAAACGCTATTTTGGAGCAGAAACACATTTAAAATCCAGGATTATCTAAAAAAAAAACTTAAAAATTAAGATGTATATGGCTTTAATACGTCCTATTATCCTGTATGGCTCTGAAACGTGGGGCTAAGAAATAGACAGAAGAAGTAAGATCAGAAACCTTCGAGAGAAAAATACTTGAACGGATATATGGACTGATTCGAGACCCAGAAACCCGGGAATGGAGAATACGTTATAATTGAAGAACTTCCAAAGGCCACGAGGGAAATTGCGACAAGAAGACAAAAGGACATGCCCGGCGTAAAAATGGTACGATGATAAAAACAGTAACCAAAGAAGACCTTGCCACGGGACAAAGACCGTTAGGTAGAGAGAAGGATTTTGTGAAGAGAGATGTACAAACCGTAGACTCAAGAGCCAGCTGAAGAAAAGTAGCGAATTATAGAGAGAGAGGTGATGGATAAGAATTTGTTTTACGGGATGGTCTTAAAGGCCGAAAAAAACCAAGAAAAAAAAATTATAATTGCGCGCAGATTATTAATTTGCATTTATTTTTCCCCCAATATTTTCTCGTAGTCGTTGTTAACGAGAATATTATATTTTTCGCAAATATTTTAACCGCTTAAATTCGTTTCTGCAACGTAAAACGGGGGTTGTGCAGTGCTAATATATTATACCGAAACGAATAAATTACAAATAAAATGCGCGTCTGCAGGAATGCGAAGAAACCGGAAAAATGAATCCTCCGGCCGCGAGGTTCCGGAGGAATATATCGGCCGTATTACGATATAAATAATAATAGAAAATTATTTGTTATTATTAAATTATAAATTTGATCAATAATTAAGCCACCAGCTTAATTATTATTATTATTATTATTATTATTACGATAGAACAAGAAGGAAACTCACGAAATTCGCGCGCTGACATCAGGATGTGAAAACGATGCACACATCAATCTGCCGAGCTGCCAGTCTCAACTGCAGTTTGACAGTGATTATCTCGAAGACGTTAGACTCGGTTCGAATATTCACGCACGATTCACTGTTTTAAACCGAGTTCCGAAGTCTGAAGTATAATAACTCTATAAAACATACATATAAATTTTTTATTTTTTTTTATAATGACTATTTATGTGGTAAATAATCTTGCACGAATTGCTTTTGATGAGTATTGCGCGTAATGAGATGCGCTTTTTAAAATTTTGTTACCGTGACTGGTCCGGTAGTGTTTTATAACGTAATGTACGTATTGTATTCATATATTATATAAACGACAAAATAACAACGTTCCTATAATAATATTATATTATATTGTTTCAACTGCGAGGTCTTATATTGATATTGTATACTGCAGTGGCGGATTCAAGGGGTGGGTAGCAGATGTAATAGTATACAATAATTACTTTTGGATTCTGAGTGAAGCGAGAAATCTATTGGTTTTACAAAGCTGTGTTTTTTTTTTATGTCTGTACCCAAAAATTTTATCAGAAGGAGCGCTCCGATCTTTATACAATCACAGTTTGTTTTCGGTAGAAAATTGTACCTTGTCGGTACTGTGGAGAGGTAATTTTTTGATTTTTTCAAAAGCGCCTGAAAACATATAACTCGAAAACTACCGAAAAATTACATAAAAACGGGGTAAAAACGCGATTTCGTTGAAATCGAATATCGTTATTTCTTCGTAATTTCGAAACTAATGGGTAGTATACGTATAGAAAATTGAAATATTCATCAAATATATGTAACTTTATATTGTATTAAGGAAAAAACAGAAAATATCAATGAACTTTCGTTCAATTTCGGACTATTAATAGCAATAATTATTATATGTTTTTAGGTGTTTAATTCAAGAAAAGAGTTAATTTTTGTTATATACACGAAATGTATTACGTCGCGAATCTCCGTTGACAATCGTTTTATCGAATGCAACGATTTATCGCATCGCTTTCGAATTTATAGTGATGACAATATAAGCTCTAAAATCTTTATTTTCCAAATAATTCACTTGAGCGACATTCACAACACCCAGCGGCTCGCTACCTTTTTTTTTAACGTATTCCTTATTGTTTTATATAATATCTGACTTTCCACCGATACAATATACTTATTTATGATAATTATTTTTTTTTTTATTATCTACATTTAGGTAATATTGGATCTTATTGCCTCCCCAAAACGAGAGTCCTGCGGCTACGGCACTGCTACGCGCGCCCGCAGACTTCCAACGTGTACGGAGTAAAGGAAAAAATGCGTATTATAAATCCTAGCCCTGAATATAAATGTAACTAACCGCGGAAACCCGCTTAGGATGTATCCGCGATGATTATAAATACAGCCGAAACGCGCATCGAGTATAATAACATTTTAATACGCTCGTATAGAGATAATAAATCCCAAAATTGGCCTCTATTTTCGACGGTTCGTAATTAAATATTAACGTTCAACCTACGTAGCTCGCGTATAATACGCACCAACCACCAAGGTCATAGAAATTATTGTACGGCCGCGGCGCGCGTCGCGCACGCCGTTATACAATAATAATAATAATAATAATAATATAATGTTTGTAAAAATAAATATGTATTTTTTTTTTTTTTAATTTTTTTTTTGCCCGAAACACACTCGTATGTAGAGACTCGTGTATTACTGCGGTGCAGAGAGTTTTTGAAATCCTTGACCGGATTTAGTACGAGCGTGAAAAACCATAACAATATCAATAATAACGAAGGTCCGAATCAACAATCTCTCTCTCTCTCTCTCTCTCTCTGCACAATACACATACGCGTGGTGTATAGCGTGGCGGCGGCGGCGTACGGTAGAAAATGTCAATTCGAACGCGTTTAGCAAAAAAAAAAAAAAATCCATTTCTCTACGTCCTCGGCTACTACACATACACACCGTGGAGTACTTTCAATTTCTCTCTGGGGATGGGTTTTTGTATAAAACATTAAAACTTCGTCCCCATAATATTTCGAATTCAAGCGTATATCAAAATAAATTAAATATTATAATACTCTTATAATAATAATAAAATAATATATATATATATATTATAAAAAATAATAAATAACAATATATATATAATATAATAAAATTAGTGTAAAAAATAATATATATATATATATAAAGAAAAAATGCCTGGAGTATTTGATAAGTGTTTACCAAAAAAAAGTAACAACTAGTTTCGACCGTAAGTCATCATCAGGTTATTTATTAAAATATATTAAATATATATATATATATATATGTTTGTCGAAAAATATTTGAATTGGTTATAAAAAGAAATTGTGACTTAACGATTTTCAAGATTTTTTTCAAAAATTCGTTTCGTTAATATACAGTTCAGAGTTACATATTCGGTGAAAATTTTTGGTTTCTATGACCATTAGTTTTATAATTACGAAGAAAAAAAATGGAAATATAACGAAACAAGGAAATATCAAGATTTCAATACGTTAAGAGTTTATTTATTTTCCCTGTACGACACTAAATTTATTTACAAAAAGGTAGCGAGACGTGGAGTGTTGTGGATATCGCTTAAGTGAATTACTTGGATAAAGATTTTAGAGTTTTGTTTTTATTGTAAATTTGAAAGCAATGATAAATCATTGCATTCGATAAAATGATTCTGAGCGGAGCTCCGGTGTAATAAATAAACGACGAAACGAAATGTTGGTAGTTTTTCCTGACTTTAAAAAAAAGTATTGAGAAAATCGAAAAATGACCTCTCTAAAGTAAAACTAGATGCAATTTGCAATCAGAAAAGGTGCTACACGAAAAGATCGGAGCACTCCTTCTGAGAGAATTTTCGGATACAGACATTAAAAAAAAAAACAAATCATTGTAAAACCAATACATTCTTCGCTCCGCTCAGAATCTAAAAGATAACAGATTTTGACGAAATCGCGTTTTTATCGTTTTTTATGTAATTTTTCGGTAGTTTTTTTCTGACGCTCAGAAAGAGTATCAAGAAAATCGAAAAATCACCTGTTTAAAGTACTGCAACTAAATGCTATTTCCTACCGGAAAATAGTGCTACACGTTAAGATTGGATCACTCCTTCTGCAGGTAGAATTCTCTTGCACAGACATAAAAAAAGTACAAATAAAAAAACACATCATTGTATACAACTATATAATTTTTAACTATTTTTTTTCTTTGGTCCTGGGGGAGGGGGTTTAAATTGAAACTTTCCTCCCCACATAACTACGGCTCTGCATACACACACGCGAGGTGCACGACAGGAGTGCTGCGAAGAGGAGGAGAAAAATTCAAACGAAAAGACCGCGAAGAATTCGCGTTGGAATATAGGCGTATAATAATTCGGAGGGGGGGGAGGAGGTGGGGACACATGTAAAGCGCTAAAATATTCACTGAAAAAGAACCGTTAAATACGGTGTTTCAAATTTTTTTTTATCCATTCATTAATATTGCGGGTATACGTATTTGTATTTGTACACACAAGATCAATCGCGCGGCAATATGATAAAAACGAGTCTGCTAGTACTCGAGACATTGATGTGTAAATGCCGCGTGAGCGGTAAAAATGGAACGGAACTGTGACTGGGATTTGTGTATATTGGTATCTTTATTCAAAGTAATTTCGATAATAAATATTATTATTATTTGTCATGACAACAGCTTACACATTTCCGTCCCATTTCCCGAGATTTACCCTCATACCGCCGTAATAGATGTTTACACATAAGAAAAAAAAAATTAAAATAATAATAATAATAATAATAATTAGGGATCGGATTTATATGCACTCAAAACCTTAGAAACACGCACTATATAAAATATGCATTTGTGCTCTTATTTTTTTAGAAATATACCGTTTGAAATATGTACGGAACAAATTTGATTTTCAAAAAATTTTCCTTTCTTTTTATCGTTTAAAAACGTTTACACAAAAGTACATAATTTGATTCATTTTCTACGGTATTTTCGACGTGTTTTCAATCCGAAAACCAATATCAAGAACATTAAAAAAAATTATATGTGGTTAAACGAAAAGAACTACGGTTATAACGAGTGTGCGACTTTGTTATGATGAAATTCGCGGTAAATATTTTTTAGAAAAATGAATGTAACCAAAATATTAATAGTATGCGTTTAAAAACCATATGTATAATATATATATATACATACATATATATATATATATATATGCAACGAAATATCGTAAAATACAGAAATATGCGGTACACGTCAAAAATTGCAAAATATTCAAGAATATATGAAATAAAACTTTGTATTTTGGATCTATTGACTACAATTCGAACTCGTAGCTATTATCAATAAGTTACTTTTTGGACTGTTTTGAAAAACAATACACGCAAATGCATATAAATCCGGGCCCTAAATTACAATAATAATAAAAATAATAATAATTATTTTTAGTTATTATCGTTGTCGAATGACATTGGCGCGACGAATAAATAACGATATTCGGGGGGAAAAAAAATATGCGAACTCGGCGGTGACACGCTTTAAAGCGGCCCACACACGATCAATAATATTCATCAATAGATATTGTTCAGTTTCGTTCGTAACGTCAATATAGTGAAGAGAACGCGATTATTGCTATTGCTAAAATTATTATATCCACACTCCGCATCAATAAATATCGAAATAATTTTGATTGTTTCAATATTATATTGAACTCGTCTTCAATACGATCTATATACACGGTCAATAGTATTGATCGTGTAAGGGCCGCTACACACACACACACACACACACACACATTTCGACGAGAACAATAAATTAATATTATAACGCCCGAGCACCGCGTTTACGGATTAGGGACTCGGAGACGGCGCGCGCGGTGCAGGAGATACGCGCCGACGAAAGCGTAAAATATACGACGAGAATCAAACACGAACAATACAATATTAATTCGACGTAGTGTACAAAGTAACAACTGTTTTATGGGCGCTCGCTGTGTAAAGAATAGCGCGTAAAAACGCGTCTCGTTTCGACGTGTGGGAAAACAATTATTTTATTCGCCTATTACCGCGCCGGTCGCGCGCGATTATAGGTTTATGTTATTTTCTGCGCGCGGTACCGCGCCGTGGCGGCGGCGGCGGCGGCGGCGGCCGTAGCTCACGCGCGGCGTTACGAAACGCAATACTAGCGCCGGCGCGGCGCGTTACGACACGCGGCGTCCCGGCCAGGAGAAATTGTTACCGAGTATAGTAACCGTCAGCGGCGGCTTAGAGAGGAGAAATAATTAAATTTTTTCCGTCCCCTTCGCGCGGTGTTTGGCGGTGGTTCGCTTTGCTCTGTGCGCGCGTTTTTTTTCTTTTCAAAACGTATACGTTATTAGAGATTATAGGGATGATTTTGATGACTCTTGCAATTCTTTTTTTTTTTCGTCTACAAACGCTATTATTCAATGTGCTAACCGAGCTACACATTCGTTTCGTTACATAACGATTTAGAAAACGTACATTTTTTTTTTTGTATAAAATGCGTTTTTTCAATTTTTAAACGTATTTTTACATATATTGCGTTGAATTTGTGTTCATTTGAACTCGTTTTTATTTATTTTATTCTTTTTTTTTTTTGTATCATCTCAGTGGCGGCGCCAGAGGTGGCCCGGGCCCACCCCAAAAATTCTTGGCCTCCCCTATGGTCCACCCTAGAATTTATGTAAATTATGTAAAGACTCATAACTATAATTTGTATGGGTTTTAAGTTAATCCTAATCGGTCATTAAAAATTATCTTAAAAAATATTAAAAAGTTGTAACATAATGTATATTGGTATTTCAATTGTAAACATATGTTAATAAAGTAAATAATAGAGGTTTAAACGTATCGAAGTATTCAAGTATAGTTATGTTGTAACACAACAATTTATGGTGTGTTTATGATATTGAATCTGATTTTTGGGGTGTGGGGCATAGGTAGCCCCCATAATTTGGTGGTGAATAGAAATATTGGCACCCCTCAAAAATTGGTTGGCCTCAGCTTGGCCCCCCTCCTGCAAAAGTTCTGGCGCCGCCACTGTATTATCTGTACAACAATTTTGTCGTCCATCTCAAAAACCAGATTTATGTCTTGCAGACTTTACTCAATTGGGTACTGCACTGCAGATAATGAAAAAGTAATACAATATTTATTACTTGGTTTTCGACGATTAAGTAAAGAATTAGCACGCACAGTAATATAGTATTAGGCGAGTATCAATCATACACCTATCTAGTGGGAACCTATTTAATATTCGCGATAATATCGGGATATTTTCGTTATTACACAGCGAGTCAAAGGAGTGTTAGTAGTGAATACTAACCCTAGTGTGTGAAAATTAGAAATGTATCCGAATCTTTTTGAATAACACGCGAGAAAAATTAAAAATTAATATTTTGTAGTATCCAGTATCGATTTTATAACCGGTTGTGTGGTGGGAGCATAACACTTATAATAATGCCCCGGGGACCTTAACTCTTATTAAAACGAATTATCACATGTAATAAAACACGAAATAAAATTGATTATACAGTTTAAGACGTACAAAATTATGCTCGGAGTTCCGTTCTTTTTGTCTTTTTTTTGTACTGATGACTATATATATTTCGTGACCAAAGGGGTGTAACAATACGATATAAAATAAACGAGATCGCAGACACTGATCGCAGTAAGTGTCTAGAAAAAAAAATGCAAAATGAAATCGACAAAAAAATTTTTTTTTATAAACGCGGTTCTATATCCTCCTCTCTTGGCTATACTTAGGCCACCTACACTTAATAATTCGTAAATTATTCACGAAGACTATTTTTACGAAAATTTATAATAAATTCTACTACACGTATATACGAACAACGCGATATATAATATTAATTTGTTTATACAAAAAAAAAAAACATTATATTAATATTTAATCTTAAAAACTAGAAACATTTATAAGAATATAATTTAGATTTATTACGGTTTCTATATATTAGCTCCGCACAGAATACGTTTTTCCTCTATATACCTACATATTATCATATAATATAGTTATCTAATTTCGCAATTTATTTATTTTTTTAATTTCGGCGTAAACTGTCCATTTGACGCACTACCACGATTTGACAATATATTAATTATAAAATCGTTACGCGGTATTATATAGAAATGAGACATTATTATTGTCCTGCAGCATCGCTATAAGGCTGTTTACTTCTAAATTACCAAGTATTAGACGCATATTAGACGAAAAAACTTGTTGCATCATATGATATATATTATTAATAATTCACCTAATATTGAAAAATTATTCGTTCAATACAAAACACGAATAATTGTCGACGAACTTGAGCCACTTGTGTGTATATGTACAAAAAAATCGCATAAATCCCAGGCGCCCAATTATTATCGTATTATCTTGAATATTCCCGATTTCCAGACTGACAGAACAGCGGCTCCTCTGTTATACTGGAGAAAGAAAAAAGTGATATATACTCGTATATACGAGTTTATTGTAGTAAAACCGAGGGGGGGAGAGATCAATCCTTTGGGGGGTAAACCAAGTTGTAGGGAGAGGGGCATTATATTAAAAAAAACAATATCTCTATTTTTAATTTAATTTTCTCATATCAAATAAAATATTTTAAATTTTTGATTAAACAATAATATACAGTATTAATAAATACGAATAGTTTTAGAATTAGGTTTTGTACTATAATTTTTAATTTATTTCTATTAATATCTTAAGAGACTTATTATTTTCTATTTTTTTTTTTTTTTTTTGGTTGTTAAAATCCATTAACAATATTGTTTTATATTTAAGTTTTCAGTCCGTTTGAACTCAAACGCCACTGAAGCCACGTTTGAAAACCGGTGATATAATTTACAATTGTATATTAAACTCACAACACGTTATTGATGACAAGATCAAAAAATAATGCTCGCGATTTATTATATAACAGACCGAATTATATTAATGCGTTCTGCAAAGACGAGTAGTTCAAGAAATGAAAATATTTAAAACGCGTATATTTTTCGATTTAATAGAAAAAAATTAGCATATTTTAGATTCTGAGCGGAGCGAGGAACGTATTGGTTTTAAAAAGCTGTGTTTTTTTTGTGTCTGTACCCAAAAGTTCTACCAGAAAGAGTGCTCCGATTTTTACGTGTAGTACTATTTTCCGATAAAAAATTGCACCTAGTTGGTACTATAAAGAAGTCATTTTTCGATTTTCTCAAAAGAGCCCGAAAACGTAACTCAAAAATTACCGAAAAATTACATAAAAACGGTAAAAACGCGATTTCGTCGAAATCGATAATTTCTTTGGTAATTTTAAACTAACGCGAAATATTCATCAAATACGTAACTGTTTTTTATACTAAGGAAAAAAAATATTCGAAAACTTTGTTTTAATTTTGGACTATTTATAAGAATTAAAGGTTTTGCATGAGGTATTTAATTCATAAAAAGAGTTAGTTTTTGGTGTTTACCCAAAGTATTACACCGCGAAGCTACGCTCAGAATCGTTTTATCGAATGCAATGATTTATTATTGTTTTCAAATTTATAGTGATAACAATACTCTCTAAAATCTTTATTAAAATCCTTATAGTACAAGTATCATTACTTACTTTATTCATACTTTATAGTATCATTCAGAACACTCCACTGCTCATTACACATTTTTTTTTATGTATTTTTGTGCACATATTTTAATATTTATAATTTTTTTTTTTTTTGTAAAAATTGATCGTTTTTTTTTCTTATTATTTTTACTATATACAAAAATAGTCAAAGGGGTGGGGGGGATTGAACCCTCAAACCACTGCCCCCCCCCTCCGGCTATGCCACTGCACGACGAGATATATTACAATTTATGCGTATATTTCACGCGTTTTTCCTAATACGATTCTCATTTTTATTACACACGCCGCCGTAACGAGTTGTATTATTGAAAACATTAATTATTCCAATACTAGGCCGCCGAGCGCGCCCGACCTTGACCTTGGTTAAAAGCGCGTAACAAAATAACGCTGTCAATACGGCGTTTCTTTGAAAAACGAATCACATCCTTTTTTTTGTGCAACTCTATATAAAATCGTTCCAGTGAAATTCTACGTATTATACTATAGAGTCAATAAGAGTTTTGGCGAAAATCGCGTGAAATAAATCATTATCTAGGGCAACAGGCCTTAAAAACACGAAGGGACGTTAATAATATAATATTTGTGTAGATATAATGCGGTATAGTATGTCATTGCAGGGAACGGTGCCGTAACTATACTGCACATTACGGGGCTGGTGTGCAAGCTTCGTTTCGGAGCCTAACTTTTTTGTCGAATAAATTAATGTTATTGATAGCGGGCAATGGTCGCCCTCTCCCCTCTGGACCGTTATATTTATTTTTAAATAATTAAAATTGTATTTTTTTTTTGTAATGGGGTCCTGAGTTTGAATATTGAGTCTTGAAATTATTTAATTTAAAATTTCATATTAAACTATGCTATTGAAGATCGATTTATGTTTTGAAGTCTTGAACAAACCATGGTTGCGCACTTACGCCACTGGTTATTGAACTACTAAATTTCATGGTGAATCTTGAATAATGTGAAAGTGTTTATGTTATATATATGTATTTATCATTAATTATTATTAATACCTACAAAAAATTTTTCTCGCATCGTTCCATAATATCTTACCATTTTTTTTGCGGGCTAACTAAACTTTTAGAGGGGCTAAGCCCTCCTAAGCCCCCCGATTTCCGTCAATGCACACATCCCTCACAAAAAAATATTTGTAAATACACCACTGCCTACATCAATTATAAGTAGATACACAAATTTTAATATTTTATTATAAAACCAAATAATTATCATGTATTAAAACATTGGGTGGTCGATTTGGAGGTCCAAATTAGTTTTGGATGGTTAGGGGGAGGGGCTGGTATACGACGCACACTTTGCACACCGTGTATAGTTGCGATACTGACTTTGGTGAACGGGGGGATGGGTTGGGGGAACTTCGCAATATTATATTGTCGACCTTGAAAAGTAACCCTATCGTCGTAACTTATTGATTATTTTGTCGGGCGAACGGCTGCTGTTGCTGCAGTGTGTACTGCGATTGACACGGTGCCCGGAAAAACGCGATTCTTTTTGGTTTCTTTATTTTATTTTTTATTTTCGTCGCGAATTTCAGTATTTTTCTTTTCTTTTCCGCTATAACGAAAACGTTCACAATCGACTAGTCCTACAAAATATTTACATAAACGCAGTGCGAAATAAAATATTTTACTCGCCATTTTACATATTATAATATACAATGGCCTAGCCAGGAGGAATGGGGTTTCGAGTGTTTAAACCCCCCAAACGCTTTTTTTTTTGCATACGTTTTGACGCCTAATAAACGTATTATAATTTACAGTGTTTTTTGTATATCATTAATTCTAGTACCTACTGCAAAAAAAAAAAACGTTGTCATTTTATACGACGAGTACGAGTAGTAAAATAGTTAATACAGTGGAAAGTCGACGAGTCGAAATTTAAAGGAAAGGCAATTTTTCGGACTTGTTGAGGTTTTCGACTTACTATTATTAAGATGTTCGAGTTATCACAGGTTTTAGGAAAAAAAAATTCGACCTGTTGAGTTTTTAAAATGTATTATCGTTTTTTTTTATCATTATTACGTACGAATTACATGTGTATATTATTATTATTATTGTTTAAGAATATTATTATTTAAAAAAATGCGTATTAGTGTGTTACGAATTTACGAGAAAAAATTCGATATATTACTTTGAGCACTTGCATACGCTATTATCATCGATAGTGTCTTCTACACCACGTTTAGAGCAGAGTACACTTTATCGTTCGCAATTACTAGATTGTCCGGTAATAAGTAATTTTCACTATCCATCTATGTTCGGAACACGGAATGTTCGAGATATCTATTGTTTTTCTTCTGAATAGTCGAGGTTTTTACAATGGAACGGCATTTATTTCGACTTATCGACTTTCTAATGTATTTTTTTTTTGGAGATCGTGTTTGTATATTACCAAAAAAAACCTAAACGTAATACGTATAATTCTATGAAGAAACAAACAAAAAAAATGAATATATATATAAGAATTTCGTATAGCAGTGTTTCATTTTTTTATAGATACACCACTGAACCGGGTCCTTGACTATTTTAATAAGAGTATGAGCATTGAGCAACAAACCTAACAAAAAAGGAAAAATATATATACTCGTATAAAAACTTGTAGTTTCATTTACACTTCAACCCACCCCAAATTCATTGCGCAATTGCATATATACGAAGTGTCTCACGAATAAAATGCGATAATTTTTATTCCGTTCGATATTATTAGGTGTTTTTTTTTTTGACAATTATTATTGCTAGTTAATAACACGAGTTATTTATTGGAAAAATTGATTCAATAACGAGTATCTATAATTACTGTGACGTCACAGGTTAACGGGGAAAAAAAATATTTGAATTTTAACATACTTCAAAATTTTTTTAAAAACCGCAATTAAACATTTTTAAACGCCAATATATTTTGTACGTCTTGTAATCTTGATTATTATATATATATATTAAAAAATATTACAATTATTTTATTTTTTATTTTTTAAATAATTTTAAAATGTCGATTAGAACAAAAGTTACCTATAGCATTTTTCTCCGTGAGACACTATTTGTATATTACGCCGTATCGAATCACCTCATAAAATTATATATGTACTCGTATATTTTAAAAGAATAAATGTTTTATAAAAATATATATATATTTTTTAAATAAAAATAATAATATATCGATTTCAATAATAATTTCAGTCGATTGTCATCAAATTATATATGAAATGTTAAAAGAAAAAAATTGTCAAACCGAACGTAATCGTAAAATAAGCGCTACGAATAAATTGCAAAATCTTTCGCCTTATTATAACTTACCGCGCAATATTGTATTAAATACTTTCTTCAACGAGAATGTGAGAAAATAATATATGTACATAAACTATACCCATATATTATTATCAATGTGTATTGAAAATCAATAGCGTAAATACGTAAATGTGCAGATTTGATAATTTAAAAAAAAAATCGAAATTCACTTTTGAAAAACGTCGGTGACATTTAGAAAACGACTTTCAAAACATTACGTTGATTAATTTTAGCTTTTAATAGTAGTGATAGAGGCCATGACCAAGTTAACACGAAGACGCGAGTCGGCGAGTTTTTCTAATAAAAGTTACTTTTATGAATCGTAAACATTTGCCAAACCCATTGTTAAATACAAATTAAAAATGTTTCAAACGTCGAGTCGTTAAATGAGGTAAATGTAAATAAAATAACGTTTAAACGTTATAGAAAGAAAAAACCATGCAGAATGCACGTTTAAATACTCGTGAAGTATTTGCACATAAAAAGTGTAATATTTACAGAATATACAGAAAATAAATACGTTTCGGACGTTTCTGCGTTATATTATACGGTTTATTGAAGTTTTATACATTATTCAGTCGATGCGGGACAACGGGATAACAGAAAAAACAAAAAATATAATATTTAACCTCATAAATAAAACACCAAATAAAGAAGCAATAAATGAAGCTCAGAAAGTAATAACGAAAATACGGCATAACCACTGGAACTCATTACCTGCAGGAAACATAAAAAGGGAAGTTTAAAAAAATAAATAAATAAAACGACTGACAAATGTCTACGTCCAGGCAATTCAAATGGGAGAGAGCAAATAGTATAATAACAGTAGAATACTGACACTCACGTCTTACCCATTCGTAAACGATTGAAGAGGAACTTCCATGCGATGCATGCAAAACTCCATTAACGATATAACGTTATTCACTGCTCTAAGTACTCAACACACCCTCAACAATCCGACGACAAGAACAGAAGAAGCCTTCAATCGACATAACGCCAAGAATATATTTCAATTCGTAAAACGCATGTACGTGGATCTAGAGAAAAACAATTATAATTCGAACTGTAATAAGTAATAACACATTAACACGAATGTAATAATCGTTCTTTATAGGCCAATATGCCGTCCGTCAAAGTCTGTAAAAATTAATAATAATAAAAAAAAGATATATATACGAGGAGGAGGAGGACGACGACGGATCGTCTGCTGACGACCTTACTCAGTCGTGTCTAATCATAAAACAGAATTTATTATTCAGCTTTATAACCGGCCAATAATTGATCGTCCATATAAGCGCGCGATTATTGAAGTTTTTTTTTTTTTGCTTGCTTGCTGTAAGTAATTATGAAATACGCGTGAGCGTGTAAAAGAAGAAAAGTGGAAGCCTATAATACGACGTAGTGCGTAAACATACGTTCTACGTGCCTACATAAAAATATTATACGTGAATATATTATGACGTATAGTTGTGCAAAGAAAAATTGTGTAAGTTCTGCTGACCTTGGCGCGTGGCTGCGCGGCGAGAGTGCAATGCGATCTTGTCATCATCCTACAACGATGTTCGAGGCCACGATTTCCATCCACGCGCGACCCCCCTTCCCAGCAAGCACACGCCTCTTGTCGTTGCGCCGTATACACTATACGTGATACGCGTACCGGTATTGTTGTTATCGCGACGGCTGTGATGTCATCCGCGAGGATTCACACTTCGTAGAAGGAGAAAACGCCGAGAAGAAGAAGGAGTAAAAGGATCGATGCTTTGTGTGTAAACATCAATCGCTAGCGCGCGTTATTATAAAATATTGCGACTGTTGATGGTGCAGCTATAGCGAGTGCTTTGCTTGTTCTGCCTTACTGAACGACGGGAGAAACGTATTCTTAAAGAATAATTTATTTTTACCTATTTTCATCACTATACAAACGTCACCGTCAATATTGCAGTATACCGCGGCTTATGCTGCTTGCTACAGCAGCAACACATTTCTCCGCGTATAATAATACGTTATCATAAATAATTTTGCACATTTCATATAAACGAGACGGTTTTGTTTTGTTCGGTAGCAAAAAAAAAACAAACGTGTATATTTTAGACGTGTGTATAATTAAATATTACATAATTAATATTTTAATAAAAGTCGCGTAAAAAAAAAAAAAAATTCTAGACGTTAAAACATATTATATGAAAACGACACTAGTGTCGGCGTGTATCTCGACGTGTTCGAATCGTTTTTTTTTTCTTCTTCTCTAATCTGGTTTTGTTGACCTCGACACGACTCGATCTCATACGCCAATGTCAATTACCACGTTATAAATTATTTCATTACATTAATAGATATTACGAAAATATTATTTAAATTGAATTTTTTTTTTTTTTTTATTAAAACGTAGAATTCTGTAAGAGAAAAAAAATCTAAATATTAAAAAAAAAAAAAAGAAAAAGACGATTAAAAAATATGTAGCCTCGACAAAGCGTCTTATAATAGCGAATACGTTTATTAAAACAAACAAACTCCGTCGATCGTTTGGTTGATTTTCACTAGTGTGTGTATACAAAATAATATACATATTAATAATAATAATATATATATATATACGTATATGTGTATAAAAATACACATATACGTATACATATGGGTGATTTAAAATACGAATATTTTAATAATCCAGCGGTCGTAACTTTTACGCGTATAATATTACGAAATGAGTTTAGAAGAAAAAAGTGTTTTTTTTTTTATATTTTATAATAATAACATTTTTTGATACGTGCGTATACGTAATATTAAAAGCGAATTTATCTATTATAATTTATTTCTCACTATAATAGTACACCGCACATAAATTATACGTTTTCATTCTGCAGTATATATATATATATATATATATATATATATATATATATATAAGCGCAATTAAAATATAATTCGATACAATAGCTGTTCTCGATATGGGCCCGTTGATAATAATCGAGTGAAATTGAAAATTGAAATTTTATTATTTCTCTATCGTTATTATTCTCATAACACTTCTGTTCGCGCAGTATATGACGTGTACTATTAATTATAATATAAATGTCACTTTTATTCCGGACGAACTTGTGCGCATCAATGAACAATCAATTATTTACATTTCATACGCGTCTCACATATTATACTGTTTACAGTCATGCGCATTTTTTTTATTTTTTTTTATGTTCAAGTATGTCCCTCGGAACACCGAAAAAGATCGAACATTTTTCGTTACAACACGTAATAAAATTAAGAATGTTAAAAAAACACCTTTGAAGTATTCTTGAAGTAACAGTATATACTTTTCAAAGCTCAATCGTATTTCAAACAGTACTCAAATAAAAATAATAACTTATTAAACATGTAAAGAGCAATTATTTCAGAAAAAATACGATTAGAAACTAGCAGCAGTAGGTTTATTTAAAACAACATCGATTATTATTTTATCAATAATCTCGATTTATATTTGCTGTTTGAAACCAGCCTTATTCAAATAAACCAGTATATTAATTGATTACGCTATAAACTATTATTATTATATAAATTGTGTTATATTTTATAACTAATTGGTACGATTAATTTACTTATTGTGTAAATTCGTAAACGCAGAATTTTAGAAAAAAATATTATTAAACCTCTCAAATATCACAGTTTATATCGGATTAAATAAAACAATAATTACTATTTGGTATAATTAATATTCGTATAACTGAAAACCTTTTTTTAACCGACTTCAAAAAAGGAGGTGGTTCTCAATTCGGGTTTGTTGTTTTTTTATTTAATGTTTGTTACCTCATAACTCCGTCATTTACAAATCGATTTGGATGAATTTTTTTTTATATGAAAGAATATCATCTCGCGGTAGTCGCATATTAATTTTGTAAATATTCGCCTAGTATTAGGCCAGAAGTCTAGTAGTTTGTTTTTCATATTTTCCGATTTCATAAGGATTGGCCTAGTAACCTACCTAACCACCCAGTCAAATGTATAGGAGCAGGAATGACGATATGACTACTATGAATAAAAAGAATGAAACAAAAATATTTTTCAGAAAAAAGAAATCGACTTAAAAAAATGCACTAAAAAGTATGAAATAATCAATAACATTTTTGAAATCGGCGCCGAATTTCGAACAACATTACATTGAAGAGACGCATTTTATTAATATATTGATTTATTATACAATAACTATATTAGATTAATGAAATGCGTTTCTGCAATGAATTTCGGCGCCGATTTCAAAGAGGTTATTGATTATTTCATATTTTTTAGTGCATATTTTGATGTCGGTTTCTTTTTTTCTAAAAAAATATTTTTATTAACAAAAAAAAAAATATATATTCTTAATATTTTTTTCGAAGCTTTCGGAATACGTATTAGAAATACTTTAAAAAATTGTTTTACCCTTGTTTGTTCTTTACATATCCGCGTACGCGAGCAGTGTTCAACAACAAATATCGGATAATATATAATACAATATTCACACTGTCCGGTTCTGCTGAGGTTTTATGACGCGTTTTTTAGCTTATCGCGCGTGAAGTCGCGTAGTAATTATTGGTGTAAGCAGAGAAGACACTTAAAAAAACGATATCGTCTCGCGCGATTGTATATATTAACAATATTTAGGTTGATTGGCTCGGGCCGGAGGGGGACATTAGCTTAGCGGCATAGTGTTTGCGTAATATACACTCGGTTTATTTCTGCATTCGTATTTAGTTATTTGTTATGGATTTGAACGTTTCTTTTTCGTTTACACGCAAACGAAATATAATAATAGTGGTAATAAAAATACGTATGTGTTCACAGTTGTAAATCAAACGCGATTCGAAAAACACGGTATAAAAACGTTTGTAATACGCAGAAAAACCGTGGAATTCTCTCGCTGGTCTCTTGCGTCATCACTGCACGGACGGATGGAATTGATCGTATGTGTGCGGCAGCGCGTAGCGAGTTGTACAACAGGAGATTGCAAAGCGGCTTCTTACACACACACACACACACACACACGCACATAGGTATAGATAAACCGTAGATGTCTGCAATATACGAGATAATTTCAATGTGAAAACTAGAAAACTGTCTACCGCCGACAATCGATCCTGACTTGAAAAAAATCAACCGCATCGACGTAAGTTCGCCTGCACATTATCGTGTAAAATACGAATAATACCCGCGAGACTCGAGTGTATTTTATAACCGTTTGATTCAAAATCGTAATAACACGTGTTTACCCACTGGCGGTTTTACGGGGGAGGAAGGCTATAGGTGGATCGCTCGCCTCAAGCTTTCTTTAAAAATATTTATCCAAGAACATAAGTGGGTTTTCGCGGAGGTACCAAGAGCAAACGGTTTACCTAAAGACCTAGAGGTGTATCTGTAGGCTATATACAATAATGTTATCATGTTATCTTCTTCATACGGTATAGAGACCTTAGATCATGTACTATATAGTATATTATGATCTACGGTGGAGACGGTATCAATTCTGCGGTTCCCACCGTCACCTTGGTCGTGCACATTGATATAAATTCTTAATTTTATCATGATTGATCACAGAAACAGTGTTACTTTTGGTTATTGCAAATGTTTTTATTGGTATAATTGAAATGCAAGTTTAAAAATGATTAGTAATATCCGTTTACAAAACACTAACATTTATTATACACTAATAAGTAATAATACAGACATGTACAATTTGTTTTATGCACCGAATAAGCTGAAAATTGTACTTATACTCGTATGTTTTAAATATTATTACTTTCGAAAATATCTATACTTATATACTATTAAGAACACACAACACTGGTATAGTGTTTTGGTAGTTATTGAAGAGAAAAAGTTGAAAAGTGCAGGCACGAATTTCGTTATGGAATACTATAGTAGAGGAGAAAATAGTAAAAATGTTTGCGTGCGAAGACATTAGGACAATGGGATCGTTTTTAATTTAAAAAAAATTCATCTCCCCTTTACCGCGATAACTTCTTTATTGTCCTTGGTAGATGAAAAGTTTAAAATACGTGTGAATAAATTTTTCTCCCTTCTCCCTCTTTAGACTTGTCAAAAACCGCCACTACGTATACTACCTAATCAATTATTGTGTTACACGTGTACTTACGTGAAAATATAGCAGTATTATTTATTAATTTAGTACAAAATTTAAAAAAAAACAAATTACGTAAATAATATTTTAATCTTGTTTATACATACATTTGTTAAAATTAATGTTAATTAATGTTATTAATACTAAAAGTCAAAATTAGGACTAAATTCTATAATATTATGTCAATAAATTTTATTTTTATTTTTTATTTATCTGTAAACTATAATATTATTTTTGTAATATCATTGATTGTTATATTTACGTAATATATGTATTACCGTTGATTATTATTGTAAATAAATAATCAGTGCTAATACATATTATGACGAGTTTTACTATCCGTATGTCAATCATTATTTACTATTTGATATATAAGTAGGTATACGTTTATATCAGTGGTTCCCAACTTCTTCTATTCTACTCCCCCTTTGTAGATTTTCAAAATTCTCGCAACCCTCCTGTAAATTGAAAACATTTTTCACCTTTTTTTGTATACTTTGTAGATTATAAGTGTTTAACCGTTAAATGGTTAAACAATCTATAATTTAATAAAATACAAATTTTACTTCGTGATGACTGTTTGCGCCTCCTCAGCAATGTGTTTCCGGACCCTTCCCCCAGGGGGCACGCCCCCCATGTTGGGAAACATTGGTTTATATATTGTTCAGGAAATAGGTATACGAAAAATAGATTGGAATTGTATGTGTACGGTAAGATTTTGCAAAAAAGAGAAGGTGAAAATTCGTAAGTGTAAAAATTGGAAGAAGGTGGGTAATCAAAATATCAAAATAGTTTTATAAAAATTGATTTGTTTCGGATCAGCCGTTAAAATTTAACAGAGTTTTGGGGAGTTAGGTATACGGTATAGGGGGATAAGTTTCAAGCCCCACAATACTGCGCCAATAATGTTATTGAAAAAAGATGTCAATTAATATTTAGAGCGACAAAATTCTAAATACGCCACTGATCGATTTTATTCGGAAGCGAAAATTCCTACTCAATGGGCTACTGTAAATTCCACCGATGCGCAGGCAATGGATTTAGGACATTATCCTATATTATAACTCCGTATCAATACGAAAATTTAGCACGCGAAAATTAATGTAAACTCTGCTCTGCTGCAGGATAATCGCACCCATCGGATTTAAAACCTTTTTTAAGACTAACACATTACATTTACTACAATCAAACAATATATTGTGTACTGTAGCCTTCGACTGTCTGATCTAAACGATACCGATCGCGATAATATACACATATGATCATAAAAACACAATAACGTTCGAATCATGACTGTACATGAGTTTAGTTGTCCGCGTGTTGGTTTCACGACAGGACGCACATTAAATTGAAATAGTCAGCGTCGAATCAGGCACGGTTTTCGTCGCTACGTTAGAATTTCGGAAGCGAACAGAAGTAAATTCTGGTGAAGATAAGTGAACTGTGTGAACAATAAACGTGTCCGCAGTTTTCAATAAACAATCGGTGCTTTGGATTGGTATTTTCAAACACCGAATACGTTTCCAATATTGTTTTGCTTATATGTTAATTCGGCTATAAAAATTAGCCGAATTTTTTACAATATGCAGATTATAATATGTATGTCGAACACACTTATATATAATTTCGGAACAAGAGATTTTTGAAAGACAACAATTCAAACAGCATCTTCGTGCACGCGTCTTCCGGGTAATTTTCAATGGCTCGATTAAAAATTTAAATAAAAAAAAAATGCACTGAAGGGATTTACTCAGTGCGGTGTTAACAAATATGCCGCCATTATTGCTCTTCTATCCATTACAAAAATAAATAAATAAAATATATACGAGTATATATTTTATTATTATTACATATTGCGTATCATTACATCTGTAGTCGATTTGAATTGGTTCGAATTTGTTTAAATCTTATAACTACAAATACTTCGATTACTTTAACTAATATTGTAATACTTCCATTTCTGGCTGTTACGTCCAACCGAAGAAATACAGTTCATCAGAATCGGGTTTATGGAAATTTTTAAAAGGTCACATTTTAATAAATTCATACACACAGTGCCAGCACGTGCGAACAATCGATTTTAAATTTGTTTTTTATTCGTGAAACAGAATATTTAATGTACCTACATATAAAATTTTTATAATTAATAATATGCTTTTGCGACGAAAATATAAGACACCGGTCTTTCTTTAACTGTATAATAATTCATAACTATACATTAGTTTTTACCTCTTCGAAGGAATTCTAAATTTTATAGAAATCTGGAAAACAATGTTGCTTTTTTCCTCAGCTCTTTCCCGAAACTCGGTACCATTTTATTTTATTCGCTTTCCACTCATATTAAAAAAAAAAAAGAAACTGTAATAATAAAATATCGAATACAATGTTAGGGGTCAAATGAAATTATCAATTTTTCAGCCGATCGACCTCGGGGTCACTCTCACACATTGCCTCTGCGAGAGCCGAGAGTGTAATAAAATAATTACAAGGTAAGGCACGAATAAAACATTTGAAATTGTTGATTACAAATTCATTGAACACAGTTAGATAGAGTAGATATATTATGGAGGATAGATCCCTGTTGGCTCTTTTTGTTTTGCCAAGAGTTATTTATGAATTACTTTTTTAAATAATTACAAAATTAAAATAGACTAAAATTCCACTTAACGGCTTACTTGGTGTAAAAACTTTTTGAAACCACAATTTAAAACGTCGTTAATTAATCCACAGACAATGGCGAATATTATAGTCTACGATTAGGTGGCTGATTTGCAGGTTCGGGTTACCGACCGTAAAAAATTATTTTCCATGTTCCCCTTCAAAAAAATCCTAAATAAACGCCCTTGACATATCAATGTAATCAATATTTTTGTAAAATGCACGAATAAAATGTATACTTGAAAACAGTAAATGAACGATAGGTAATAAGAAAAAAGCCTTTCCGTGATGAATGTAATCGCACTGAAGCGAACGAATCACCCCGCGGCATTTCCATGCCGCAAAAGATGCGTTTTTATATGTATCTTTTACAATAATTAATTTTAGTCTCTTTGAAAATCATTGTGAATTATGTAGAAAATTAGAAAATTTTATTTTTCTTCGAAAAAATAAAGTAAATGCCCCCTAAACACCACACTGGATTCAATGCATCACGTTAGCAGGTGGGATTCACATAAACATTTCCGCAAAACACCGGTCAATCGCGGGATACGCAGACGATTTCATTACGAGGAACGTTACACTCGTGTACATTGTACCTACAAAGCGAAATTTCAGCTCTTTTTTCTTTAATTTTTTTCTTTTTTTAATAAAAAAAACAAAACGAGCGTTCTACGTGGAAATTCACTTCGTTATAATGTAGGGACTACGCTTCCCCCCTCCCCTAATCGCCGAATTCGCATATTTATTAAATATATTATATTGCTAAATTTTAAGACGAAAACACGCATTTGTTGTTTCTGCGCGTGTCTGTGTTACCGCAACATAGCCAAGATATTTGACGGAATCACTTTGCGCGTTTACAAACATTATTTCGTGTAATGTACTTAGTTTGTAACGTTCCCTCGTTCCGGTATATAAAAAAAAAAAAACGAGTCTGCTATAGTACTGGAGACGTTGATGTGATGTAAAGGTCGCGTGAGCAGTAAAAATGGAACGGAATTGATTGTGATTGGGATTTGTGAATATTGGTACACCTTTATTCAAAGTAATTTCGTTAATAAATATTACTATTAGTTGTCGTGACAACAGCTTACACATTACCGTTCCATTTCCTGAGCTTTACCCTCATACCGCCGTAACAGATGTTTGCACATCAAAAAATAGTTTGGATACGCAGATGAAAATAATTAATAGTGGAGGAGTTCCTCCGGTCCTGATCATGCGTACCCCCTCAATTCGAGCACTGGCGGACACGTCTCCAGAGGTGCGTGCATCGCGCGCGCGACATCGTTATACAAACGATTTCTCAACTATTTCTACTCGGAAATCGGCTCTAACGTTTTCGCATAAATCGTGTAAAATAAATTTCGTAATAGGTATGTACAACATGGGACGCGACTGCCGAGAAATTTTTTTTTTCACAAAAAAAAAATGTCTGTGGGAAAGGGGGTGGGCCACACGAAAAAAAGATCCGCGAAACCTCAATGCGATACGTTTATTTAAAAAATACCAAGGAAACGGGGGGCGAGAAGGGGGCGTTCGCTTTTATTTCCGCGGAATACCGCACACGACCGCACACGACACACACGCGTCGTGTCGCAATCGAAACACGAGAATTAGGTCAACACGCTGCACAACGCGCGATGATTAGATTATATGTACAGCGAACACACACATAATATTATAGTATTATATCTCTCTGTGTGTTTTCCGGCTGTTGTTTTCGTCGCTGTTGTCCGCGTGGCCGTAGTATTTATTTATTTTTATTTTTATTTTTTTTTATGTGTAAACATCTACGATCCATTACGGCGGTATGACGGTTAATCTCGGGAAATGGGACGGAAACGTGTAAGCTGTTGTCAAGACAACGTTAATATTAATATTAATTAATTTACACGCAATTATAAATTGCGTGTTATGTGTAAGCTGTTGTCGTGACGACTAATAATAATAATATTTATTGCCGGAATTACTTTGAATAAAGACACCATCGTTCACAATAATCCCAATCACAATTACGTTCCATTTTTACCGCTCACTCGAAGTTTACGCATCAATGTCTCTCGAGTATAGGCAGGCTCGTTTTTTTTTCTGTCTTTTTGTCCGCCACTTTGCCGCGTCCGCTTTAAATCGAAAGAAATAAAAAAAAGAAAGAAAAATTCCGATAAAAACGATCGTAGGTACGTACAATATTTTCGAAGATCGATTTTTTTTCTTCCCCACCGCGCCATTTCCGACGATCTGTCGAAATTAATCGTTTGCCTCCATCGCGTTTGTACCGAACAAGCGCCGAAATCTCCCCTCGGAGATTATAATTTCTTTGAATTTCGTTTGGCAACAGCAAACACACACACACACAGGTCGAAGTATTTTTCAAGAACGCGCGCGCGCGCACGTTAAGGCCGAGAGGCACTTTTAAGGTGACACCCGCGCGCTATCGTTTCGACGCGTTAGAAAAAAGTAAAAAAAAAAACCGCGTTTTAACGCGACCGTTCCGAAAGTTCTTGAGGACGACCTAATAGCCGGGAGACCCGAAGGACTTCCGAAAGGTCTTGACGTGTAAAATCAGCAGCGGCGGCTCCTCTTACTGCGCGGATTCGTTATATAGAAATAGAAACGTGTTAAGAATAAGGACGGCGTTAAATTTATAGTTTTGTTTTTTTTTAATAATAATAATAATTAGCGACTATATGTTATAATATACGTTACGGGCAAAAGTCAAAATCGGATAACCTCAGAAATTCCGGGCAAAACTGTTCACGGTACTTGCAGGCCAAAAAATCATATTTCGGCTCTTTCGGCCCGGACAAAAACCTAATATTGTGAACAGCAAAATGTATTATTGATATTGTTTTTCAGACTCGCCAATCGCGAGTACGTCAAAGCTACGATACGATCGCCTTACAATTGATTTCCGTGGCGTATTTTCAATTTACCTCTGTGTGGGGGGGGGATTTATATAAAACATTGCGATTTCGTCCCCGTAATATTTCGAATTCAACCACATTATTGAAATAAATCAAATATATATATTTCTCGAAGAATTTGAATTGGTTATAAAAAGAAATCGCGACTTAACGATTTTCAAGATTTTTTTTTGACAAATTTGTCTCGTTAATACAAATTACATATTTGGTGAAAATTGCAGTGTTCCATAACAATTAGTTTTAAAATTACGAAGAAAAAACGATATTTGATTTTGACGAAATCGCGTTTTTATGTAATTTTTTCGGTAGCTTTTTCTGATGCTATAAAAAAAAGTTATTGAGAAAATAGAAAAAAGGACCTGTTTAAAGTACCAACTAGACGCAATTTACCATCGGAAAAAAGTGCTACACGTAAAGATTCGTGCACTCCTTTTGGCAAAATTTTTGGTAACAGACATAAAAAAGAAGAACACATCGTTGTTACAACTATATAATTTTTAACCACTTTTTCTTTGGTCCTTGGCTAGTGGGAGTTTAACCCGGAAACCTTCCCCCCGTAAATACGCCACTGATTGATTTGATAACACGATAAATCGTGCAGCTCATATAACTTAAAGTTCATTACACGCAGAGATATAATTTTATTTTGCCTATAGTTATGTGAAATACGAGAAGACACACACGGTATTCAATAATATTATTACATTGGGTACAACAGTATTTATTATACCGTTTTAAAAAATAATTTAATATTTATACATGTTTTTTTTTAATTAACATAATAATATTATTATATTTTTATCGATAATATTTGTACGCGCGTTTTCACCGTTATTGATTAAATAAATAACCGAGATCTATTTCGTTATTTAATATATTAAAATCAACATATTTTGTATAATGTGTACTGTGAAATATCCAGAAACCTACAGAGGCTATAGTACACAGTTTTGCCCAAATGTTGCTGGTCACAACTGTATATAGTTGCGCCCGGACAAAAGCCGAAATTCGATGTTTTGTACAGCATTTCAGAGGTTTGCTCTATTTCGACTTTTACCTGTAGGTAACATAATATACACTATTTAAATTCGGAGACGAATTTCGCGACGGCACGATTATGAGAGAGAGAGAGAGAGTGAGTGAGAGAGAAAAACTACAATACCTACGCGCGGCGCGCGCGCGCACGCGGAGCATTTCCACTTTCGTTTTCGAAATCACTAGACGGTGCCGTACGTGCCGCGCAGACCGCGCGGTGCTGCCGTTCGTCGACGTAGCGCGCGCACTGTAGCAGGTGGTCCGAGAACGCCGCTCACGACGCAGGTCCGGATTTAGAGGGGGAGCCCAGGAGACTTCACAAATTCAGGGCACCCACGCTTTTGTAATTATTCCACTGTTACAGATCACGAAAAACGGAAATTTATTTTTTCTGTATATAAAATTTAATTTTCACAAAACGAATATATATATATATATAGGTTATAATACATAATATACAATGTAATAGACAATTTTGTAAAAAAATAAAATCAAAACAAAAAAATAAAAAGAGTTGCGAGCATTCGATTGTAATTATTATTTTATATACGCATATTATTATTTTTGTATTTGAGTCACTTATACTAATTTTTTACCGATTCGTATTTTTATAACGCGATTCCCTATAATATGATATTATATATATATATATGTATAATTTATCCGTTTCGATTGGTTTTATTATTTAATTAAATAAGTATATATTGAATGTTATTTAATAAGCGAGACATGTATTGTAACCTGTTTATTTATTTTTTTGGGACCCCGCATTATATTATAACGTCCCCTGGCACGACGACCAAAAATAAAAACATATTCCCATTTGTTTCGGCGCATAGGAAATAAAATTAAGAAAATCCATTTTAAACGCGATCATTGCCGCGGTGTTCCGAGCTGACTGACAATAAATATATATAGTTTTTTTCATTAGTTTTCATATACCAAGGGCACCGCGACGACGACAATTAGACACGCGAAAGTGTGCAGGTATACTATATATTGTAATGTTGCGCCGGCGGAGGAAATTCGGTGCGGCAATCGGCGTGAAGTCGGTGTATAAGCAGTTAAAAAAAAATATAAGGAAAACAAAAGTGTAGTTAATATATATATAGATAATATTATTTAATCGTAATGTACAGAGACGAATTTCCGTATATTGTATACAGTCAGTAGTGTATTTACGGTGGGGGGTGTCCAGTGGTAGGTACTACTGGACCCCCAGAACCAAAAAAAAAATTACTAAAGAATAAAGATACTGGAATATATGCCACTTATACTCGCTTATGAGTTACGTGGGTGACGGGGAGAAAAGATAACTCGGACGAAAATTTAAAAAAAAAAATCAATTCTCCTCCTGAAAAAGTGTGCCAATATCAAACTAGAGGTAGGTACCTACATTGCGGCCAATTATGTTTTACGCTTCTTTCAGAAACTGGCCAAGTGTAAAGCAATACAAATAAAAGAGCAGTGATGCTCATGAAAGTACGAGTTAAGTGAGTTGATGAATTAAAGAAAGAACAGACTAGGACACACTGTAGATGTCACTACTTTGATAGGCTAATTTTTTTTGGGGGAGTGGAAGGATGGTGGTTGGAAATGACCTTTTTCACTGTTAGGTTTTTTTCGGTATATTATACTAAATTAAACTTGAGCAATTGTGACTGTTTTTACTGAATATAATGAGCCAAAATCAAAAAAAAAAAATATATACTTTTTATTGCAATAAACGCGTATATACGCGAGTGTATTATTTTTGTGATTTTTGAATTATTATATTTGTTAAAATTACCCAAAGGTATTTTTATTAAATATCTAATATCAATATATCCTGTTGGAATTTTCAAAAAAATAAATTTAAACCCCCTCCCAGAAAAGAGTTGAAAATACACCACTGCAGACGTAAAAAACATACCTGTACGTTTAAACGAAATCGAATTTATAGGAAAATTTTCACGTGTACAGAAATTCCGTTCGTTTTACGCGGCAGCGATTAATGCCCCGCTCGCAATTTTCGTAAGATTTTTTTCCCCTCTAATTTTTTCAAACCGTTCGAAATACATTAAAAAAAAATAAAAATTATATTGTTAATTAGAAATTAATTATTTAATAAAACACGTGAAACGTTTTATACTGAGCCGTAAAATAGTTTTACCCGTAATATAATACAGTTATTATAAAAAAAAGTGCGTTTTTTGACGTTTGAAAATTCTTGAATAATTGCAGTGCACTACAGATAAAGTTAAAATTGCCGACTGAAATGTTCAATCACAGCAGCATCAAGCTGCTCGTTCTCGGCGGCTCGTATATAGATAAACCTGCAGACGCTGATTTTTGCTCGATGCTCGATGTGATTATCAAACGGAGCGGAGATTCGCTGTTTTTTTTTCTTTCTAATATTCGTTTTACGATTATTTCCGGTATACCTAGGTGTTTTAGCGTTATAAAATCTCCGCTTCTTATTACTATAACATACTCGTATAATATATATATATATATTTATTTTGTCATTCTTATTTCCCTGTAGTCAAATAAAAATTTGGAAATAATAATAAAAAATAAATAAACTACACTCGCGAGCAAAAAAAAAATCGACTAGGAGTCAATTAAAATTAAAACGGGCGTTATCTTGCATTTATCGATTACGATTTATTGTCGGGTAATTTAAAAGGTAAGGCTAAACATATATTTCGATGTTTTCTTCGAGCTAAAAAAGCTAGAATTTATAGATTTAAAAATAAAAACGGTACACAAATTTGTGCCAGAGACATGTGACTGCGGGTTCGCGGTATGAGTCGATTTTTTTGCTCGCGTGAATTTCTATATAGGTACGTGTATACAAATAACACCGTATATATTATTTGCTACGCGCGTGTCTCTGTCAATATACAGCTGGTATGTGTACAGGGGCGGAGTGGCTCTAAAATTCTTACCGGGCAAATAACATTTTTCCAGACCACTAATTTTTAACCGAGCTGATACTAACAATAGATCACTATAATACTAAAAAGGTAGCGAGCCGCGGGGTGTTGTGGATATCGCATAAGTGAATTACTTGGATAAAGATTTTAAAGTCTTGTTATTATTATTATAAATTTTAAAGCAATGATAAATCACTGCATTCGATAAAACGATTCCGAACGGAGCTTCGGTGTAATACACTTTGTCGAAAAAAATACACACACACACATGTACCTATACAATTTTGTTGAGAATTTCAAAGACAATAGAATGATTATTTTCGAAATTATAGCGAAAAAACTATACGTGATATTGACGAAATCCCATTTTTAGCGGTTTTTCGTAATTTGTCGGTAATTTATCGCGTCGCGTTAAAAAACTATTGAGAAAATCGAAAAATAATCTCTCTCTAAAGTATCAGCCAGATGCGAATTGCTGCCGGAAACGAACTGTGACCGAAGAGATCGGAGCACTCCTGGTCGAAAATCTGTACATAGGATAGAAAAAAAAAATAAACATTGTAAAACCACTAGATCCCTCGCTCCGCTCAGAATTTAAAAATAATACTATAAATACTCGTAACGTAACGCTATATTATATGTTATTATTGACGTTATATTATATTGTACTTAAAATTACATCCGACACCAAATCAGTCGGGCCGTTTCACTGTTAAAGATGCCAGACCGCCGGGCATTGTCCCGGTAGCCCGGCGTGCCACTCCGCCCTTGTATACGACTTGACAGTTGACACCAAAGTCAAACGGCTGCAGTGCATCCTTACTTTAAGTATATACAAGTTACTTTATATATATATATATAAGTAACTTACTTATATATACGCGCTAATATATAAGGGAAAAAACTATAAATTTCTTTTTTTTTTTTCATTGAAACGCCGTATATGCGTTATGGAGAAAAAAAAAAAGGTGAAATTTTTCGTTATATAGCAGCAGCGTTTTAGTTACGTATTGTAACGGGCGTGTTGGTAAATAGAAAAAAAGAAATTTTTTAAAAATTTTTTCTCTATAATATTATAACACCGCACACGAAAAACGACGTTGCGACAGTGTACACACAATAATATTTTAATAATATACCGCTGCGCACACATTATATTATATATATACCTACTATAACAAATATACGAAATTTTTTTTACTTTTTTTCTTAAATTTTACTTACCGTATATAACGTTAATCCGAATCGAACGCCGTGGACGTAAATCATATTTTTTTTTTAAAAGTGTCGCGGCCGCGGCGGCTGTGTATACGCGCGATCGTCCGAAACAACCGGAAAGAATATATTTTATTATAATACCACCGAACTCTCACTCTCCGGCGCGAACGCGTAATATCATTTTTTTTTTCTACGTACGAGGACGTTTTATATATATATATATAAAAGAAAATTATAATATAAAAAACACACAAACACACGCACACACGCGAGCGCACGACTATTTAATTATTGATAAAAAAAAAAAAAAAAAAAATACGCGAAATTAGAATTTTCTTCGCGCCCCGCCCACCTCCGCCGCGATCAGCAACAGCAGACCGACGCTGCAAGACTACACCCTGCTACGGTTTTCCTCCATACACGCGCACTGTGTAATACGTGTATAACGGAAACGCGTCGTAAATTGTTTATACTTTTTTTCTTCTTTTCTCTGATCGTTTCTTTTCGGTTTTCAAAAAAAAACAACAAAAACCGCTGCCGTATAATATATTATAGGTAGGTACACCGTGTAGCGTGAGTATCGTAAATTGATATATACTAGGTGGTATATATATAAAGTATATAGGAAGTGCGTTGCTGTACTGCAGGCGTCAAAGAAATCACACGGCCTGGCACTCGCGCTTTTTTTTCTCTCTCTAACGGGGCGCGAAAAAAAACGACGACGGCGAAAACGGAAGAGAAAAAAATTCCATAGAAACAAAAAAAAAAAAACGCCGAATAAAAAAAGTTTACGCACACTCTGTAACGGAACGGGGAAAAAAAAATTACCGAAAAAAAAAATACGCGCGTTGCGACGACAGCGACGAGGACTACGACGACGTCGTCGGTCGGTCGGTCGGACGGTCGTACAGACGGCGGCGGCGGCGGCGGACGGACACGCGCGCCTGCGAGAGAGGTGCGGCGGCGGCGGCGGCGGCGGTTTATTCCGACACGTAACTGGTTCGGTTTTACGTGCTGCGCATGCGCCCTACCTACCGCCCGGGAAAAAAATTATGTATACACCGCGCGCGCGCGATGCTATTACGCGTACATTTTTAATAATATAATATTATAGGTACGGCGCGTTTTTTTTTCCCCTCTCTATCCGCCGCCGCCACCACCACCTCCGCCGCCGTACTATTACACAACGCGCGATACTTACGCGGCGTGCGCTCCTTTTTTTTTTTTTTTTTTTTTTTTTCCCCGTACGGATAACGTCGGCGGCGGTCCGGTTCCACTGTCTGTTTCGACGGCGCGGCCGACCGTATCCTTTCCCTTTCTACGACCGTCGTCACAGTCGATTCCGCGTAGTATACAACACACCGCCGCCGGCGTAGTGGTACGAAACATTGCCGTGGCGGCGCAACGCAGTGCTGCTCAACTTTTACCGCGACGAGTGGTGCAGTCAGGCGTAAAGGGAGGGGGGAGGGCGCGGCGAAGGGGCGTTCGGCCCCCCATAACAATTTTTAATGTATAAAATTACTTAAAATTTATATTAATAAATTACTTTTTTACGTAAGCTTATTTGTAATGGCATTATAAAAAAAAAAATCAGTTCAGTAAAATTGACTCGAGTTCGCCCAAACTTTTGAAAAATATACGCGTAGGGTGATTATTGATTTAAAAAATAGGTTCGCCCTGCCCCCTGAAAACCGTCTAGGAACGCTCCTGGGTGCGGTGGCCGCGCGCAAATGAAATAAACACTGGCCCCCGGGCCGACTCCGTCCGGAGGACGCTGATTTTACCAAAAAAGAAAAAAAAATTTCTTATTCCCGTGTACAGTGGCGTAAGGGTATCCGAGAGGCGATTAATGCCCTCGGAGTTTTCAAGGGGTGGTGGCCGCAGTGTTGTATAAAGATAAATACTAATTTATCTGGATAAAGGTAAAAGATGTTAGACAATAAAATTATCTAGATTCAGATAAAAGATTGATAAATATGTAATTATCTGGATAAAGATGAATTATTGATTACAATTTATCTAGATAAAAAAAAATAATAATAATAATATTTTTTTTTTATACTATTATAAAGTGTCATAAAAGTACTAACGTATCAATGATGATAACCATCATTAGGATTGAAAAGTACCTATATTCTGTGTAATATTGATAATGATCAAACTTCACCTTTACGTCATAATATAATGCGACTGGAAAATTAACATTAAACATTTTTGCTAGAATAATTATTTGTAGTATATTTTCCAACAATTGTATTAATTGTTTATAAATCAACCAGAGGCCACTGAAAACAAAAATTATATTGTAAGGCAAATTATTTTAAAGTACTAAACTAAAAAAAAAAAAAACACACACACAATTTTGAGAAATGTATCTATTATTATATTGGCTTCTGTAAAGTAAATATTTCACATGGCGACGTAGAAAAAATAAAGAGATTATTTGGGATTTCTGTAATTTAAATTATTTAGGATAGGAAATTGAAAAAAAATGTAACCGAGAAACTCAAATTTTTGTATGTATTGGAATATTGTATAAATAATATAAGCACTTAATAAATTTACTTCATCTAAATAAATTTATCTAGATGACTTACATATTAATCTAAGATAATGACTCATATAGCTTATTTTGAATTCATCTACATAAAATAAAAGATAAAAAAAAAATTATTTGGATAATTTATCTAGGTAAATCTATCTAGATGATATATACAACATCGGTGGTGGGTGGGCCTTTGATCTAAGTTGTAATTTGGTATATTTTACAATAAAACGTAAAATTGTATTCGATAATATTTTTATGATTAATAATCTATTATCAATTATACTTGTACTGTAACGTAGTTACATGCGTACATACTATGCGTAATACCTTTTTGACGTTTTCTATTGAATTAAATGTTAAAATGTACCATAAACGTTATAATTGTATTTTATTGCTACATCTTCGTAATGTAGCCTATGATGGAGGACGGAGGTACGCAACTAATGAGCCATTGCGATGTTAAATTATTATTAATAATCTATTATTCTATCATTTTTATAAATGTTTAGAATATTGTAGTAGGTACACGGGATACTTTGTTTATTGTACTTTATTGTTTTCGTTTAAAAACTAAATCCGACCGCCAAATTCTGACTTCACCATAGATTCTTTTATTAACCTGTATTAACCCTGTATGGAACAGAAAACGCTAGTTATCCAATCTTTTCAAAATTTGATTGCTCAAATCATTTGATTATGTGTAATAGAAATCCAAAAAAAAACAATTCTTTTTTTATTGATAAGTTTAGACTTACAGGGTGGTAAAATAATAAACCAAGTATCGTCTACATCAGTGGTGGCCAAACTAAGGCCCGCGGTCCAACTCCGGCCCGCCATCATTTATTATCTGGCCCGCGAAAGTATTCTACATTACAGCACTTATATTTGCGTGTATATAATATTTTACATTTACGTTAAAAAAAAAAAAAAATTGAAAAATTAAAAAAATACAGTTTACATTCTTCATATTTAAAATAAAAATAAATATGTCCTAGTTTCTTATTGTTTATCGTCATTTACGTCATTGCTTATCAAATTTCAGGCCCGGCAAAACAATTTTTTTTTATTATGGTCCGCGGTAAAAAACGTTTGGCCACCACTGGCCAACATCATTACGTAATAATTAATGGCCACTGGTAAAATATTTTACCACCTAATTAAAAGAAAAGATTATAATAAAAAGACGATCGTTGTGTTGAAATGTATTACAATAATATTCAAAATCACGTTCACTCACGCGGCGGCGGATCTAGGCGTTTTTTTGTTTATGGTGGGTGCTATTTTTACTAATAGTGCTCCTAAAACACTAATAATTATGTACAAAACTCCGGAGCAAAAACGAATCAATAATTTTCGAGGAAAATTCAATGGTGCAATATGCACGTATATTTTGGTTACTTTCTAGAAAGACAAAAATTACAAGCTTATAAATGCTTTTGAAGACACAATATTATTATACGGAGCCGTGGAATCAAAATATTTCGGATACCACAGAAACAGTGGCGTATATATATATTGGGCGATTTGTGCCTATGATCGCGAAAATACCAAAAATTATGTAAAATATAAATTATATTGAGCTAATAATGTTGTAAATGGGAAATAGTTATATGGGCCGGTTAAATATTTTGCCTCCCCCTTTTCGAAAACTGAAATGACGCCACTGCACAGAATTATATTATAAGTAGGTACTGCAGGTAAACACAGTGGCGGCGTCAAAGGCGGGCCATGATCTACCATGAAAACCTATGGCTTGTCGTCAGTGGCGTATTTAGGACGGCAGTTGCCCCGGGCATCACGTTTTGTGGGGACAGCAAATTTTTAAGATTTTTTTAAAAATAATATTACTATACTCGTTTTTGAAATATTTGATATTATCCGTGTTTAATTTAGGGAAAAAATAATATAATTAGGCAATTTTCAGAAGTCAATTTCGGCATAATATGAAGTTATTTTATTCGTATAATAATGGCTGATAAAATTATTATTGATGTGAATTGTAGCATGCAGCTGCTTCCCACCGCCGTTTAGTTATCATTACTTGTAAGTTGTATGTAAAAAAAAAAAAAATTGTATGTTTACCGCATTACTGTAACAATCATATAATTCCGGAGTTGTCTATTTATGTCGCACCAAAACATCAGAAGCAGACTACTCCATTTTTTAATTAATATCTTAGGAACAAATTGTGGGAGAAATATAATTTATTCCACCTGCATTTACGTAACTTCCTTTTTATTAATAAACCTATTTTTTTCAAAAAAAGTGGAGTTTTCTTATAGTTGACCTAAACCCTTCAACTGTTGTCCTTATAACCGGCATTAATTATTCAGTATTATTTCTTGGTTTATTACTAAACGAAGGATGATATTGTGCTGAAAATTTGCTTAGTGTCGCAAATAAAGTATATACTTCCAATATACATATATATATTTTTTTTTGCATGCAGTAGGGAGGTCAGAGGTCACGTAATTTTATATATATTTTTTAATCGTTTCTTTTCGGTTTTCAAAAAACAAAACCGCCTTGTTATTTTGATTTAACTCAAAAGTTTGAATTCGAATACTTATCATACCTAGTTACGATTTGCTAATGTATTAATACATATTTTTAAATCATATGATTTCGAAATAAATATATATTAAATGTATAATACTATATATATTACTTAAATCGAGATAATGTATTAGTTGCTGTTTTATTTATTACATTTAAGTACTATTAATTAAATTTTATTTATTTGTTTTTAAATATATACCCTCAGTAACTATAACCTGGCCCTCTCTCCGAAACTCCTGGTCGTTTATACTAAGTGGCGCAACCAAAATTAAAGACCTAAAGAGACTAGTGACAGGATCAAATAAACAATGTTTTATTACAAAGGTAACGTATTTATATATATATTGAGTGCCAAAAGTTTGGGGGGGTCCAGACTGTGGGCGCCACTACGGTTCACATTGTGACCCTACTGTAGGTGCCTGCTCTAATATATGTAGGCCTTCCTTTGGCCCGTCCTGGAAAAATAACCTGGCGCTGCCACAGCCAAAACATAGAAAGCACAATATACTACCTATAACCGTGCAGGTTGAAACCATAGTGGAACCGCTATTATTACAGATAACATGGTAACACGATAAGGGATAATCATAAATGTTATTGTTCGTTGTCAGACGAGACTACTACAATTATTATTATTAATACGTTTAGTTATACGTGATATCTAATATCCAAGTAATTTATAAAAAAAAATTCAATATGCCGAACGGTGGGCGTTTCAGCTCCCCTAAATTCTGCCACTGTATTCACCAGACTACTATATAATTACGATCAGTGGCTACAGCCATAATAAAATAATTTTATTTATAATGTTATTTTATAAGCAAATCGTCGAAACAACATTTTAATTGTCAAAAAAAAAAAAAATTGTCAAATCGAAAAGACGTTTGCACATCTAGCGGTGCAATGTGTCGACTGCTGAAATAAAGTATCTGTACCCGACCATTTTCGAGGGAAAAATCATACGGGAATAAACGATTTGTACGATAACAGAACAATCATTGGTCAAAGTTGTGACGGGGGGGATACGAGGGGTGGGTAATGCCATCCCTTCGATTCTTTTATTTAGTATATTTCATCCCTCCACTTGTTTTATTTAAAATTATTCATTCCCCTTGGACATTTTTTTTTTTAATTTGTTGTAGTTATTGTGCCTGATTTAAAAAAAAAAATAACTTTGGATCATTTTTTTTTCTTTATAAGAACTATTTTATTTTCTTAAATGTAGATCTAAACGTCACTCCATCATAATCATAAAAAATATAGTTCGCCATCAAGGTTAAATAGGGCCGGTGTTAGAGCTTTTTGTTAAAAAATAACTTTTTTTTTTTTGTTTATTTTTCAAAACAATATGGACCGTTCACAAATTTGTCCCCCCTTCAAAATTTGAAATGGCGACGCTGCTTCTTCCATTCCCCCACTTATTTTGATCCACTTTGACAACTGAGTACAATAAGTTTTTAATATTGTTCTATATGAGCAGCGGAGGTAGACTGCGGCTTTTTCGTGGTATTTATGAACAAAATATATACAGGAAATAGGAATATCCGAGAAACATTAACTATTAAGTGTATGATGGTGTGTACAAGGCGAATTTTTTACTCAATCACGCGCGGACGTGGTTTCTAATTGCCACGAACAATCATCCAAAAATTGATTGTGCGCGATCCGTGGGCGATTGCAATTTTAATCCGCGCGGTTTTTCTAGCGTTGGGTAGTTACAAATACAGCCGTTTATTTATTTATTTTTTGTAACATTAATTTATAAAATAATACGTTATATATTCAAAAAATAATGCGAATAAGTGTAAATAAAAAAATTATTAATAAATATTATAAATATATTTTTTCATTCTTATGTCGGTTCTCAAAAATAACACCATAAAATTTGTTCTCCCCCAGTGGCGTATTTAGAATTTTATTGCCCTAGCAACACATTTAAATGCTGCCCCTCTCTGACCTTTCTACTGTATGCAAAAAAAAAAAAATACTTTGAATGTATAATATACATCATTCATGACACTACGCAAATTTTCAGCACAATATTATCCTTCGTTTAGTAATAAACGAAGAAATAATAATAAATAATTAGTGCTGATTAGTGGTCAACTATCAGATAACTCCATTTTTTTTTTTGACAAAATAGGTTTAGTAAATAATAATATGATAAAAGAAAATTTACTTACACGTAGGTGCGATAAATTATATTTCTTTGTTAATTTGTTCCTAAGATATTAATGAAAATGGAGTTGTCTGATTTTGATGTTTTGGTGCGACATAAATAGACAACTGCAGAAATATATGGTTGTTACAATAACGCGGTTAACATAAAATTTTTATTTTTTTTATACATACATTAAATGAATCAAGTGGTCATGGGGATCAGCTGCAGTTTACAATTCACATAAATAATAATTTTATTAGTCATTACACAATATTATAAGAATAAAAAAACATTATATTAGGCCAAAATTAGCTACTGAAAATTGCCTAAATATATATATTTTTTCTAAATTAAAATCGAATATCAAATATTTCAAAAACGAGTAGTAATATCATTCAAATGAAACCCTTAAAAATTTGCTGCCCCCAAAAACGCGATGCCCGGGCCAATCGCCCCCCTAGCCCCTCCTAAATACGCCACTGCGCTCAAGTGAATTACTTGGATAATGATTTAAGAGTTTTTTTTTTTTTAGTGATTACTATATTGTCGATTAAAACTGAAAAACTCTATAAAAATGTCTAAAAAAAAAAAATGCATTAATGACCTAAAAAACAAATTGTTCGAATCCGTTTTCGGTGAACTCACTATCAGTTTTAGTTTCTGAGCGCAGCGACGAATGTATTGGTTTTACAAAGATGTGTGTTTTTTTTTTTAAATTCTACCAAGAGGAGTTCTCCGATGATTACGATCACAGTTTCTTACAGGTACCTATCAAATTGAAACTAGATGGTATTTTAAAGAGGTCATTTTTCGACTTTCTCAAAAGCACCTAAAAATATAACTCAAAAACTATCGAAAAAATGGTTTTTTACAAGAAATTATATTAAATTACTATATTATTAATAATTATATGCTGTATACACACTATTTATAAACAGTATTAATAATAAATTATATAATACTGAAGCTCCGCTCAATACCGTTTTATCGAATGCAATGATTTATCATTGCTTACAAATTTATAGTGATAACAATACACTCTAAAATCTTTATCCAAGTAATTCACTTAAGCGACATTCACAACACCTCACGTTACCTTTTTCATATTATAACAATAAAATCGTAACGATTTTATTTATATTATTATTATTTTTGTACGACTCGTACGTCGCGTCTGGCCAATCCGTTCCTGAATGGGACTGCTGTCCATACGCGAGGAAACTGTATAAATATATTAAACGTTTGCGTTCCACGGTAAAGAATTAAATGTCTCGTTAATTTTTGCACTGTTTATTTGTATATATTTACTTAAACACACAAGTCCGCAATGTCGCCGATGGTAAATGCCGATGAAACGAACATAGCGAAAATGTTAATTTCTTTTTTTTTTTATTCGTCTCGTAAACACCTGCTGTAAATATAACCGAATAACAAGCACTTCGTTAAGACGTGATTATATTTGTACACGGACCAAAATCGATATAATTTTTATTTTTTTTGCTCTCACATACCGCGTACTATTAACGCGACATTTTTTTATATTTTTTTTTGGTGTTTGGTGCGATAAAACCGCGCAAACATACCAGCCTCCCGCGATCAGACGAAATTAGAAGAGAAATAATTTATTTGAAAAACAAGAGAACCTCTAAAATTCGCACTGAATCGTCGTCTATTGCACGTATTTCGAATCAGGGTCGAACCTGGGTGATCGCTCGGGGCGCTGAACACAAATGGACACTACTGCACTGACAAAAATAAGACTTTGATATTTTTTTTTGAAAATCATTGATTTTAAAAACAAAAATTTTAACTAAACTCGTGCTGTCGCGTTAATTTGAAATACATTAAATAATATGTAATATATTTTTTGACACTCCGTAGAACAACTAAATTATTTTTTAAATTAAAATTGTTTATTTTCATAGAATATTTAAAAAAAAAGGTTAAAAAATAAATTGATAAATAGCCAATATTATTTAAATACGTTAATAAATCAATTTGTAATAAAATAATTGAATTTTGATTACTTATATTCACTGCAACGGTTTTTATTTTTCAGTTACTTTGTGTTTTTATATAATATTTACGGAAGTAACATATGATGGGGTACGTAATTAGAAAAAAATGTATATAAAATAAAATTATTATATAGAGTGTATTCAATACATTATTTGATAAATATCTATGAAAAAAAAAAAATACAATAATTTTTTCAAAAGGGCGTCTAATGGTAATTTCACCCACGGTGCTAGAGTGAGTAGCCTCGGCACTGTATCGAATCATGAGCTCAGTTAGATTTTTTTGTTGGTGGCCAGCAAAATTGTTTTCCAAAACAGTAGAAAATACAATAAAAACTCACAGATATCAAAATACCACCGAAACGAAGGAGCTTTGAGTCCCTTTTCGATATCAACGTATAACAATTATTTAAACATTTAAAAATAATTTTTACCATCACCGAGCTTAAATAAGCGAATGTACAGTATATTTTTAATGTATAACTTCAATAATTCGTGATTTATTATTACTTATATATATATATATTATGCGTTCAATGCCGACCGTCGTGGGTCTTCAGCAAATTTTCGTAGCAGCTTTTCCTTTTTATTTCGATTTCCTGCACTTATTTCATTTGATTTTACAAGAAAATTAAATATATATATATATATATATATATTTGCGTTGTACGTTTTCGATGAAATTTGTAGATTTGTGTAATTTCTCATGTTGTGTTCTGAAAACATATCTACACACCAATGTGACTGTTTCGAATTATAACGAAACCGAACCGAACGGAATCGAACGATTTTTTATAACTACAAAAAAATGTTTGAAGCAATTAAAACATTTAAAACAACTGAGTATTCGGCAAATTTAAAAACAAATTAAATTAGCCAATAATTAATTATTAATTAAAATCGAACAGTTCGTAACATCACTAAAGAGATGTCCTGTAAAATCCGTCGAATCCTATATTCGTTAAAAAAAAAATCCGTAAATTGACCGTGTATTGTGCACACTCACGGCGTTTATTTTCTATCTATTTTTGGACATAGTATTAGGTACAATACTGCAGGCTGCACAGTGTGACTGTCTGAGAGCGAAATTTTGTTTAAAAAAAAATATTATTATTTATAGTATCGTTTATATTGTGAATTTCTACTAAATAATTCAATTATTTTTACATATTAAATTATTATTTTAAAACAATATATATGTGTATACTTTTTATACACTACGCGTGTACATAGTACAAAGGATGAATGATAATGAGTAATGCGCATAATCTTGAGTTTTTCGAGAACGGAGAGAGATAATTGTAATTTCAAAAAGGAAAAAATATGAAAATAAACTTCTTCAAATTAACACTTTTATTTGTCAACAATATATATATATATATATATATATATATATATATATACGTTTTTCCCAACGAGTCACAAATTTCTTTATACCATTACTGAAATACGTTTGTCTGTCTTTGATCCAAGACTTCACTGTCATCGTTGATTTCTTTCAAAATATGAAATACTTCACTTTATCCGACGTGAAGTGGGTGCCTTTGAAAAGCGTAAAAATAATAAATGCCGCTGTAAAGAGTTGTGTAATTCTAAACGTCACGCAGGAAATCAATAATGTGTTTAATCAATTCGTATATATAGTACTAGTATTATTAATTACACACCCGAGTAAATAAACAATTAATTTAAATTCGCGAATTTTTTTATTTGCCCAAAAAACAATTTGTTGACATTTCTTACAATGACCGATTTCCTACTTAGCCCTTAATATTTATACGTCGCAGGAGTGTCCACCTTTTTTTTATTCGATGGTCATTAAAGAAAAAAGAAAAAATTAAAAGCTCTTGGCCGGCTAAAAGTATAGACACAGATATAATAAAAAACGTTACAGAAATATAATGTATATAATACGCAAAATAAAAAATAAAATATTTTTCACGAATAATTTGAATAAATATTGAATGGATTTGAATGATTATTTATATACACTTGTAATTTATATTATTAACGAGAAGATACATGTTATGAAATCGATGTAACTCTACTGATATTTTATCAAATATTGTTATTGCACGCGTGTCACTGGTTCCAATTTTCAACACGAATTCCAAAAGCTGATTGCCGGATATGGCCGATCTATATTTTGATTTCAACGTATTTCATTTTGGAAAAAAGTTTCTTTGCACGAATACGTTGTGGCACATACGAATATGCATTTATTCAATTGCAAATTCTTTTCCAAATTCGGTTGTTCAGTATTTATAGGAAGGGATTTATACAAATCAACTGAAGTTTCTTCTCGACGTTTGACTTTTTAGTGCGTTATTTGAAAACCGTTGCAAGCAACAACTCGGATGGTAAAATGTATGTTTTTAGATTATTCTTTTTTTTTGAAGGGCGGGGGTGGGCCGTTAAAACTTGTTCGTCGGTCGGGTATCCGGTGTAATACGCGCACGTTATACGAATAAAAAAATCGGTCTCGGTGTGTGCGATTAGCCGCCCACAGACATAAGCCTGGCGAAAAAGGAAACCAGAAAATTACGTGTTATTGAATGCGACTGCGCGTTATAAAGAATTTTTAATTTATAAGTAAAAAGTAAAATAAGAAGATATAAATAGGTTAATTTGTTTGCCGAGGCGGTTTGATGTTTTCGCGAAACAGCTGCCGTACAGATCAGTGATCGCCATAATTATTCGCACCCCCGTGGACCACTAAATTCATAATTTAATGTCATGTGCGGTCCATTTATTCCGAATTAAAAATAATTACGTTTATAAAATAACGATTAAGGAACTTCCATTTTATTAATATGAATTACGAAATGATGCACACATGAATATAGTAAAATTATAAATGCTTATTCAATCGGTTTTTATTTTTTTCATATTTATATGATTTTTATACGTCACGATTAATCGACGCACTCCCGGCGCAGGAAGGTTAATAAAATAAAATGGCAAATATTATAACGTTCAAATTTTTACCATCAAAATTCTCTCGCAAAACAACTGGCATTACCGTTTGCGATTAAACATGGATGATTTTATACGGATTATACTACATTTGGACAATATCTATTTTGCGACAATTTATAAAGTATGACAATATTGGTATAGCGGAGTAAAAAAATTATAAAACACGTAAAAAACCAATTCGCTATTATAATTTATAATATTTACTATATATACGTATATACAAAATAATTTAGACGTATAAAAAATTAAATAAAAAAATATAGATATTGAACGCTATAGTAATGGAAAATTATGCGTAATACCCCGAAAATCTATTCCCCAATCGGCCTATTTTCATAATCTGAACATATTTTTTTTAAAGTTTAACATTTTTTAAACATTTTTTCTTGTCGGTTTAATCCCGACGGACACAATCGTTGGAAGCGCTGTGCCGAACGCTTACATCAACACATTTTCAATAAAAACCCATTCAGTATTTATGCCGTTTGAACATATACCGAAACTATTATTCACAGTTTTATTATTAATATCACGTAGTATTTTGATATATTAAAATAAATATGTAAAATCATATGAAAATATTTTTACCTCGGTATAAAAATTTATAACTATGCTGTCAGTATACATAATAATACGCATTGTCAAAAAAAAAAAAAATTATTATTTTGTCACTGTACGTACTCGTATATTTTTATTGTAATAATCATAATTATTTTCCTACGTATATTCTTATTCGTTTTTTTACTTTGGTCGTGCATTATTATTTCGCACCTTATACATGCAGATGACGATGACGTTTAGTCGAAACCGGTAGTAAATATAAAAACAACTCGATATATACATTTTTGTTTGTTTTTTTCTTTTATCTACAATACTCGCTTTGGATTTAATTAATTAAATTATATATATGTACATGATTTTTTTTTTTTTACATTATTCGAGGCATTTTTCTACGACATTAATAAAATATTTCCTTTTGCCCGTCGTCGTCGGGTGGTCCCCTGCTGTATTTCGTTTCAGCAAAACCCTCAGTACTGACGACAAAACAATAAACGATAAGATCTTATTTATTATTAAATATTATATTCTAGTCCTTTACGGCAGTAACTGAAGTAAAGTGGCCGCTGAATGTTCTCGTTTGGACGTGCAGCGTTTGTTCTATGAGAATTTTTCTCGACCGCACGCTCTATCGTACCGTTTTTAACGTGTTTTCGAAACGTTATTTAACACGGCCAAATCATCGCAGTACAATTTAGGCAGAGTAGGTCAAGTTCGAATGGATCGACGAAGGACTAGTACGGGCCAACACTGTACAGCTGTATATGCACTACGCATTTTAAATACGCGTAATAGAGGCGTTTTAAGGAATTCGTATATTGGGTGGCCGCACTATGACTGAGGACCAGCGTTGTATATTATATAGATAATTTTTTATTTTAATCTTTTATCTTATGCAGATGAATTCAAAATAAGTTATCCGAGTCATTATTTTAGATTAAAGTGTAAGTCAAGTAGAAAAAATGTATCTAGATGAAATAAATGCAATAAGTGCTCATTATTATTTATCCAATATTTCAATACATATAAAAATTCTAGTTCTTCGGTTAACTTTTTTTTTTTCAATTTCCTATTCTAAATTAATTAAATTACTGAAGTCCCAAATAATCTTTTTGTTTTTTCTATGGTGCAATGTGAAATATTTAAACTATACAGAACTCAGTATAATAAAATCAGTTTGATAAATTTCTCATAAGTGTGTGGTTTTTTTTTTTTAGTTTAGTACTTTTAAATAATTTGCCTTATAATATATTTTTGTTTTCAGTGGCCACTGATTGATTTATAAACAATTAATACGATTGTTGGGAAATATATTATAAATATACTAGCAGAAATGTTTAATATTAATTTTCCAGTCGCATTATAATATGACGTAAAGGTGAAGTTTTGTCATTATCAATTACAAAGGATTTTTTTTCAATCCTAATGATGATTATCATCATTGATAATTGATATGTTAGTATATTTTATGACATTTTATAAAAGAAGAGAAAAATTATCTTTTTTTTTTATCTAGATAAGTTATAATTAATTATATTTATCTTTATATAGATAAATTAATGTTTATCTTTATACAACATCGCTGAGGACTAAGCCCAGTGCCTATATAGTTTATGACTAGGACTCGGAACTTGATGATCTATAAATCTTGAAAAAATGCATAAAATGACATAAAAATATTAAAAAATGATATTAAAAAAAAAAGATAAAAACCAATATTTTATTTAAATTAAAAATATCACGCAAATATTATATTAAGAACCTTTTATCTTGCTTAAAATAAATATTCATTCTTTTCGGTTTTTCTTTTTCTTGTTACTTATTTTTAAAATTATTATTTCTTGGATATAAAAATGATTATTTATTGAATTTCGTATTTATTAAAGATTCCAACCCGTGTTGCTGAATCTGGTAGTGATACAAAGTTTGATTAAATGTAAATTTGATTTAATTTTAACTCTGGATCAGCTATATTAAATCATCTACTTTTTAAAAAAAAATGAACATATACCTAAAAAAAAGTAGAAAAATGCATGAAATGCACCAAAATTGGTATAAAAAAATTTCAACTATGAAATACCGTAAAAATGCAAAAAACGCAAAAAGAAATTTGAACTATTGAATTTTGCGAGACATAAGCCAAATTTCTTTAAAGACGAGCCTCGAATGTAAGCATTAAAAAAAATATGCAAATGCATCAATTGCCGGGCACTATTTATAATTTACATAAAAAAAAATTGTTCACTCCCCCGTGCTCGTGTCTAATCTATTCCCTGGGATAATTTCCAAATGTACTCAGGCCCGCACTTATGTGGGGGGGCTCGGAGGGGCATTATAAGCAAGTGGTTTAACCTTTTTAATGAATTATAATAAATGTCTGATAGTTATGGTTTCTATTTATGTAACTATGTACCACTTACAAATGCAATTTATAAGACATCGTATTTATTTACAATGTATTTAGAGTGAATATAATATTTTAAATAATATTTTATTTAGAAGCTATATAAATAATAATAACAATAATAAAAAAAGAACAAAAATATTTTAATTCTCTACATTTTTTTTTATATTCAATTAACTTCTACAGGGATCTTCTATAAGCCGCTTTTCTAAATTAAATACTAACTACGCTTAATTGAAAGCGTGATTTGAACTTCACTGAGCTCTGTATGGCTATAATTTATCAGTTACTGTTTAAGAATGTGAAAATAACACTTCTATAATCGACCACTTAGTACACTGTACTGCAGGTGTCTAATATAATAAAGACGTATTGTATTTACCACACGAAATTTAAAATTCAATTTTTAAGTGGAGTAGACGGAAAGAAAGAGATTTCAGTGTTCTTCTAATCGAACAACTCAAATGGTTTTCCTGTGTGTGTCAAAACGTTAGAAAAAATTAAATGATCAAAAACAGTGCATTGTTTACGTGTTGTGTGGTTTGAGTATACGTCACATAACCAATTTCAGCCTTGTATGATGTACAAAAAATAAAATGACAATTATTGTGCACTATCGAAACAACATTTTTTTGGGGGGGAGGGGTGATAAATTTAGTAAATATGGGTCTGAATGTACTGTAAATAATTGTTCGAAATAGTGACGGATTAATTTTCCAAAAATAAATGTTCAATTTTAAAACTCGAAATTATAATTGTTTTATTTTATTTCTATAAAAAACAATTACAAGGTATACACCGTTTGAAAACATTTTTTTATTTCTGCATGATTTTGGTACGGTTCAGGATCAGGAACTTTCTTTCTTCTCTCTTTATTTGGCACAGAAATATATATGTATAATAATATTAAAAAAAGGGTCGTTTAATCTTTTAGCCGTTATGACAAAGTTTTCCAAGTAGAAAATAGAAGTATTCTGGTTAAACGTAGAAAAATGTCAGCAATGAAAATTTACTGAAAAATTGTTTCGTTTTATGGCGCCCACATACATATTTATTGTTAATACAGACACCTCGAACAAAATACTAATCTAGTGGTGGACATATTGTGCATAAAATACCGCCCACTACTTTCTATTGTTATTTCGCATGCGGTTAATTTCCATATACCTACTCTTTTTAAACGTATAAAAACCTTTTTTATAGAGGTGAAATATGTGTCGAATTATGTACGTGTTTATTATGTACAATATATCACGCTGGGTTTCAAAACGATATATCAGAAAATTGACGTATATATTATATACGAGTTTATTGGAATATTGACGAGGAAAATTATTTTCCAAAAATCGCGTTCTATCGGAATTCGTTGATTTTCGTATCAATCATCGTTTTCCCGTTAGCTCGTAAATAAAAAAAAATATATATGTACACGAATTTTGTTAATATAACGACAGTGAAGGCGGCGGCGCCGTGAAAGCGTGTCCATTGAAGCAGCTGTTTCGCATGATCAAATCGGATGGGGCGAACGGATGGGTATTACGCGCGATTATGATGTGCGACACCAACCAGCTATTTATACGTAATAATATATTCTCTGGTGTTAATATTTCATAAGATAAGATTATTATAACGTTTGTATTTTCATTTCGGATATTTTGCAGTGCATTAGACCACTGTGATAATAATATTTTTCTTACTTCGCGTTAGACCGACGCGTTCAAGTGAAGTCGTTAATGGTCGCGATCAAGTCCAGGGAAAGGACGCAAATAACCGTTGGATTATAATAGATTCAGTATGATAAATAGATAGATTCGCTGCGAATTCAGAACACGTTTTTTTCGTCTTCATTTTATTATAGAAATACACAATACATACAAAACACGGTACAATACGAGTAATTCTGCGATTTTCGTTGTGATTATTATTATTATTAAATCCATAATTATTTTACAATAAAGTGACTCGAGAAGAAGAAGCTACTGCGCTCGTCAATGCGGTACTTCTAATAATGTATGTCACGAGAAAATAACGAAATAAAAACAGCGGTTACAAAATCATAATAACGAGACGAAGAAACCGCGAAAAGGAATACAGTTTAAACGATACAATATTGTATTCTGCATTAAAAAAGAAAAATTTTAATTATTAATTTATTGGAAATCATCGTTTAATACGTGTAGTTTTACAACAGGAAAAAAAATTATGAAATTCATATTCCAAAAATTGTATTATTATTATTAATAACATTATTTTATACTCGAAGACTCAAATCGTATGATATACCAACCTTTTACACAGTCCAAATTATTTCTGTCTCTATGTAGTCTTTAATCCGTTACCGTATCATACTCGCAAGGTTTCCAGTGGTATTGGCGAGCTAAATATTTTACCCTATACAATTCTTATTGTAGCACCAATTTTGTTTTTATTTCTTTAAGTTTTAGTCATGTTTTTTTTGAATATTTAACGTTTTAATACTTGTTTTAATTAAAAAAAAACACGAAAATATACTTAAAAAAACATTCACTATCGACGTTGCGTTTAATACTGAGTACCATATGCCTGAATATAGAGACCTACAGTATACCCGCACGACAATATGTATATTTTTTAATTTATCATAAGCTGTAATCGCCTTTAGCTGTATTAATAATTGATTTCCGGTTTTGTCGACACTACTTTTGTAACCGCTGTTTTTTTTCTCTGTTTTATCGTAGACCACGGGCGTAGGTAAGGGGGTTGGGAGATCAAAGTTTTCCGCATTAAAAAAATACCAATTAGTAAATAAATAATAATGGAAATAATTTTTCAAATTTTGATGTAGGTAGCTACTACAAAGTGTAAAAAGGACTTTTCAGTTAAATATTTAAAAAATAAAAATAAAAAAAATTTCTTATTGTAGACTGAATAGATGAAAATTTATTGGGATATAATTTTACAAAAATGCGTTTGGTCTTCGGCATGTACAATTCTCTGAGTAGGTACCTAATATTATATTTTGATAATTATAATTTAATACCTAAATGGAATTTTAACGTTGGAAAAGTGTAATAAACTATTTTTCCCTCTAATTTATAATGTTTTAAAAATTCTGGCTACTCTTTCTCTGTCTACTGCGAGTCCGGAACGTTCCTTTTCAAATTTGAAGCATTTAAAGACACATAGGTAACTATTTAAGGAACATCACTATTCAAAAGCGACTAACTGGACTAGCTCTTTTCAATATTTATATAGAGACATCGTTGTTAATCCATTAAAAATTGTACGTAGGCAATGATTAAATTTACTTGTATAATATTTAATAATAATAATATTTAAATATATATATATATATATATATATATATACTTGTATATTAATTAATATTTAATTAAATCTTTAATTAATATATTGTGTTGCACAATTATTCAATCAATATTTATTTTTAACTCCTGATTTACTACTAATTACTATCTTTTTTCATATCAGCCTATTACTAATAATTGAAATTCAAACAACCCCCCCTCCCAATAAATAATCTATACCTACACTCTTGTACTAGACTCTTTCTGTATAATGACATTTTCTTTTTATACATATAAATTTATTAAAAAATACGTTTTTTTTTTAAATTTGGAATTATTTAAAAGTAGTATACTTATTAACCAAAAGGTTGTATCCTCGTAAAATGTATGTCGAGTTTTTTCGGAAAACTATCTCTATTCTTAAAACGTCTTAATAAATAGACAGTGTGATATTAATAATATTCTCAATTTTAATATGCTCGTCATGCTTCCTTTATAAAGCATACACTTAATTAGGCACATTCATTTTAAACGTTTAGCTAAACGTGTGTGCGTGTGTATGTGTGTAGTTGAATTGAACGAAATTGTTGGCTGGATTTACTAAGATGCGTTTTGCAGAAGAAAAAAAATGTCGATTGATGAAATAATGTAAATTTTAGCCAAACTTGAAATGTGTACAGTACGAAAAAAAAACGAAATTTTTAAGCTTTCGCAATGACAGGGTATCACGAAATTACGGTGATATACCTAAATACATATATCATTTCCCAGAGCATTCTTTTTTCGTTGATTAAAAGGAAATGTTACATAGTAATCACTCGTCGGCTTTAAATGGATATAAACCGATCGCCATACTTTTAATGTTATCATTACGACAATAGATAAGACGGCGAACACTCACTTGCTTTATACTTAAATTAATTACGAGAAAATATGTATACTTGGTGAGGTACAAATTGCGATTATTTCTACGGTCAAGGATACGATGCAGAAATGAATACACGAGGTTGGTACGGTTGGTTAATTCAAAGGTATGCAATCATTTATTGTTATAACACAAATTCCTAAGTCTTTGTACCGCGTATATTTTGCTGCTCATCTCGCTATTAATTCATTGACACGAACAGTCAGTACAGATATACAAAGAACAATTCGTAACTGTTTTGGGCACTTGTGTATTATAAATGGGGAAACTGTTCTTTTTTTTTGTTTTTGATTATCTAAAACGCAATTGGATAATTGTTGCTCGTAAAAAAATATATATTTTGTCGTCAAGTTTTTAAAATGAACATTTTAAAAATTATATATAAAGAAAAAGATAATTAGGCGACGAATGGCGGATAAACGCGTATTATGCCCTCTTTAATGATATCGATATTAAATACAAAAGGTATTCATTATATTGTACAATATTAGATGATAACAGTTATAGGCTATATTATTTTTATATTTATGCGAATATTAGAACTTGTCGATATTTTAGTAAAAAAACTGATTAAAATTTTAATTTTTTATACCTTACTTGAAAGAAATTCCTTTTACCTTTAAATATATTATGACTTTTTGGTCATTATATCGTTTAATACAGGCGTTAAGATTTATTTTTAATGATAACAAAGAACGAGAGTAAAAAACGTTTACCAAAATATTGATTGTTCATTTTTAGGAAGTACATTTTTTTTCGTCGCCCATTCCTTTAAAAAATCCACCGTGGACGATTGTCACTCGATAAAACGTGAAATTCGAAATGTTAATATTTTATACAAATCCGTATAAGAATATTTTGTTTATATATGTCTGTTATATAATATCTCATACGTGTTAATAATACTTTACGGTTTTCATGTAAATTTGGGTACGTAATTTTTCTACTTTTTTTTAGTTAATTGTTATACTTAGTAATACACATTTTCATGATCTCTGAATTTTTTTTTTACTGTTAATTATACATGTGAATGTGCAACAAAACTTTTTTAAATAGCAACGTTCCGTTTTGATTATGAATTATATTTAATTTTGGGCTTAGGAAAAAGATTTATAAAACAAAAGGAGGGAATAAAATTTTTCCCGTCCAAATCTATTGCCGATAATTAACCGACATAAATTCAGTCTGCCATTAAAAAAAACATTTTTGAATATGCATGTGCAAACACATTAATATTTTGCAATAGACAAAATTCATGTTAAGTAAACTGATCTAATTAAATTCAACTAATTAGAGCTGTTTGAAGTTTTAAAATAATCGATAATTTAAATTTCAAACAAATGTAACTTGGTATTTTTTTATTTAAAAAGTAGATTTTACTACAAAAAAATCATTATAAAATAAGAATAAAAATAATTCAGAACCAATATAGGAGATTGCAATTAAAAAAAAAAAATGTTTTGTGCATGCATGAAATTAAATGACATTAAATTATTCTAATTATTTTAATAAGTTTATAATTAAGTTTGTTAAGCACAAAAAAAAAAAAAATTCAAATATAAAGAATCAGCGCTGCTGATAGAGTGTTTTCATTTAGCGATTATGAATAAACATACTGTATCAGCGTCAGGTTTCCTACAAGCAGAACAAGCAGGTGATTGGAGCGGCTAAATTTTAGGGGCGGCAAAGAAAACTTTTTTAATAATATATTCATATTTATGTTTTGATGTCTAACTGTTTTATATATTTTTAAATAATAAATGATAATTTAATTAATAATATATTTTGCTAAATAATACATTTTGCTGGTTAGAAAAACACTTATGCAAATGAAGGGGCGGCAAATTTTCTCATGCTCGTGGGCGACAAATTGCTTAATCCACCGCTGCACTGTATTGTATCTTTAAGTAAAGCTTTGAGTAAAATGTATTTATATATATGAAAGAATTTGTAATTTGCACCTAAGTCAAATTCTAAATACTGTACCGACACAATTGATTATTATCGATTTGAATAAAGACAATTTAAAACAGTTGTGACCCGATCGCTTTTGGTATAAGGACCATGGATGATTGATGAGAGTGATTTAAAGAGATTTTATTTTTAATAAACTAATGGTTATCTTTCAAAAAATTGATACACACACTTTTTTATGGGTTCTGTATGATCAGATTTTATGAAATTTTATTTTATGACAAATGAAAAACCTAAAATTTGAAAAATATTTTAAAAGTAATTTAAGAACAATATGGTACTAATAATAGTACCATATATAATCAATTTTTTTTATGAAACTACAATTGCCAAAACTATATTATTTTGAAATAGTTGTTTGATTCTTCAGTCTTCAATAACGATAAACGATAATAAAAATAATAATAATATATCATGATGACACGCTATATTGATAATAGGAACCGCGCGGTCTTTGACGATGATCTTCTAAGACCGTGAGGAACACAGAAAACGTTTAATTCAATTTGATAATGTTCTGTGATAGTGGAAATCAGTGTCGTATTTACGGTGATAAAGGCCGGTTCAGGTGAAACTGAAATAAACACACGTTTAACGTTATTGTCGACACTCTGCACGTTGTGGACAACTGCAAACACATTATTCCAATTTTCTATTTAAATTTAAAACAAAACGGCTATGACGAAGATTTTTATCAGTCTCACAAAGGTATAGTGAAGATCTGCAGCCCATGGGCTTTCTTTTTTTTATAATATATTTCTTAATATACAAAAAGTATAATAAGGAATTATAATAATTGAATACAATAAGAATAATATTTTTTTTTGTTAACAAAGTATTTATTATAATTATAAATAATAATCCTCAAATTATTAATAGCGGTAAATACTAACTACTGGTATGGTGCATTTAGGTTAGGTCACCGAAGTAAGGTTTACCCACATTCAAATGTTGAAGTAAAAACAGACCAAGTAAGTACTCGACAAATTAGTTTGAAAAAAACGAAAAAAATTAGAAATTTTGCTATAAAATATGTCGTTTTTATTAAAGAAAATAATAAAAGCATAAAATACGTGTATTAATCACTTTAACTTTGATATTAATTTTGGGGAAGGGTTCTTAAAATTATGGGTTGTCCAATGATGAAATTTATATCCCCTCCCATATAACATTCGTAATTACGCCACTGCGGCTATCGCTATAGTTAATATTTGTTCGTTCTTATTAAATAAAACATTAATTTAAAATTGATAATTACTATAAAAGAAGGGCGAAGACTTGATAGTTTAGTTTACAATATCGGAGAAAAGGACGCAATAAAACCTTATAAAGTTCTCACTGAACTCACCAATAAAAATTGACGCTTAGAGTTTTATTATAATTTTTCATTTTATCAATTATACTAATAACCAAGTTCTGTTACACGATGAATAATTACTTTATATACCTATATATAAATATCCGTTTGATTTGATTTATTATTAAAAAAATAAATACTGTAATTCAAAATATTACGTAAAATCGTTTAAAGTGAAGACGAAGTTTCTATATTTTATTTGAAAACCCCCTCTCCGCGCAGAGAGAAATTGAAAGTACGCCACTGGTAGCAACACTGTTTCAGAGTTTATATCACGGATACCTATCTCAATCCGCGGTTTATATTCACGTGTTTTACTTTCTCACGGGTAAATTCCATAATAAACCGTCAAATAATGTACGCAATAGTGTACTATCGAAAGTATATAATCGATTTTTATTTCGGTGCAAATTACAAAAGTACATTTCAAACAACGATTTTGATGCAAATTACGTATGCTTTTCTTTTTGGTCAAATTTCGGTGCAAGTTACGCGTACGTCCCATTTTTTTATATAACGCGCAGTGTGGGCGCGTTACGTCAATCGCTCTACCCAAATATGGTTTTGCACCATATAAGCTTTAACCCGTCTATGACCAAAATAAAATTTCAATTTAGAATATTTATTTATTTGCACTACGTATTGTATGTATTTACACCACGGAATACACCGCCACTTAATATTATTTAATTTTTTTTATTATTTAATATTTTTGAATTTTATTATATATATTTTATATATATATATATATATGTGTGTGTGTGTGATCAGAAAATGCTATATTAATCTAGAATTTCCCATGTATTTCAATAATTTACACTACACTCGCGTTCAGTGGCATGCCCAGGGGTGGTTGATAGGGGTCAACCCCCCATAATAATATTTGTAGAATTTTATGTTAATTATTATACATCAAAATTATCATTTATAATTCCATAATAATTTGTTTTTGGTAGCCAACATGGTAAATGAAATTCTGAACCCCCCCCCCATTTCAAAATCCTGGCCACGCCACTGCTCGCGTTATACTTATACGATACTGTGGTCGAAATTTACGGTGGCATTTAAAATTTTTTTTTTACGGATCAATATTAAATTATTATTAAACGATACCGTTAAATCTTGAAAATCGTTAAGTCACGATTTCTTTTTATAACCATTTCAAATTTTTCGACAAAGTTTATTACGCACCGAAGCTCCGCTCAGTGAATCGTTTTATCGAACGCAATGATTTATCGCATTGCTTTAAAATTTATAGTAACAACAAAACTCTAAAAACCTTTATCTAAGTAATTCACTTGAACGTCATCCAGAACACCCCGCGGCTCGTTACCTTTATGGCTTTATTATTATTTAAAACTTGTATTTTTCTCCATTTACCTCTACCAGCAGTCCAATGTATAAAAGCTTACTTATACCCAGTGCTCGAACTGGGGGAGACGCAGGTGAACGGAGCTCCTCTTCAACTTTTTTCATATTTTAAGAGCACCCCTTCAAATTATTTTCATCAGAACGAGAGAAAGGGAACGTGTTATTTTGTTAAAAGTAATATTGAAATTTTTAATTTTGGAAATTTGCATTGAATATAAAATACAGAAGTAAATCACAGTTACCAACAGTTGTGGAATGTTATTCGAAATCATTAAGGTACCTACCGAATTGGCTAGAGTACATTTTTATATAATTATTAATTTTTATACGTTAATAAATGACAATTAAAAAGAAAAAATTTATTCGTTGTAATTTTTGATATGTATTGTAATAATTTGATTAAGACGAACAGTCGGGGGATGTCAGAAGTCAGATTGTATTTAATCTTTGTAAAGGACGCTAATTTTTTTTTTTTATGTCTTGGAGTACCCTTTCTTTTATTTTTCAAATTCGAGCGCTGCCCATACCAAAATATTCTATCCAAAAACGTACCTGTACCGAAATATCAATAATATTATCTTTATGAAAAACCCGCATAAATGAGCAGAACAATAATGTATAATATTTGCTTAGTCGAAAAAAATTATAATAAATTTACTACGATCCTGCCGCCCTCTCCAACCCCAGAAAAAAAGTCTGGTGTCGTTTCTGCGTCAAAAAGGAGATAATATAAGGAAATGAAAAATCGACAAGACTACGGTATAACGCGCGTGCGATAGCTGACGTTTTTCTTAACCGCCTTCTTCGAATCGAGGAGATCTGAGTGTTGTCCCGGCCTATATGTACCGTCGAAAGTTTTGGTTTCTCGCGGTTATAAGAGCTTTATAGCGATTCAATTATACGATTTAATAATACGGCGGTGCGATGGATCAATGCCAATGCCTGCACGGTTATAGTTTTTGTTGTTCGTCTCCTGGGAACAAGTGAGTTGGTACCCAGAGGGATGCTGCAGTAGGGCAAGACGCGATATTGGATTTCTTCGAAGACATAACTTCGGATCGGGTTAATTCGTTTTTTGAGATTTTCACGCAATCTCCTCGCCGAGGCGTCATGTAAAACAACAGTTAACCGTTATAAAATTGAAATTCGCCACGCGGTTTTTATTATTTTCATTTTATTCTTCTTGCGCGTAACCTTCTGGTTTTTATTTTCTTATAATTAGGCCTAGAGACTCATAGAAGTTTGCATGTTTTTTAATGATTATTCGTTTCACAGTACTAGGAGATTATAGCATTTTTTTGCATATTTTGCATATTTAGCTCTTTTTCACGCGTTAGTGCATATTTTGTTAAATTTTATTTTTAAGAGCATATTTCACAATATTTATTAGTAATTTAGAAAAATTAGTTTTTGATTTATGTTTAAAATTGATAAAAAAGAAAAAATATATGTACATCTATCTATGTATATCTAAAAGAGTATTCGATGAAATGAATGAGCCGTGTATTTTCCCCTTCCGGTCGATAATTTCTATTTGAAATTACGAAACGCCGAGGTTATTACGAACTGGGATATTTTAATCAGTTGGTGTAAGTTTGTGTCGCGAAATTTTTTAAAAATATCATTAAGTAGTATTAACAATAATAATTTTTTTCGTTATTATTTATTAATTATTCTATTATATAAGTACCTAATATATATAATGTCATTTAAATGTTTTGGTTTTTAATGCATATTTTGATAGCACGTTTTAATGAATGTACATATTTTAAGGGCGTATTTAGTGATTTTTTTTGGGGCATAAATACGTGTACGTTTTAAGGTTTTTAGGGCATAAAGTCCCTAGACCTAAAGTTATAATTAATGAGCAGAATTAAAAATAATTTTATTTATATATATTTTGTAAAAAATGTATAAAAACCATGAAATTATAAACGATATACACCGGAAAAAGCGAGTCGGTTAAACGATTTCGAAAATACGTTTTTACCCGTTTATTATTAGAAGAATCGGTTTTAATTTTTGTTTTTTTCTCTACATAAAGTCTATACGAGTATAAAATATATATATTATATGTACTACGTACATAATATAAACTTGTGATCACGTGCATATTGTCATTACACTGAAATGAAATCATATTATTTTCAGTAGTGTACCAAAGTAAAGCCAGCGGATCTTCATAAAAAATATTTGAAATATTATGTTACGAATTTACAATTTCGTATTCATATTATTGTGTTATGAATACCAGTGGTTTGTAGACAATAGGGTAAATACGATTTTTTTCTGAGAGGGGCTTTTAAAGGAATTTTCGAAATAAAAATATTTTATATTTTTTTTAAATTCTGTGCGGAGCGAGGAATGTATTGATTTTACAATGATGTATTTTTTTTATGTCTGTAGCCAAAAATTCTACCAGAAGGGTTGCTCCGATCTTGTCAAATCGCCGATTGTTGTGTAGCGGATCAAAAAGTTCTTTCGCATTAATCGTTATTAAATACGGTTTTTATGAAGAGTCGATTTTTCAAGAGATACATAATACTTCACACAGTTTATGAGAACCTATCGAATTTTCGCATACAGAATTTTGTCGCGTTTTCTACGATCAAGGGGGAAAAACAAATTTTTCTTATAAATTATTTATATCTTGTACGCGTTCGCATATTTTTAATTTTGCAATGCTCAAGATTTTGAAATATATTACAGTATAATATTGTTATAATATGCATTGAAATTCGTTTTTACTTTCACATTAAACGAAATACAATTTCAACGTTTTAATTGGCAAGACCATTTTTTTTTTTTTGTGTTTACGGGTTGTGGTGTGGAAAACTTTTGCACCCTATAATTACGCCACTGTTTATAAATAATGTTGACATTGATTGTTACTTATTAAATGTTACGTTTTTAAATCTATGCAACAATTAAAATAGTATACAAATTTTATTCTAATAGATTTGTTTTATTTAAAAAAAAAAAAATTGTACATTTAACCGCCTTTCAAGATTTTACATATATATTTACATAAAAAGGTTTCCTTTGACCCGCTATTTAACCTGGAGTACTGTTTCCATTTAATTAACGTGCCAACTGCTAAGGCCCTGGTACACATCCGACCGCTAAACTGAGGTGTGTGACTGTAACCTGTTGATTATTATTTTGTACATACAGTGCACGTGCTGAACACAAGTATACAGGTGATATTTTCAGGTCTATACGGTTAATGCGTGGAAATTGATACAATATACGCTTGAAATTCGTCGAAATTACAATTTCTCATTTATTTATACGAATTAAAATATAACTTTCGCATTTAATAACGTAATATTACAAAATAAAATAAAAACTTACGTTTTAAATGTTCGAAAGTACAGTACGGATTTTAATTATAATTATGAAAAAAAAATTATAATAACAATAATATTATTTATTATTATTATTATTATTTCAAATTCATCGTTGCCCTTGGTACGGTTATAAGATACAAAAAAAAGTCATCTGGGATTACGTTACTATAGTATAGATTAAGAAAAAATCGTTACAGATGAGAATAACTTATATAATATTATGATAATATCCAGTTATAGCCATAATCGTAAAACACATTATATGTAGAATTTTTGTTGTTGTCGATTACCACCGTAAAAAAAATATAATATAATAAATTCCGTTTTAGTGGAATTTAACGTCGATTTTTTCATCATTATTATAAAATATTTCAATAGCGAAGCTGCTCGTGTGTAAATAAAATGTCGAATTAAATACAATATTGATTGCAGATTCGTAATATTTTCCGCTAATATTTACAATTAGAAATTCAAATATTCGATAATCTTTTTTTTTTTTTTTATAAATACGCTCGACTTCCTGCGAGTTATCCGGTGATTTGCGGATTTTTATGTAATGTTCGCGATTCATAAAATAATCTAGGCCGAATATATCACTATTATATATTATAAAATATATTAATTACAAGTGCACAGTTCACAACACGAATTCTACCGGAATATTATACTATATACGTATTAAACAGCGTAAATTTACGTATATAATATTATTATTGGATTATAAAGAACAAAAAATGGTATTATAATAATACTTAAGTAATATTATGTAGGTTATGTTTATCAGTTTCTTTGATAATATTGTGAAAAACAGTTTTAAGTCGATTCTTGGCACACTCGTATAAATAATATATCGTGTACCGAGACATGTCGAATGTTCAATATCGACAGAGTAAAACGACGATGAGTCCGCCGACGAAGATTCGGAAATCAGTCAATGAAAAAAAAAAAAACAACAATTTTCTCTTCCTTAAAAGTATTGAATCCAAGGTGATTTCGCTATAAAGGCCTTGACACCAATAACGTTCTAGGCAAACACGCGTATATATATATATATATATATATATATATTAGATTTTATTATCTAGGTAACTTATTATAATATACAGTGTTGAGTGCATTATACAGATATAATATAATACGGCCGTGTTCGAGCTCCGAATACGCTTTATCAAAAAAAAACCGCCGGCGATAAAACATACGCATTGGCATAATATAATAATTTTAGTCGGGGGAGGGGAAAACAAAACTATACGTTTTATATAATATTATCCGTGTTAACGGAAATAATATATATATATTTGCAGAGCGTTTTATTTAATATTTATATATATATATTATTATAATATTAAATTTATAACGTCGAATTCTCAAATCGGTCGCGTACGAACGTGATAAATATAACGTAACACACAATATATTTTGTGGCGAATACCTATATATTAGAAAGAGAGAGAGAGAGAGAGAGAAAAAAATGAGCGTTTTTTTTTCATATATATATAGACGATTATTATACTTCGAGAGAAGGTACACTGCACACTCACGCGTATTAGAAAAGTGAAAGTAAAAAAATAAAATTATATTTCGGAATCAAAGTATATTATGTAGGTAACGCGTATTCGGGCGGTATAGAACGCGGGCAAAAATATAGTGCATAAATTTGTGATTCGTATGTTACAATATGAAAGTGAGGTCATATATTATATACATATTGTTTAAAGGTGTACGCACCTATTGCTTATATACGTTCCTTCTTTATAAAGCGTTCGATCGTTGTAATAATATTACATAGGCAATTTTTTGATGTGTACAAATCTATTACGGCGGTATGAGGGTAAATCTCGGGAAATGGGACGGAAACGTGTAAGCTGTTGTCATGACAACTAATAATAATATTTATTATCGAAATTACTTTGAATAAAGTCACCAATATTCACAAATGCCAATCACAATTCCGTTCCGTTTTTACCGTTCGCGCGACGTTTACACGTATCAATGTCTCGAGTACTAGCAAACTCGTTTTTTATACAATACACAATAAAAATATCCGTATAGAATTCACCTCATAAAATATTCGTATTTATATATATATATATAAATATAATTCCTCGAACGACGAATTTTAAGAATCGATTATGATAATTGTACTTTTGTTTTCGAAAACAACTATGCCGATTTTTATACACTATGCGCTGTGTATGTAGACTAGTTGTTTTCCTCTAGTATACCAGGTATATAGTTATTATTATATAGGAAACAAAATCGTATTGACTCGCACATATTTATTTAATGACCTATCCGCCAAGGTAAAAATTGTTCAAATTTTCTCTAGGGTATTCGTGTAAACACGCGGCGTATTGGATGTTTTTAGAATATTATATGTTATTATCTACGATTTGACGAAAAGAATTTATGTAGAAAATTCTCACGATTTCGTTTATATTTATATACGTTCGACATAAGCGTACGCGCTTTAGAATACACATACGCGTAGAAAAAACGTTTCGTGTACACTTGGGTAGTATTTTTTTTTTTCAAGTATTCCGAATGCTTTTTAAAGCTCAATCGTATAATTAAACAGTACTCGCATAAAAGTAATAATCGGGGCTAGGATTTATTTATGCATTTACATGTTTTTTTCTCCATTAGTCCAAATAGATCGGTTGTCGGGTACCTATACTCGTATGTGTACACGATCTGACTAATTCTCGATCAAATAAAACAATTTTTTTATTTTTTATTTTTTTTTTTGCATATTTCGAACACAATGCGTGTAATTGCGTATTTAGAGTTATTGAAAATCTAACGGATTTAAAATGGTATTTATTCAATAAATGTTTTTATTACATCTTCATTCGTCGAAAATATAATATTAATACCGAAATATTACCGAATCGCTTCATTTAAATACGCTCCAACAACGTCGTGTTGTTTGTTTCAATCGCACGTGCGTTCGCACTCGACAATTTGAAGTGATACATCATATTATTACAGCGTGTAATAATTAATGTAATAATAAATAAACGTCTTAAAAAAAATAAAAAATAAAAATAATTATTATAACAAATAAATACCCGTTAATTATCATTTATCAATTAGTTTGTGATGTCAATGTAAAAAAATTTTTCCCTATTTTGTAAATAAAATGCAATATTTTACGATTTTTTTTCTTTTTTTTTTTTTGCATATAAATCCTAATTCTAGTAATAACTTTTGTCGAATAAACGAAAAAAGTAATATTATTTCAGAAAAATATATGAGTAGCAATACTATAGCAGCAGTAGGTGCATTTTAAAAACAACATCAATTATTTTCTCAATAATATGTATTTGGTGTTTGAACCCAGTCTTATTAACAAATAATCCAGTGCATTCGATTTCGCTATGTTATTATGTAATTGTGTTATATTTTTTATAACTAATCGATGTATCATTGTATTTACTTATTACTTATTATGTCAATTTATAAACACGGAATTGAAAAAAAAAAATTAAATGATTAAGCCCCGTCCCAAATACATATTGATGATTGTTTATATCCGATTAAATAATAATATATAATTCTTGTGTATTCGGTATTCGTATTGCTGAAAACTAGTAGGAAAAAAAATAGTGTTCGAAAAGTATTCGGCAATTTTTTTTTTGTTGAAGTATTCGATTACGTATTCCGAATAATTTTTTTTTTCGATGTATTCGTAATGTTATACGTGTTCCAAGTGCGTTTGAAAAGTATTTTTCCCGGGTCTGCTGATATGTGTACACGTGATTTTTTTTTTTCACCGTTCGTTTTATCGAATACAGCAAGTGTATCGAAGAGAAAAACTCGATTGAATCGTTGTTGTAATTTACGAAACGACGAATAAATAATTTAGCGCGTTTTGTAAAATAACAGCGAGACACGCGCGAATTCGTCGAACTTCAATTCAATATTATCTCGTGTGTAATACTTGTACCGGCGTTAATTTATTATTTAAACAGCGGTACAATCGTTTGGGTTGAAAACCGAGAGAAAAAAAAATACTGTTTTTTTTTTTTTAAAGGAAATATTGTATTATTGAGACGTTTTGCGAACAAAATATACACGGTCGATTTAACGAATACGCTTTTAAATATTTTCTCAATCAATAAAACGAATAGAATTCGCATCATTTTCACTATAAACACGATAAATTCATATCCGTTCGACGTTGTGTTTTTTTTTTTATTTTCACGCTATGTATTGTCGGCGGTTATATAGATGTTATTTACTCGCAAAGTGTATTCAGTATAGACACCAAAAACCAATTTTCCGATTAGTGAAAAATACCTAACGAAATCCTCATCGTTTAAGCTTCTTACAATTTACAATTGTTTTACAATTTAACTAGTCGTCGGAAAGAAAAACAAATGAAACGTTCTTTCTTATTTACGAGAATTATTCATTGCGAAAAAAATACGGGTTTTTTTTTCTACTCTACAATAACGACGGCGCTAAACTCTAAAGAGAATAAAAAAATTAAATACTGCGTTATTTTAAATACCGCGCCGCCGTGTCTTATTTAAATAATATACTGACATTCGTTATACGACAAAGTTTTGAACGCAATGTATATTTTAATAAATCGCGAACAAATGCGCGTACTGTTACTTTCATATTTCATCACGACGTGCTTTGGCTTTACTTCCCCGTATACAGTATAAAGTGTATGTTTGACATCAGCAGGATTCGGATTTTGAGGCAAACGCTTTTTTTTTGTTTGATTAATGACAGGAAGACAATTCTTATGTAAAAAAATGCGTTTCGTTTAATTTTTACGCTAACGAATAATCATAATTCTTGTCTTCTATCCCCTATATGAACGTCTTTATTTGCCTTTTTTTTTTTTTGATTTTTTGCGTTAAATTATCGATTTATTACAAAGATCTTGAAGATTTTGTATGGTAAAACTGTGTCCTGTGTCTCATGGTTTACAATAATTGGTAATGGCTGGAAAGTAGTGTATTATATACATATTATGATTTTGTATCGTTTATCAAAGCTGTTCCAGTCCGCCCCGCAGTCTTCGTCGTTTTACCACCACCTGGACTGGTTGCTTTAGAGCTGTCCGGGAGGTTTTGCTCGAGACAGCCCAATAATTGGTAACTAAACGACTCGAAACTGTACTTTTGATGTTTCAAAATACCTTATTTTAGATTCTGAGCGAAGCGAGGACGAATATATTGGCTTTACAATGATGTGTTTTGTTTTTTTTATGTTTGCACTCAAAAATTCTACAAGAAGGAGTGCTCCGATCTTTACGTGTAGCGCGATTTTCCGGTAGAAAATTGCATCTAATTGGTACTTTAAAGAGGTCGTTTATCGATTTACTCAATAATTTTATTAAGCGTCAGAAAAAACTACCGAAAAATAACATAAGAACGGTAAAATAACTCAATTTCATTAAAATCGAGTATCGTTATTTCTTCGTGATATTGAAACCAGAAATTTTCACCAAATACGTAACTTTGCACTATGACTATACGTTGACAAGACAAATTTTTCAAAAAATTTCTTTTAATTTTGGGTTATTTATAGCAATTGTAGTTTTTAATGGTATTAAATTCATTAATCGCGGTAATTTTTGCTTATAAGGCTTATAAATTTAAGTCAATGTCAGACGTCTGTTACTTGAACTATATTCGAAAAAAATCTCAAAGACAGCTAAAACAAAATTTCTTTTCATTTTTGAATAGCTTTTTTTTTTTACTGTATTTAGGTACGCGTACGTAACGCGCCGTATTCCGAACGCGGTAAACACGCTACGAATTTAGTTGAAAAAAACGTCTGAAAAATTCATTGAAAAGCGAAAAAAAATTGTATCTCTCCACGGCTGTGGTGACATAATATATTTACATATCGTGGAAAAAAAATGAACGATCGAAAATTGCTGCTAACGCGTAAACACACGCGTATGTGACGTACACATCGTCAGCCATTGACGACACTCGAAAAAATCACTAATTTTTATTAGTTTTTACGAGCTTCAATAGCGCAGATTGTTAGCGTACATATACAGGGTGTTTCTGAATTCAGTACCGTAAATTCGTACATACACTCAGTGGGGTGACCCAATGACGAAAGTTTTGACATTTTTCTTCCATCATTAAAACCTGCTTTCTTACATTTTTATTCATAGAATTTTAAATATAAATGTAAAAATAAATCCACCATGATATTTCATGCAAATTTCTCATGTACGAATCGATATGTCACATGACTTTTGCTCATGTCTGCCCGATTTTGCTGTCATGAGGACTTAGAGCGTCACCAGCGTCTCGCGGGCGTCAAAATCGGGCAGAAACGAGCAAAAGTGATGTGACATATCGATTCGTATGAGAAATTTGCAAGAAATATCACGGTATAATTTATTTATTTACTTATCGCTTTTTTCTTCATGACGACTGAGATCGATTACGTTCTCATGTGGTGTAATTAAAGCCTTTTTTTTTACCTAAATCTATGTGTTTTATGAATTTAAACGTGTTACGTCGATTCAGAGCTTCTTCCGTTCTCGTCGGGTTGTTCAAAACAAGTGAACAGAACAGTGATCGCAATATTATACGTTCTATCGTTAATATGGAGTCCGTCATGAAGGCCTATAGGTCCATTGCTGATCGCGGGTATGTCCTATTCGGGATCTGTTTGTTGCTATATGCTCTCTACTACTATATAATATACTCGAATAGTCCGGATACGTCCATTTGTCAATCGTTTTTTTTTCTTACGTCCTTTGACGTCGCCTGCGATTCCCAGCGGTTTTACCGTATTCGTGTTATTGTTTTCTGAGCTTAATTTATTATGTATATTTCGTTGGTTTCCTCTGCTCTTTCGTTTCTTATAGGATGCCTGTGTGCGCGTGACGGTACGTCCACGTGAAACATTCGATGTTTTTGGATAATGATTTTTAAACGAAGTCGAGGCACCGGGCGAGTGTACTGTGTACTGTCCATAAATGACTATGAATTCTAGTTGATGTGTGGCCTTTGAGTGTATAATGATTGAAAAAAATTAAGTAAACAAAAAATATTCATTCGACGTCTTTAGTTCGATTATAATATCGGAATTTTATAATAAATTTATTAAAAATGGACGGTGAACAATTTTTTTACGCGTATTCACGAGCAGATTAATCCGACAGTTATTTTTTTTTCCAGTCGTTTATATACGCTATTTATTAATTTTACACATTGACAAAAACGTATATAATAATATAGTAGCAATCGTATCGTAGCAGCGCGTCGTTCGACATTCTTTTTTTTTTTTTTTTGAGTACTACGCCGACCTTACTGCTCAAATCGTAACTTCGGAATTGACCCAGTTGTGAAATACGCGTTATCTTCTTGAATATTATTTAGAAATAAAATTCACTTTACGATATATACGCGGTATATAACCGACATATATATATATATATAGGTGTCGAATATTATAATTCACTCGTTGTATACGAGCTCCAATATAGTGACTACAACAGGTGATAAATTATGCGAGATAACGACGCGCGTTCATTGATAGACTCATAAATAAATTCTACCGCTCGTTTCACTTGTGAACGAAAAAAAAATAATAACGAAAAAATACTCCTATATGGTCGAGTTACAAACGTTTTTTGATCTTTTCTTTTTTTTTTTTGTCATATACCCGCTGCATTCGGTACGTAGACAGATTTGTGATACGCGTGTACTATTGTAACCGTGATACAGGTATTTAAAAATTAAAACAAGACTGTCGAAAGAATATTAGTATAATATGCAAATCACTTTCATCGTATCATCTCATATTATGAATTTACGCGCGCCTATATGATCGCGATTATTATTGTTAATAAAATGATAAAAATTTCGATAAAATTCGATCCATATATTATATGCGGTAGGTTTATCGATTATTGAAATAAATTTAAAAACGGTAATAAACGATTTAACGAAAATTGTTATAATCGATTAATAATTTAATAACGCGTCGTCATAGCCGCTATTCGGCCGGAGACAAATTCAACGCGATACACAGCGTATCGAATTATTATTATTATTATTATTATTATTATTATTATTATTATTATTATTATTCGAACGTATGATTCTAAATGAAATCGGTAAAATTGCAAATATAAATTACAATTTAGATATTTGTTTAGTCGATATGGGCCGTGAAAATTAGAGTTTTTGATTTTAAACTTAGTATAAAATTTCCGCGACAATAATTTATTATATGCCACGGTTGTTGTATTATTGGTAATTAATAATTATATTGTTTTTAATCGATAAGCGTAGAGAAAATTTCTACGACCGGCAGAATTGACGACTCTGCGATTCGATGCCGTAATACCGTATCGATCCGATATTATTTCACACGTTTTCATTGTGTTTGATATCAACCAGCCATAAAGTTTTTACACTAATTTAAACCCCAGAAAAAAAAAATACGGTTTTATACCGTCGAAATGTAGGTACGACGGGTATATTATATATACGACGCGTGTAACCTTGTACACGAATTTCGAGTCTTAAACAAACAAAACTACAAATATAAAAAAAAATACATATATGTTTATACCGAAATGTAATAATAATAATATAAATAATAATCGTCGACTTTAACGAAAATTCATAAACTTATAATTCGCGCGGCATTTCGATAGTTTTTCAACAGAGCGTATTTCGAAGAGATTCCAAAAAAAAAAAATCTGGTATATTTTTCGTACGCCATCGCATACCTATTATAGGAAAACGTTCGTACATAAATAGAGTATTATTATACACGTTATTATTATTATTACTGTATTTGGTCTGAGCAGAAGCGTATGGAACTTTTAAAACGTTTCATTATTTACACGAAAAAGCGATAATATAGTAAAAAAAAAAAAAAACCTTAACCACTATAGGATAAATGTAACACGTTCCACAACGCGCGCTGCTTTCACGTTATAATGTCTTATAAGATTTACAATGATTCACAACAGATAAACGATTCGATCATTTTTCTGTTTTACAAATACAGAAAGTATATTTGATCGTTGTTAATATCGTTGTTGTTTTTTTTTTTTGTACTAAATATATTTATATATCACTATTAGGGCACGGACTTAAACGCCCTAAAAAAATACGATTTAATGCCTTAAAAAAATGCCACAATATTAAAAAAAGCACTAAAAAAATGGCCTAAACATTTAAAAAAATGTATTTGAATTCAACTAAAAAAAAAAAAACATTTTTGATCAGTTTTGTATAATATTATTTAACAATAACATCGTTAAAAAAACACACTAACCGAACACCAATTAGCTTTATATTAGTTATTCGCCGTTACCTTATCATAGGTATGGGTAATTAATGTTATCGAGATTATAATATAAGATTATATTATCACCTCTGTATATTATCGACACCGGAATATGTTGGTATTTTACGAAATAAGACATATATTTTTAATTTTTGAATATATATTTTTAAAACTTTTTATTCTATGCTAAATTCTATATATTATATTTATTTATTAGTAATTCAAGCATACAAAAATGTCCTAAAAAATACAGGAAAACCCTCTAAAAATGTCGAAAAATGCAAAATACAAGTTTTGGGTTTTTAATCCTCTGATATATGAATCTGCTCGGAAAGCATTGCCCTAGACCAGCGTTTCTTAAACTGTGTTCCGCGGAACCCCGGGGTTCCACGGAGATCACTTCAGGGTTCCGCGAAGCTTAAGTAATTTTTTTCAAAATTTTCAAGAAAATTACTTAAAAATGTCTAACTAAAGATTATTAATGGGGAAAAAATGTTTGTATATTAAATAATAATGTATATGTCATATGGAATAGTCTATCTCTATACTCTATCTATACTTCTATAATGTATTGTGTACTTATAGTGCTTATACATTTTGGTGCAGTTCAAAAGATGAATATCCTCAATTGTCACAAAAGGCCGTGTTGGCACTTTTACCATTTGCAACCACTTATATGTGTGAAACGGGGTTCTCCGCCTATGTATCGACAAAAACAAAATACCGCAACAGACTTGATGCCGAACCTAATATGTTACTACAACTTTCATCAATAAAGCCCAATATTAAGAATATTTGTAATAATAAAAAGCAATTTCACGCATCTCATTAAGTAATTATTATTAAAGTAATATTATATACAATTATTATTATTTTTATTATTTTTTTTAACATATTTTTTAATTAAATACCTTTAACACAATATTAGTACATGAAATAATTATATTTTTTTTTTTTGCAAATAATCCTAAAAAAAGCTTAAAAGCTAAAAAACAAAGTAGGGGTTCCACGATAAAATTGGACGTCAAAAAGGGTTCCACGGATAAAAAAGTTTAAGAAACGCTGCCCTAGACTACCCATTAAAAAAAAAAACGTATTTCGCACAAATAAAATCCGCTCCTTAATTATCATTATTCTTTGTTAAATGCAATAACGAAAGTGTTTGCATATATTATTATCGTTGCCGGTGTATAACCAATAATTATTGTCATTCGTATCCGAACGAAACTAAATAGCATAAAACACGTACGTATCGATATTTTTTTATAATCTTTTTTTTTTTTTTTGGAACCACTGACCTCTCTCGTAACGAAAACTCACTTCAAGGTCTTACGCCTTACTCCGGCGTGTTGTTCGTTCGAATAATACCGGCTGGTTTGCAAAAACACACTCACTCGCTCCTCTCTACAGCGCAAAGAAATTTTTAGTCGCCGTCGTAGGTACCTATGTATATATGAGGTCATGACGTAAAATACGCGATAACACGACGCTCGTATAATATCCGGTAGAAAAAAAAAACGCTCGCGCCCTTTATACACACATATTCCTATATATCTGCAGTAAAAAAAAAAAAAAATTATACTTTGATAAAAAGAAAAAAATTATTTAAAAATACACCGCGTATATACTATATACACATGATACGGATAAAAATTATAAATAACGTCCGTAAATGTACTCATAAATGTAATGTGTACAGTACACATACGTCTTTATCGAATCGCGCTTGCACAAAAAAAAAAAAAAATAGTTAAAAACAGACCGCGGTTATAAAACAATATACTGGGGGATCGCAGATTTAATTTTAAAATGTACGGGACTTTTTTTTTGTAAACTTTTAATATAAAATGCATAATATAACACTGTAATATAAAAAAAATTAATAACGTAAAACGCAATGTTATTTTAAGCTGACTTTCCTCGACGTACTTTATGAAATTTATATAATATATAAACAATTAATATAATTCAATATGTTCTTTACCCGAAAAAATACAACAACAAATAGATTATACATCGCGGAATATACGAAATTTATTTATATAAACAATATCATTTATTCTGTGATTATGACGTATTGTGTTTTAAAAAAATATTGTATTGATTACCGATTAAATAAAGAGAATGTCCCATACTGAAGTATACATCATATGGGACTGGTATTTTAAAATCTGTCTGGGATCCCTAAACCATACTATATTTCTATACTCGTATGTATATATATTTAACCGTAACTGATATACTTTTTGCAATAGCAACAGAAACGGATTCATTAATCTTTTTTTTTTAAATAAACGTATCGACGCCTGTAGAAAAATATTAATGTTTATCATCTAGCACACGTTTTACTAAAATCTAATACCTACTGTAAATTTGTATATATATATATCAGTTGTTTATTTCGCGTATCTAATTATTTAATAATTATTGCTTAGACTATAATATTATAATGGAGAAAATTCGCGAGATACTGAGAGTCGGTATAGATACGTGAAATATTTAGAATAATTCAAGTGTTATATATAATAATATATCCGTGCGAATTTTTACAATTTTATTACTTATATTCGATATTACTATCGTTATAATGTTTTTTGTTTTGTATTCTAGTGAGTAAGTACTTTATTTTGACATTGAAAATCGAAAAAAAAAACGCGAGAATAAGAATTCTGAAAATATCGCGCGATATCAAAAAGTGATTTTTTTTTAAAAAAAATTTAAATTGTTTAATATATATATAAAATTCAAATACCACTCACTCACTCATTCATCGCTACCACTCGAAAACTACAAAACCTATGAACTTGAAATTTGGAACAGTGGTTCCTTTCCTCTAATGCTTTACATGTGCAGTAAGAAAGGATTTAAAAAAATGTTGCGTTTAAATGGATCAATTACTTAAACTTAATTAATGCAAATTCGTAATGTACGGCGGGCCGCGCGTTTTCAGCTACCTGTGATCCGTCCTACCCGTCAATTACATGTTTACTTATCGTTTTAACGATGAAGATATGAATTGTTCCGAGTTTATCGATAACCAAAAGTAATAAACTAAGACTACCCAAACGTAGCGACGCTTTAAACGATTTAATAAGATAGGAATCCGTTAAAAACCATGCCCCACGGTCAAGACTGTTTCAGGCTCGTGTGCCACCCCCTGGATGAAATTCACGCTTCTTCTGAAATATTGTTACGACTGTTCCATTATGGACTATTTTCGTTGTAAGACTGTTCCGTGCGAATAAACCGGATAATTTATTTAGTTATTATATAAAAGTAAATATTTAAACTATTTTCTATTTGTTCGACAACGACGACGTCCCAATAAATATTCAAAAGTACCAATCCATTAAGACGCTCTCGTTCCTTAGGTGGTATGCCGAGTATACATCGCGTAGTATAGGTATGTTATGCCGTGCAAGATAATTTATTTCCGAGATGACATTTTAAGGCGCGAAAAAAAAGGTTACGTTTAATATACTAATATAAATTGTCAATTAAATTTATAATACTTGACAATTTAATGTGTATAATTAGTAGAAAAAAAAAAGTCCGTTTTCTTTTTATAAATGTCTATTATTTACGTTTTAAAAATCACTAAGTGTTTTTTCTAGTTAAAAGTGTAGTTTTTTTCCATTGTGTTTGGAACCCTCCAAATGTCTCCCTTAACCATACGCCTATGTTTGTATGTATATAACGGTTTACCTCCGACGGAAATAAAAGTTTTGAAAACGACCGAAAACACAAATGGACACGTATAGGGAAAATCGTTCCGAGGCCGACGATTGAATTAGCCGCTCTCTTAAAATTTATACCGCGGCTTAAATTAGTTTAAATAATTTAATTATTTAGTGGCGCACAAAGGAAAAGGCAATTACCGGAGGAGATCACATCAAATTGTATATTATATTTTTTTTATTACTACTATTACTCTCAGTGGTCATTTTGGAGAGTGTGGGGGGGGGGAGGTGCGAAAGATGCGGAGTACAAGTTTTGCTTATAAAATGCTCATAGTATAAGTTATTCGCAAATTTTTAACACATTTTTTTTTTTTTTTGTACCCCTTTTAATTTTCCCAAATCCATTACGCTGAAAAATACTTTTTTAACGATATATCACAAATGCTTTTTAAAAGTTTTTCTACTACTTTTAGTATATTTTAAAAGTTTACGATAAACTTTTATCGGACGTCGAAAATTAATTTTATCGGTTTAGATTTGTTTATAAACACTCTTGTGCAAAGCGTACCAGCTATAATCCATATAGATTAGTCAATATCTATTGCGTACAAAATATTCGTTGTAATAAAAGCTAATGAAAAAATAAGACTATTTAAAAAGAATTTTTTTTTTGTACTCGCAAAAAAGAGCGTTTTAATTTAAAATTTTTTTTTTTAAATTACCTACTCGATCAGTATTTTTTAAATACTACACAAATCTCTTACGGTATGAATAATATTTGCTATAGATTTCTATATATTTATACAGATAATGTAATAGAATTTTTCAAATATTCCATGACCGCCGCCCCATCTAGAAATCGTAGTCCGGCCAATATAAAGACTAAAAGACGACTGCAGTCGTACCTATACTTTTTATGTAATAATTGTATCGGTTGAGTATATTCGAATTGTAATAGGAAGTATTTTTTTAATATCATATAGACTCGTATTATTGGTGTGATCGACGATTCTCCGGCACACTCCGCGTTTGGATAATGAACACAGTCGTAAAATATACCAATTTTCGTGGTTTTCGTACGTTTTTTAATAATAATAATTCAACTTGTATTCAAAGATAAAAAAAAATAACTCGCTATAAATAACAGCTCTTACACGCGTATTTACGAGTACTTACGGTATATTATGGTCACAGCGATAAAAATATAACAACTCTATCGGGAACAGTGCCGTGCTTTTCGGGGCTCTGCAGTGAGAGAAATAAATGCGTGGCCCGTGGAAAAAAAAAGTTTGAATACCATAATATAATGTTTAGATGAAATTTGATTAGTGAGGTTAGGCTCTAGAAGCGCCCTGCCAAAAATGAGGAACCCTGCAGTGGCGTATTTACGTAAGGAGGGATAAAGGAAATAATATATCTCCCTTCTTTATTCTTAAACATATATGTATGTGTATATGGTTATGTACATAATATATGTTATATGGTTGTGTTTTCCTTTTATCACGTTGTCAGTAGATAATAAAGCAATAATGTTTTCATTGGAGGACCATTAATTGCTATAGGACGTTCGCAATAATCGTCAACTCCTGAACGCACATTTTCACGTGTAAAAAGATTAAAAACATATTTAAAAAAACACTCTATGAAGGAGTTGTGTTTTATTCATTATTTACTTTGACATTTTTTGTATTCGATAATAATCGATTAAAATTTTTAATATTATTTTAATTTCAGATTAGGTCGGATGAGCTGGCAACGCTATCCATTAAATAGTATGTTGAGGAAATAATCGACGAAATCGCCTCGAAAAAAACCTAAGACAGAAGAGTCTGTTTTGCAGAACGATACATACATTTATCGTAAATGTATGAAAATTAAAGGTATATTTGTATTTATTGAAAATTGATAGTACTTATTAAGTGTTTCGAGTGGAGGGATAAACATTTTTTAATCTCATCTCCTTCCTATCTGAATACGCCGCTGACGGAAGCATTCAAGATTTTTGGACATTTTCCCTTCCAAATGCCTATAGTTTATAACGTGTAAGTAAATTTACCCTCCCTGTCCATCGAGAATAAAAATTGTTCTTTCATTGTGTACCCCTCAACCGGCCGTCACCCGTAACCCTTGATACTTATTATTGATCAATGATTTCACGGTTTATAAACCGAATTCAATATTCGTATTATGCGCGTATACGACAAAAAATAAATATTTGATTTTAAAACAAATAAAACGTACGACTGCATTATAAAATGTAAAACAAATAATAAAATAAAGTCTAGAAACACGCAGGTTTTTTTTTTCATATTGTATTGTACGAAAGTAATGTAATTTTCGAATTAAAAAAAAACATTGATCGTATCGACGGTTTTTCTTCTTACGGGTGTCGCAAATATTGTCCGAGCTCGGAAAACGCGCGATCTCGCCCTTTCGATGTCAATGCCGAACCGATTAATATAAATTATGATAGACCATAGTTTTTTTTTTAAAAATTGTGTCTGTGTGCCAATATAGACGGGTCGTTACATTCGTTTGACTAAAGCGACTAGTAATAAACGTACGTGATGCATCGTCATTTTCACGAGATTAATTTACGTTTTTACTGTATATAGATAAAAGTTTAATTTTTAATTTATTCAACGGAACAGATACAGCACGTCCGTCATGGTGTAGAATTTTATTTTATTTCTGAATTCGGACCCATTCCGAAACATAATTTTCGTAAATTTATCGCACCCCGGCGAGAAAAGTGTCAAAACTAAAAATTTCAGTAATTGAGAAAATCACAATTAAAAAAAAAAAAAAAATTATAAGACTTGTTTTGAAATAGTAAAAACTTTCTTTAAATTTCACATATATATATTTTTTTTTTTTAAGAATACTTCTATTGTGTTCTAGAGAATACAATTTTATAGATCAGTATATTTTTCTTGACCGATAACGTGGACCTTTCCTGTATCAAGTCTAAAGTGGTGACACTGTTCTTGTCGTGAAGAGTACGAATATTATAAAACTGACACAATTGTTTTTTGGCGGTTAATTTGTGAGTTACAGATGTGATGTTTTTCCTGCATCATGAGGGCACACAATACCTATTTATTACTGAAATAATCACAAAATTGGAACTTTTTTTAGTCGTGTCACTTTTCTCGCCGGAGTGCTTTATCACACGGATTTTTTCGACGATATTTTACATGTGCAAATAAAGAAACAAAAACGTTTACGTTTTGTATTGTATATTATAATCTAAATATTTATTTGAGATGAAAACACCACACACTTATACGCGTGTGGTGAAATACAGACGATTTCTTTATTGACAAATATCATTTCTAAAATCTGCTTTATTTTAGCATATGCGAATTTGATTACTTGTGCTTTTAACTTTATTCGACATAAAACGAAAACGTCAATTTTCTCCTTTCCTTTCCATAATTAAGTAACCGGTAGGAATATGGCGACAAAACGAATTTTCTCAGCTGTCGAAATATTCTATTTTGTCGTTAAAACGCTTTTTTTTTATGAAATCGATAACCGATTTTCATAGAATACTTTTATAGACGACAAATAATATCAGATACGATGTTATTATTTTCAACAACGGAATAATACATTTTTTTTTTATGGAATATTCTACTGTATAGTTGAATTTTTTTACGGGTTTGAAAAAAAATGGTTTATATTAATTAAACGTATTTATAATATTCGAAGAGAATCTGGTAGGAACTGGATAAATTATTGTCGTCGACGGAAGACTAATACCTAATTGTAGTTTTAATTAAGACGCGTATTTGTAATATTATTATCAATCTAGTGATATATAAGTAATTGTGTAGTGTACTTGAAAGGGGTGGAGGAGGAAAATGACCGGGGAAAAACTCTTTAGTTTTAATTATTTTTACTTTGATTTTTTTTTCTCCCCGGCTCATCGTCAATGCTTTGAAGGCAAATGCAACTAAACCCGTTTTCTTACGTTTAATGTAATACGACGTGATTGAATCAAAACACAACCCGATTCGACAGATTTGACTGAAAAACGCGCATAATTTTTTATAATATCTATTAAAATATGAACACAACGCGTATAGAAATTATTTTATTAATTATCTCGGTCCGTAGCCGTTTCCATATTACATATATTATATGTGCATAGAAACGAAATAAAAAAAAAATAAAATTATCTCTCATTAATATTAACCCGCAAACAAGCGTACGTTGGTTTCGCGAACGATTTTGCGGATGTGCACAGAAATCACTCGATCGCATTTTCGTCGTTTTTATCGAAAAATACACAACAATTTTAATATACATATTAAAAAAAAAAAAAATATTGTAATAAAAAAAAATGCGATATTATTATTATTATATCTATTACGGAACGGAATACATACGAATGAGTGGAGTAGTCAGAAATTAATCAACGGGGTACACAGATGTTGTTAAATAAATGTGATGTAATTTACTACAGTACCTATATCAAATTCGCGTCGACTGTGTTACACTTTGACAAGACCAAAAAATAATGAATATGCTCTCGATTTATATAGCAGACAAAATTAGAAATACGTTCTATACAAAAAAACACAAATTTAAAACGCACATTTTGGCAATTTTAGAAAAATTTTCGCTTATTTTTTAATTTCCATGTATTTTCGTTTCGTGCGTATAATTTTTCTTTTGTAAAAAAAAGTTTTTAATATATTTTTACTATTACTACTACAATTATTATTATTATTGCTAGGGCACGGATGTTGCAGTAGTAGTTAAATTGATTGTAGTATTGCACTAAAAAATAACAACGTTTTGTTATAAATATTTTAAATTTATTATTATTATTTTTTTTTTACTTTATAGTTTACAGTATACTTCGAATAAATATTTAATAAACTACAACGATTTCAAATTTTTTTTAATCGTATTTATTTTTTAAAAATTTTAATTCAACAATCTAATAACTATTACACATTAAACGTTATTGTGTTGCACAGTATAAGTGTTTGTTTTAAAAAATTTCGAATTCGAACGACTATACGCGTACAATAACGTGAACATTACATTTATGTAATGTACACCGTACTGTTCAGACTTATTTACAATTCGATAATTTAATTACGCGGAATTTTTTATAAATTCGTTTCAAAAAACGTATTGAAGTAATAAATTACGTAAAAAAAAAAAAAAAACGAAGAACAGTTAAAATCGTTATATAAAGGACTGAATTTAACAAAATTGCGATAAAATTGAAAAAAAAATCTCACTTAAAAAAATATTGGATTTTAATTCGTACTTATACGTGAAACAATTTAAAAAAAAACTTATTTAACGATAAATTGCAGGAACGGCAGAAGAAATGTTGCGAATCAGTGCCCTATAATTATTCGAAAAATAAATAATGTTTTTTTTTTCATCATTAATCAGCACACATTTTATTGTACAAAATAAACGTCAAAAATTTATATAATATTATTAATATATAATAATTGTATACGCGAGATATGAGGGGAAAAAAAAATTAGAAAATAATACAATATCGATAATTCGTGACCGTGATATTATAATAATGTACGACGCGTTATACAGTTACGAAAGCATTTTGGCGAGTTTCCACGTTCTGGTTGTACACGAGCAACAATCGTGTAAAAAAAAAATTTTTTTTAAAAATAAATAAATACCTCCGTTCGGTTGTATGCATATATAATATTCGGGCTTTTTTTTTTTAAATAATTTTTTTTTTCTTTTCACCGACCGAATAACAATATATATTATAAATATATATATATATATATTTTGTTTCGTTTAAATTCGTTAATGAATCGTCGTGCTACGCAATACTCGTACCTATACACACGTTTCTGACGAATTCGGCGCGACACATGCATACGCGTATAGGTACATATATAGCTCTATCTATTTCAAGGCTGAACGAATGAAAGGCTAAATAATACTGCACCGCCTCGCGCGTATACATATTCGTATTTCTTCTTTATTCGAGTGGTATATTATATTATACGACGCGTGCTATGTGACACAGCTTTAATTTACAAATTTCATTTTGACAATAATTACGGAGCAAAAGAAAAGAAAAAAAATTACTTTTATTATTATTTTTTTTGTTTTTTTTTTTTTTTGTAAAATACGAGAGTATATGTCGTTTTTTTTTAAAAAACGAGTCGATTTTTCTCCTTTTATTTATTTATTTTTTTTTTTTGAACTGTATTTAACATGCCGTTTGTCGTATTTATCGAAAAAGATGCGGAAGAGGCGATCACTCCCTTTTTATTATTATTATTATTATTGATGTGTAAAAAACTATTACGGCGGTATGAGGGTAAATCTCGGAAAATAGGGTGGAAATGTGTAAGCTGTTGTCAAGACAATTAATAATAATATTTATCAATATTAATAATAATTAATATTATAATGTGTAAGCTGTTGTCGTGAAAATTTGCAATAATATTTATTATCGAAATTACTTTGAATGAAGATACCAATGTACACAAATCCCAATCACAATTCCTTTCCATTTTTACCGCTCACGCGACGTTTACATCACATCAATGTCTCCAGTACTAGCGGCATATTCGTTTTATTATTATTATTATTATTATTTTTAAAAAGAGAAAATTGTATTTCACGTGCACGTGCACGAAAACAAAAATAAAAAAAAAACCGTATTTTTCACTCGGATTCAATATATTTTCTTTACGTGGGATAAGTGTGCGAGATAGGTATCTTTTGACTTGTTTAATACGAAATATTTAAACAGGTACTCAAAAGACGGACGTCATTCTTCAACAAAATACGCGCGTATAACGTCGACGAAATGATATCGACAATATTGTTTTTTTGTCTCGGTACGCGGCAAAAATTGAAGAAAAAGAAAAAAAAACAGGAAGAGTAAAAAAAAAGGACTTGTACGCGTTATGTTCAGTGTGCTTGACATTGAACCGTTGTAGATAGGTTTTTGAATTTTGTGATAAGCCAATACTGTTTTTTCTTTTATATCCTGACGGAACGATGAATCTATTGGTTTTACAAAGCTGTGTTTTTTTTTTTTTTTATTGTCTGTACCCAAAAGTTCTACCGGAAGGACTGCTCCGATCTTTACAGTCACAGTTTGTTTCCGGTAGCAAATCGCATCTTGTTGATGCTGTGGAGAGGTCATATTTTTTAATTTTCTCAAAAGCGCTTGAAAATAGAACTGAAAAACTACTGAAAAATTACATAAAAACGGTAAAAACGCGATTTCGTCAAAATCGATTATTATCGTTATTTCTTCGTAATTTTGAAACTAGCGGACATAGAAATTCGGAATATTCATCAAATATGTAACTGTTTATTATATTAAGGAAACAAAATTCTCAAAAACTTTCTTTTAATTTTGGACTATTTAGAGCTATTATAGTTTTTAAGGTATTAAATTCATAAAAAGAGTTAGTTTTTGTTATGTACTAAAATATTCCACCGAAGCTCAGCTCCGAATCATTTTATCGAATGCAATGATTTTTTATTGCTTTCAAATTTATATAGTGATAACAATACACTCTAAAATCTTTATCCAAGTAATTCTCTCGAGCGACGTCCACAATAGCTCCTCACGGCTCGTTACCATTTTAACGTTCAGAGTATTGTATAAGCTATATATTATATAGGCGCGTTGAATCAGTAGTTGTTGGAAAAATATTGGCCCGGAATGATCCCAGCGGCTCTCGTAAATAAAATTTGTATTCCTATTAAGATGTTGAATTTTATTTTGAAAACCGCGTCATACCGTTATAGAAACTAAAGTATATATTATTGACTCATACACGAGCCGTGTCAAAATTAATAATAAAAATATTAAATTACTACTTATTTATTAATGTGGTATGTAAATAGAAGTTTTCAAATGAATTGTTGAGATCTGGTTGCCTAAATCAGTGGTTCCTTGCAACTTGTGGTACGCGAAGAAGTTTTTTTGATAAATTTTCATTTTATTTTTATTATACTCGTATTAGCATTCAATATTATTCGGTTTATTTGATATTAGCTGATTTTATAAATACCGACGTCATGATATTCATCGATACGGTTATTATAGTGACAGCTCGAAGAAAGACGCATTTAAAGACAAAACGTTGGTTTCATTTAGGATGTCATTAAAAAATCGAATACCCACCTCTTTTCGAGCAAGCATTACAAAATATGTTCAATTCAATTTGTCACTATACTTATTTGTGGCGAGAGTGGATTTTCTGAACTGCTATATTTGAATAAAAAGTATAAAGAACTAGGCTCGATATTCAAAACGGTTTACGAGAGTGTAAACAATTTCCATTCAGATTGATGTTTTGATGTTTTTGTACATTTTACATTAAATTTAAGTAATTTAAATATTAAGATTTACCTAAAAAAAAAAAATTAAGATTTTTTTTTTTTACTTTTATGAATACCGTACAATAGAAAATGATAATAAGTGTATTAATAATAAAATACATACTTGAAACGTCTTGGAGGAAATTTCATGAGCTTTTCGATGGAACTTTCAAATTTGCTATAGGTCCAATAGTTTAGGAGATACGGCTGCAGGTTTAAGGAGAAAAATCACGGTTTTTTTTTCTCGGAAAAAAAAAAACATAAAAATTGAAATTTCTACCTTATGTCTGAAAATCGGACTATAGATTCGCACGCGCGGTTTTTTTTCTTCTTCTTGCAATGCGTATAAATACAATTACTGAATACACACGCTCGTACGCGTATTACAACAATACGCACAGAAAAGAAAGTACCGAAGAAATACGGAAAAATGTCGTAACCCGTTCGCCGCCGACGGTCGATGGTGAAATTATGTTCTGTTATAGTCGCTTATAATATCGGCACAAGCGCCCACGTATATTTCGTTTAACGGTAGTAAAAAAAAAATTTTGCTTAAAATTCGCCAGGGGCGTTTTCAGCTCAGTTTTATTGGTAGTGGGGGGCAGGGCGATTTTCCTGATTATTGAAGTTAATTTGGTACAATTTTGACATATATATGCCTTATGGCTGGGGTCATTCTATAAATTTGTGCAACACCGAGAGCGTTACCATGACGTCATGAACCCGGCTCTACTCACCACCCGGCCAATTCCAGGATAATATTGATAATAATGATAATAATAATAATAATAATAATAATAATAATAAAAGAGTATCTACACTGCATGCACATACATCGGTACATATATAATGTATATATCTCATTTATTTTTTACACGTGACAAAAAGTTACCTATAGTTTAGTCCTCGTCTCCTCGCACATATTATTTGTGTGTATTACGCGTAGTGCGTATTGGATACGAGTAATTTCAAAGGATTCTTTATTTGGGTGTAACAAAAAAAAAAAATTTATATATATAAACAATACATATATAAAAAGAAATAAATGCTTTGATTTTTAAAAAAAATTTCACTATATTGAATTATTCCAGATTAAACATTTATGATAAGATTATCGTGTTAAAATTGTGGACTGTATGTCGTTTTGATATTACGAGTGTTTGGATAAATTTTATTTCCAAAGTGGTAGATGAGCTTATAGGGGGGAGGCGATCGCCCCCATCGCGCTTAAAATCTCCTCCATCAATAAAAAAAAATATATATACTATATTATATATTCCTTTAAATAAATTTAATACGTATTTTATTGTTAAATAACCAAGTTACCTATATATATTATATATATATCATATAATATACGCGCAATTCATATAAATAAATAAATTTCAGTTTCTTATTTATATCTACCTATATGTATAGCCGTAAAGGTAATAATAGTATTACTCGCAATATCGTACAAGGTTTATGCTCAATCCAAGTTTTAGTAACTCGACGTGGCGGCGTTGAATTTTTCTGGCGGCATCATCTCCATTCTTTTTTAATACGCACATTTTTATGCAGCCCACAACCCTAGCTGAAATTTTCAATACAGCAAAAATAAAATAACTCGTTTGTTTCCAATTTAATATTAGCCTGCAGTATGATGACGTAACACGACTTATCACGTTTTAGATGGTAAAAAATACTAACCTATTTACACGGAACAACCAATTTTGAAACGCTATTATAAAGCCAAAGTACTATAATATTTAATTTTAATAATACAAACGTATACCCTCGTGCGGTTCAAATGACGGCACTTTGTTCCATCAGTGGAACATCGAGAGACGAAAATATAACAACAATACCGAAGATAATAATATTTTACGAACATATATTATTTCATATATTATTGATAATACACAAAACAACTGTTTGGTGTATATGAAATAAAATTATTATTATTATTATTATTATTATTATTATTATTATTATTATTATTATTATTATATAATTCTTAAATCAACACACATTGTTTTATTTTAAAGAAGAAAAAAATTTTGAAAAAATTTAAATAGTGTCGTCACAAAATTGGAACATAAAAATACATTCCCTCCTCTCCCTCCCCTCAGACAAAACAAAAATGAAAAATCGGGCAAAGTGGTGACATTCAGAAGGGTATTTGGAACAACTCTGTGAAAAAAAATTGGAAGAAAGTTAAATAGTGTCGTCACAAAATTGGAACATAAAAAAGGCCTGTTCTCTTATATATATATATATATATATATATATCGTATATAAGGATTTATAAATTGTTATATATTCATAAATTGTACATTATAATTGTAAATTTTTTTTGCAGTGGCGTATTTACGAGGTGGTTGAATCCCCACCCCCCAGGGCCGAAAAATCAATTTGAAATATTGCTGTCGACATTGCACGCTCAAGTAGTAGAAAATATTACTGATTCTCTATGTCAGAAAAAAACGGTTATAACGAAGATTTGATAAATCTCACAAAAGAGTACCTATATCATATTAGTGCGAAGATCTGCAGGGAATTCGAAAGGCTTACTCGAGGAATCGATGTTGTTAGTTAATACTGAATTTATTAGACAAAACCTTAATTAGAAATTGGTTATAAATTTTAACGGGGGCCAAGTCTCTAATGGTTTAGCCGTATAATATAATATGCTCACAGTTGGCCGGAAGAATGAAATAAAACTAGTTGAACCGTTTGAATATAAATGGACGTTTGCAATTTTTATTATAACTATTCGTTTTCTAGATTCTAAGAAATATATCAAAATATCCGAATTCTATTACTCGACGAGTAATTTATTATTAAAAAAAAAAAACATACTTTAAATCAAAATATATTACACGTATAAAATCGTTTAGGTGGGGAACGGAGTTTATGCGCGTTTTATTTTAAACCCTCGCTGCCAGAGCTGAGCATTTGAAATAGTACTGCAGCCTCTACCAGGGGATATAATACTGAATTTCGTGAAACGTTCACATTTTTAACTCTTTCGAGGCGTAACATTTTTACAACTGACTACACGTATACACACGGTTTAGCACTGCGTTCAAATTGACCGATTTTTTTTTACTTTTTTCACATATTTCCTTGGTCCGGAAAGTGACAATACGCATATAGTAGACATTTTTCGAACCGTTAAGGTTCGATATATTTTAAAATATACAAAAAAAAAAAAATCACGAATTTTTTAACGATAAATCGCGAACAATCGTCGTATTCTATACGTTACATACGATATTATGGGAAAAAAAATTATGGCTTAAAAAATAATAAAAGAACATTAATAGCAAATCGAACTAAAAAGTAGAAAATAATTTTCGAGTACGAAGATTCTGTGTTACAGCAATAGAAAGTCCAACAATTAGTTATGATTATTTAATTCGGAATAAGATTAAAATTAATTTATAAACAAAATAATTCAATTTATATAGTAAAAAACCGTGGAATGCTTGAGATCGAATGTTACAATTATTTATATTATAAAATTTGAGTTATTATGAAAATATGGTAAAATGCAACGCACGCTTTTTTTTTTTACTATAAATGGAAGTATTTTGTGAATAAATTAATTTTTATTTTAATCTTATTCCAAATTAAATAATCATAATTGATTGTTGGACTTTCTATTGTTGTATCGCAAACTCTTCATGCATAAAAATTATTTTCTACTTTTTAGTTCGGTTTGTTATTAATAAGCGCGTTTTTTAATTTCTTAAACTATAATTAATTTTCTTAACATTTAGTCTCAAAACAAGATCAATAATAAACACAACCACGAACCTCTCGATTTTTAATATATCTTATGTTATAAAAAAGTTTTAGGTTATAACCTTTTTATTTTAACCGTCATTTTGTAGATGGTATATATATTTAACCTAAAAAAAAATTTTGTCATTTTCATTTTATCCTTATGATCTCTGTTAGGGCACTAGAAAAAATTATGAAATAATTGTATTTTCTTTTCACCACCGGCCCTTGACACGTGTGCAAATTTTCGAGTTAATCACATTTCTTGAAATCGGTAAAAATTATACGCTGAAAGTTTCCGTTACACAGGCGCGGATCCAAGGGGGGCTAAGGGGTTTAGTCCCCCTTTGGGCTGTAGTCATTGCTTAAAAATTATGCATATAACTACCTAAATAGGTATAATTTTAAGAAGCTGATCATCGTAATGCCACCCCCCACCATTTTGTGATTTCTGGATCCGCGCCTGCCGTTACATACATACATACATACAGGTCAAGCCAATAAAATCGTGTTAAAAAATAGTTCTTTTTTCCGGTTAAAATCTAGTATTTTTTTGTACCTGTTAAATTTAAAAAGAAAATCTAAAACGCGCGGTGAATCCTAAAAAATACGCGCAAAATATAATTTTATATTAGGCCGTGAAGTGTTTATTTTCCAACGACCTGTATAATACTGAAAAATTTTCGATCGTCCAATTAAAAGCGCAAAAATACGAGTCTTATGATTCGAAAAAAAAAGAGCTTATTATTTTCTATTCGACGGTAGGTACACCGAAAAATATATTCACTTACGTGCAGTATCCAGCTCTGAAAAGTGTTAAACTTTTGTCCAACGTCCAGCGTATTTTTCATAATACCTTTATTGATGTGTGATCCCCGCGAATTTCCACGGCACGAAACAACAGTTTTAATTTTTTTTTTTTTTTTTTGTAAACACTAAAAACGATTTTTAATGCCGTGCGAATTTCAGTAACGGCCGTGCAAACACGTGAACGCTTGTGTTACCGACGTGTTTGTAAAATTTTTGTTTAAACGCTTTTTATTTGTAGTGTGGGCGCGGTTGGAGACATGTGCCGAACCCTGCAATCACTGCGGTGAATTGAAATTTGTTCGCTGAAACCGAATCGTGCAAATTTCATGAATAGTCGCTCGAATCCACCTGCGAAATACATTTATTACAATCAGTGGTGTAGCTGGGATTTTTATTTAGGAGGGGGGTTGAGGCTGATGATTAATTAATTTAAATGTTAATTATTAATGTGTATAGACGGTACCCACTAAAAAACTGATTATCTATTCATTTCGGGGACGGGGGGCTGCAGCACTACCAGTCCCCCTGGCTACGCCACTGATTACAATATTGTAATATGGTAAATGCCGAAGTCGAAAAAAAAAGTTCAACATTTTTTTACCAGGAAAGGGGCTACACCGAAAAAATACCGTTGAACGCGTTTCGGATTACAATACATTCTCGACTGTGTTGAGAGTTATCTAGATTATATTTTTTTATCTTTTATCTGTTCTAGTTGAAAATTGTTTTACTCATCTGAAGGTCGTCTTAGATTAAAAATAAAATCATTATTTTCCTTGTATAATTATCTAGATAAAATAATTAAAAAAAGAAAAATTAATTTTTAACGCTTAAATTTAGGATTTAAAAATTAATCGACAATAAATATGACATAATTTTATCACATTTTTAACATAATATTTAATTTTAATATACCGCTGTATATTGTATACCCCTTGTAAGTTGTAATGACTAATGAATAATAACACGATTATTCAAATAATTTATAATTTTTTTATTTATCTAGATAAAATTCACTCGTCTATTATCTTATCTAAGATGATTTAAGTGTATGTCATCTTTATCTGTATCTAGATAATTTTTGGTAAACGATCTTTTATCTTTATCTAGATAAATGTTCACATATCTTGTCTCAACATTGATTCTCGATGGCACGTATAGCCGAACGGATTGTAAAAAAAACAAAAAATACGGATATATCCGCGTTTAGCGTTCAAAAACGGTTGTGATTACTTTTATGTAGAAAAACGATTTTTTTTCGACCCGAAAACCCGTTCTCTTCCTTTTCATTCAGTAAATATGTATATAATTTCGTGTACAAAATTATTTTCTAAATTATTTATCCTTTAAAAACGATAAATTATACAAAATGTGAAGGGCATTTTTTTTTTTTTTTACAACGAAAAGCAAAAATATTTTAACTTAAAGCGTTCCTATACGGGTCTTGGGTCTATAAATCGGTTTATATAGATACTTAATAAAGTACAAAATATTCAGTAAATATTATTAATAGCTACATCTCATCTCTGCTGTCACATATTCAGCAGCTTTCGGAGTAGAATAAATTTTAGGTTTAGAGGCGAAGCGAGAAAAGTATTGGTTTTACAATGTTATTGTGTTTTTTTTTCTACGTCCGCACCTAAAAATGTCTGTGTTTCGCGATCTATACAGTCATAGTTTGTTTCCGGTAGTAAATTGCGGTCTAATTGGTATTTTAGAGAGAGATATGTTTTCGATTTTTCTCAAAATCGCATGAAAAAAAAACTCAAAAACTACCGAACAATTACGTTGGAACGATATAAACTAAAAAGAATTAATAACTTTTATTTCTTTGTGATTCTGAAACTAATTGTCTTATTATGGGAACTTGAAATATTCACGAAATATGTAACATTATATTGTATTAGGGAAAAAAATTCCAAAAAATTATCTACAGAATTATTGGTTATTTATAGCAATTGTAGATTTTAAGGTATTATTAATATTAAAAAAAAAAAAATGAAATGGTTTTTAGTTTTAAGGCCTAAAAATTTTCAATACGGTGTCAGACGTACGCGTTACTATACGCTCGAAAATTCTTGAAAATCGTTTGTCACAATTTCGAATTTTTCGACAAAGCGTATTCTTTGTGAAAAATTACACGTTTGTTCAAAATTAATGCGGTCCTATAGAGTGTTGAAATGTTTACCCCCAAACACTTAACTCTGTACCGCCTATTATTAACGAAAACAATCATTTTTGAAAATTCATAGCTACCGCTAGGTTTGTTGTAAGAAATTATATTAAAATGATTTATTGGGTGTAAAATGATTTACTGTAAATTCCGTACTCTATACACACTACATTTTTATATAATATAATTAATAATAATAAATAATATTACACCGCGAAGCTGCGGTCAGATTCGTTTTACGCGAATGCAATGATTTATGGTGCATTACCTTTAAATTTATATAGCAATAACGCAAAACTCTGAAATCATTATCCGAGTAATTCACTTTAAGCGTCATCCACAACACCCCGCGGTTCGTTACATTTTTGTATTAAACATACCGCGAACACTGAATGCGAAATGTGAATACACCGACATGTGATCACCTATATACTACGTTAATACCAAATCCAAAGAGAGTTCAGCTTGGATAGTTATTGCAGGAAGATCCTATAGGATTAATTGACGAGTTCAAAAATAGAAAGATTCGATTTGCTAAATATTAGTATGTATTTTTATTGACTACAAAGTACACATTTAGAAAAAAAAAACAAAAGTTTATATATTATACGAATTATTCTTAAAACCTTGCCTGCCCTGAATTCCGGTCTTGTACACACGCCTCTGCACGATCGTTAAACATTATCTATTTATTTTTAGATTTACAGTAGAGATTTAAAAATTTTTTCTTTTTTTCTTTCACCTCACGATTTTGATCTCCAAACAAACGCCGTAATCGAAATACTTGCGCAGCAAATATTATCATTATTATATACGCACAGTGTCGATTCACTTTTATTTTATTTCTATACCCCGGGCCGCGTACCGATATTACTGAATAATTAATACGTATGTATAATACGATCTGTCTTTGTTTGCACACACACACACATAACTCTTTTTGACACAATTCTCTTGACACAATGAACACAGGGTTTCGTATTTGAAAATCAACGTTTTTAACGCGTATCGCGCTGTAACCGTTTGACACGTGCTGCCGCATGTTTTATCGCATTATAAAACATTAAACGTAGGTACTATTCGATTTTTACATATTATCTTTATTGTGTGCTTTTAAAATTTTAAATCAAATAATTATTACGATTCGTATATTAAGGGGAATACATTTTTTTTCATTTTTATATTCTAATTTATAAATATTTATTAATAATAATAAAATTTACTTAAATTTCTAATAATAAGAATAATAGTAATAAAATAAAAATTCCGAGCAAATTATAATCGTACGTATAGAAACTTTAAAATCGTTACGTTTAGACATTTATAAGAAAGGACAATAATCTTAAAATATATAAATTTTTTTTCTAAAAGAAAAGTATCAAATTTAAATAATATGTTATAATAAGACGCGTGGATTCATACAAAAACAAATATAAAAATGATGTATTTGCGTGCGAATTCTTAACATATTAAATTTAAAAAATAAGAATTGTAATATACCGGGTTAAATTCCAATATCACTGTAAAAACAAAATACGAGTATATTAAATATGCACATATTATAACTACGTTTCATTTAATCGATATATATGTATGTACTATGTATATATAATGTATATTGTATATAGATAAAAATTAAATCTTGATTTTTATTCGCTAATTGTATTCATTTGTACGTCATCTATAAACAAGCCTATTATAATAAAATTATAATTGCGGGAAAAATTGTAAAAAAATATATACATATATTTTTCTAACAACTGCTTGTATATTTAAATACATGAATTCGTTTCCGTTACTATAATACATAACGCCTTTATTTATATTATAAATATTAAAATTTACCAAACGCCGGTTACCAAAAAGATTAGAACAACCAAAATCGTTCACTATACGATACGCATGAAACACAAATTCTCGCTGTTCGTTGTTTAAACGGCGTGAAATCACGAATAAAGTCAAAATTACACGAACACGTCATAATGTTATACCGAATAATTTATATATAAATAAATACTACGGTGGACGCTACTTCTCTACTTTTCCATATTGAGGCGTGTTGCACCTACTGTTGAGTTTGAATACGGTAGAATAAGTCATCGGATTTGGAAAAAATTATCGCGGTTAGAGAACAAATATTTTCTATTGTGAAAACGTTGTGCGTATATTATACGTATAACACTTAAATTTTACATTTCAACGAGATTTGGATTGACGATTTTTGTTTTTTAAATACCATTTTGTCAGTTAACGTGGCCGTTGGTTTACTTTTAAATTTCTAGTTTTAAAATTAGAATTAAATGAAAAAAAAACAATTATTAAAAAACTTAAGGACAATTCAATCCCGATATTTTACGGTTACGCAAAATTACTTGATTGCGTTACTTTAAAAATGTCGAAAAACGAAAAGTGCGCGGGTTTTATGTTTACCCAAAATCTATATTCGTGTTCTTTGAGATTTTAATTATGACACCCGTTTACACAGAAATACGTCGAATTCACGATATAAATTAAATTTTTTTTCCTAGTTCCATTGTTACAAAAAGTATAGTTTACGGTTTTTGACAATCCCCCATCATTTATGTATTATAAGATATACAAAACACAATAGTACTCGACGTCCTAAAATGTGTTTGTACATTTCTTTTACTATTTTTTGTTCAAAAACTCATGTAAACCAACACGATATAATAATATGAACATACAATGCTATTGGCATAAGCGAGTTAACAAGTTAAAAGTTAAGTTAATTTTAACTATTCACTTCAATTTTTATATATGATTCTTTTCGTCAACTTAACTTATTTTTTTTATATTAACTTTTTAATAACGTGTTACATTTAACTATTTTAACTACATTTAACTAGATAATTAATAATAATGAATAATAATAATAATAATAATAATAATAATATATATATATTATATTATATTATTATTATTATTATTATATTATATTATTATTATTTGAAAACCCAAATGTACACAAACGTTTCCGTTAAAACGTATACATATTTTGAATTTACTATATTCCCATTTTCTTTTTTTCGATTTTATAAAACTTTTTACATAAGGTCGCTAACTGTACTATGATTGACGGATTAATAGCAGTAGTCCGCTGTCTCGTCATTATCGTATAGCAGAATTTTTAAAGATCCAGAATCATTTGTAGGTGCATAAACCGCGTGTTCCATTCATCGGATATTATAATAATATGTTGTCGTACCTGCAGGATGCAGGAAGTGTATGGTACTTAATTCAAAGTAGAAACGATATAGTGTCAACAACAACAACAACGACGACGACAACAGCAAATCGTGTATTTTGCAGAGAGAGAGAGAGAGAGAGAGAAAAAAAAATCGTGTCTTTTTCCATACACAATCAAAAACCCCCGTCGGTCCTTGAATCCTCCGAAACATACTCGTATATGTAAGCGTACACAATACACACAATCGGTACTGCAGGCTATCGGTCTATGTATAGCAGGACAAATGCATACAATACAGAGCAACATTTCCGCCAGGTCTCAAATCCGCGTGAAACTCATAGTTATGGTGTCATGTGTAATGGCCAAAGTACATATAATTCCGGTTACAGCCATTTTTTTATTATATTTTTTTTGTTTGAGGAATTTTGACCTGACGAGTTTCGTATAAAATATTATATTTTCATACTTTGGAATGTATTTGCATCGTATTATCCCGTTCGTTCGTGTGCAGGACCCCGGCGTGAGGCCCGTGAGGCCAAGGCAAACCAGGCGATCGACGAAGGGCTCCATAACGTCTGTTTAACATTTTGAAAATTGATCTATATTATAAGTAGTACGTTTTTTATCAGTTATCAAGAGTTTTGCTTTGAGACCACCGTTTTAAATATGTCAGAAAATATATAAAATAATTTATTATAACAAATTCGATTTTCATCGTGAATTAATTTAATTGTTTTGGGACTTTTTCATTAATATAAAAAAATGACAAGTTTAACTTATATGTATTATATTTCAGAATAAAATTATGAGTATAAAAAAGGCGCTCGAATATCAGTTGATCTAGGGTGCCATTATACATCACGCTGGCTCTGGTCGTACGAATATAATATTACGCCAATATTAATAGTGTTACTAACAGTTTTTTTTTAAACGGTTATTACACGTATTTAATGCGATTATCCTTTTGTTATATGCAAGTTGAAAATCATAGGTGATCACTGATTTTAGACGGAGATGAAGGGGTGCTTCGCTCTCGAAATTAATTTTTTGAACATCATGATTATTCGCAACATCGCGGTTTATACGCTTATAGGACCATTTTAGTATTATTCAACAAGATTTTAGATTCTGAGAGGAGCGATGAATCTATTGTTTTTACAATGATGTTTATTTTTAATCTTTTTTTCTATCCTGTGTACAGGTTTTCGACCAGAAGGAGTGCTCCGATCTCTTCGGTCACAGTTTGTTTCCGGCATCTAGTTGGTACTTTAGAGAGGTCATTTTTCGATTTTATCAAAAGCACCTAAAATTATAACTCAAAAACGATAAAAATGCAGTTTTGTCTCAATCGATTGTTGTTTATTTCTTCGTAATTTTGAAACTAATAGTCATAGAAACTCGACATTTTCACCAAATATGTAACTTTAGACTATATTTACGAGAAAAGTAAGCTCCGCTCAGAATCGTTTTATCGAATGCAATGACTTATCATTGCTTTTAAATTTTAAATAAAAACAAAACTCTAAAATCTTTATCCAAGTAATTCACTTAAGCGATATCCACAACACTCCGCGGCTCGTTACCATTTTTTTTTTGATTTATCGATTGGATTCAATTTTTTAAAGTAACCGTTTTTCCTCCACCCCGATACTGTTGTTGTTGTTATTATTTTATTTTTTACCATTTCAAACAAATTATGACGAAAGATTACGTGTACTCGAATTCATATAATTAAATTATTCGCCTCTGTCATATCCAGGAACACGAGCTGTAGGTCCTAAAATATTGAAGGCTCTCCAGGGCCGTTTTTTGTCACAACGATTTCGTAATATTTTAATTTTTTAATATTGTTTGTTGAAAATTCGCAAATATAAATTTTATTTTTATAATACGTTTTACTGTTATTTGTGTGGTGGACCTTCGAAAAAAGAGAATAGAAGAGAAAATCAATATAAAGTATAAAATATTGTACTTTTATTTTAGTACATTTAAATAATAATTATATTGTACGTAATGAAAATTGACTATCATAACAGACGCCAACTAACATATTAAACAATTTCAAAGAGTTTATATTCTGTACAATCAATTTATTTGTACAATTTTTTTCAAAATTATTTTTATAAGAGATGAAATAGAGTTATTGGTCAGGGCCTTTTGGACTACCAGTCTCCAAGCCCAGTAAACCCTTAATTCTGTCCTGGCCATACCTATAATTTCAGCAACCGCTTTAGGCGGTGAAAAGTCTTTTTCTATTAAATTGCCTTCGACATAATATTATGGTACGAAAGTAAGAGTTTCAAACTCGTCATTAATAAAATAAATTGAAAGACATTTAACGTATAAAATTAAAAGTGAAAAGATTATTAATACATTTACAGAGAATCGCTTTAATACAGTTTAAGTGCCTAAATACTCGTATTTTTATTACTATTTATTTTTTATATTTTCTACATATGATAATGACTATTATTATTATTATTATTATTACTATTACTATTACTATTACTATTACTATTACTATTACTATTACTATTACTATTACTATTACTATTACTATTACTATTACTATTACTATTACTATTACTATTACTATTACTATTACTATTACTATTACTATTACTATTACTATTACTATTACTATTACTATTATTATTATTATTATTATTATTATTATTATTATTATTCATATTAAGTATATGAGAATAAAACGGTTTTAACGTTATATAATTGTTTTACTTTTTAAGTTATAATTATTAAATTTGATTTTAGAAATGCGTACAGGTGAGTATTTTCCTCCTGTAAGGTTTTTTTTATATTACTATTTGCAAATATCTATAAATAAATTTCAAAATATTTATTTACAACATTATTTGCCGTCATTAAAAATGTTTTTCTATCCAAATTTATAACTAAAATTGTTGTCAGGGGTGTTTAGAGGCCAAGTCAGAAAAGCCCGGAATGAGCTGTATAATTGTAGCACCACCGAAATTTGTGCTCTAGCTGGGCCCATATTGAAAATGTATATTATTGTATATTGTATACTACGTATTTACGGATATTCTAACGCATTTTATTAAATATTTCACGTAATACGATTCACCGTATTTTGCATCAAATAATAATCAAATTCTTCGTTCGCGGGAGAAAATAAGTTTTTTTATTCGAAAAATTAAATAGTATTTTTACTGTTAATTTTTTTATTCGACAATCCACGACGTTTACGTAATCCATCGTAGAGAGAAAAAAAATGTGTATAATGCCATCTTTATGCGTACATATATTGAAGAATGACGTTAAACGTACTTGCACGTTTTAACTTGCAGTACATATTATATTGGTCGAACCAACAGCCTCACGTTATTTACTGTAGAGTTTGGATTTCATGTACTGAAATATGTGCTATAATATGTCCGAAAAAAATCTTAAAATATGCACAAAAACATGCACTAAAAACAGTAAAAGTAACATAAAATGATTGTTTTATTTATAAATAATAGAAAATGTATACTACGGAAATATCGTGATAATTTAATATGTAAAAATATTATGAATTATCTAATGAAATGGCAAAGTGGATAATCTTTCTCGCCGTCTTACGAGATTTAGGAAAAATACAAAATAATTTAAATTAAAAAAAATAGCGCTAAAAAATCCAAAACGCATAAAAATATGCAATTTCACACTTGGAATCTTTGATGCATAAAATAGATTTATTGGTTTTTCTGTTATTTTTACTTTTTTATCTATAATAATCATTTATTATTTTAGCGATTTTTTTTCTGTTAATATATTTCGGTATTTCATATACTACAATAATAGTTAAATACATTATTTTTTGTTGATAATTTCTATAATTTTTCTATACATTCTTTTGAAGGTGTATAAATCATATTTATTTTTAGAGCGATATAATGTACGATATTCATTTCTTTATTATAATTATATATTTTATTTATAGGGGTACGTTTAAGTCTAAAAAAAAAAAAAACAGAGTTAAAAAATGAAATTTTTCATGTAAAAGGATTATTGAAGTCTTAAGGAATAATGCAATCAGTTTGTGTGTAGGTTTTCTCTAAATATTAAATTTAAATTCATCATTATCTAAATTAATTTCTTAAGAAAGAAAAAAGTTATTTATTTTATAATTGCGTTTCCAATGCAAATTGGATACGTTTATTAATAGTGTATTCAAACTATTAAGCATAATTTCTATTTGTGCCTGTGAATAAAACGAGAGTATCGTCTACGTATCTGAAATAAGCTTTAATAAATGGAATATAAAATTTGTTGGAATTTATATTATTATTTCTATCATAATAATCTACCGAGTATAACTTCTCGTTTAAAGTGCACTTAAAGGCCTTCTTTTTACATATTTAATTAATAGTTATATTAATTATTATAGAATAATTATTATAATATGTATTTATTTTTAGAATGTCAATAATGCCGAATAAAGTAAAAAAAATATAATATAATGTCGATTATCATAACAATATGTTTATATTAAATTGTTATTATTCTTTTAGTTTTGGTTATTCGATATTATTTTCGGCATTTTCACGTAAATAAATTGCATCATTTCTTTCTCGACATTTGGAATTTTCGTTATTTTAGAGTATTATTATAACCGCGTATGATCTGTAACGAGTTATAATGACTGAGGAAGGTAATTTAATAAAACGAATTTTACATTTATAAGAATGTACACTGATGAATAATAAATGTCCAAGTCCCGATGACAATTACCTCGGCAAAAATCTTGAGTCATACAAAATAAAGTACAATATTACATATTATTCAAAATATATCTATATTCTGAAATAGAAAAGTGTCACTATTCCGAAATAATACCGAGTAAGAGGGGCTTATAATAATATAAAATTTAGTAGTAATAACTACAAAAAGCTCGGTTTCTATAACAAATTTTGCATATTTTTAAATACAATTGGTTATATACACTGACAAAATACCGGATTAAATACTTTTCTGGAATACATAATATATTATTATTATTATTATTATTATTAACATTCGTCTAAAATATAATATATTATTTAATGTCTTCGTTATGTAAAATAAATTTAGACAAATCGAGAACATTAAAAATACAATTTGTGTGTTTTACTAATTACGAATGGAATATAACTTTTCGTTCTCTAATGTAATTTAAACTTTAAAACATAAATTAAGTGTTTTAATGTGTATTTTCGCTTTGAACATTTACATGCCTGTTATAACTACATGTCTACGTAAAAGGTATACCAAATAGCCATGGGACCGTGTAAGTATATATTATTACGTGGTATAAATACAATATATTTTATAATATAATATAATAATATTATATATTATTGTAATATACAATAATATACATATATATATGATTATTATCAAATCCTTCACAATACTGAATAAATTATATTACGAGTTAAATTAATATTCATATTTTAATCTCTCAATTATTTAAGTAAATTACGCAATCATTAGATGTTTTATAATAATAGGACGTCATTTGAAGTATACTTAGAAAGTCACTGAGGACACGTGCTCTCACGAAATTTGTATTTCCATTAAATAAATTTATTAATATTATTTTTTCGTACGTGTGTTTTACAAAAAAACCGATCTATTGTTTGTAGTTCTGCATTTCTGCCGAGTCCTGTTTTATAATATGTATAACTAAACATATAAATTTTTTAATTCTGTTGCAGTAAAATAACATGACTTCTCCTCATCGTACACATTTAATTATTGTAGCACAAAGCTTTAAAATTTTATGTTCAGACCTTTACGAGTATATTGTTTCTAATAAAATAGTTTTTCCAAGTAACAACATACATATGTATTTCGATTACATCAATGTGGATTTCAAAGTTCGAATTTATATATGCTCTGATAGTTATACGTAATATTAATATAATATACTTATATAAATATTCGTATATATTTATTAATATATTATTTATAATGATTATTTATTTATACGAAGATGGACACTGCAAGTTACCATAAACACACCACTTTATCGAATGAAAAATATAGCGCATGTTCTTTTGGAGCAAAAGTAATTGATCCGATGAGTTGTGATTATTTTATCACGTCTAAAATGACGATAGGAAATTTAGTGTTACCTACCTCGAAATAAATGTCTATGCCCATGACACTGATCTCCGTAAACATATATAATATGTGCAATGTATACAAGACTGTTCATGATTTTTTTCGTATACAGATTTTCACTTTTCCGATGTCTTGTAAACTTAAATCCAACAACGCGTGTGTATCATTATTATTGTTATTTTCGTCAGAAAGTTTAACACTGAAGACTGCAACGGTCAAAGTGGAAAATAATTGCAGACGAGACTAGAGTTATTAAATAAAAAGCGTCTCCCGAACGTATCAACCAGGTGTACCTAAATCAACCTATTTAGGGGTTATGTTTTGCTTTGAATTTGTAACAATTTATTAAAATACTTTTTCGTGATAATACTTTAGGTTAAAATTGTTTAATGTCTTATAAAATATTAAGGGTGATATGAGCAAAGATATATTTTACATATATTTACCCTTTTCAGTATTTCTTGTGAGTCACTATTATTCACGAACTAAATTCGATTTAGTTTTTACTATTAGGTACCTTTTTATTTATTAAAAAGAATATGATAATGAAAACTCTCTTATTGATACGATATGAAACTAATCATTGAGCATAACGAGATTATTATCAACAATAATTATCATTTATTAGGTAACACTTCAGCATCGGATAATTTTTTTATTTCGTTTTTAAAATTTTAATGTATTTACGGAAAATTGTTATAATTAAATAAATATAATATGAACCGATCTCGGGAACTTAAACTGCGGGGGACGCTAAACTTCAGCTAAAATAAGAAGGGGGAAGCCGTCTCCATCCGATCTTCAGCCCCATTTATAATTACGGAGTAACACTTATCATAATATTATGATTTAATTTTGGCGTTGCTCTATATACGAAATATATACCGCAGAATCTAAATACTGTGGTTTCTACTCGACAGTAAATTTTAAATTACAATCTACTGTTTCTATTTTAATCATACGACGGTGTTACGTTGTTAAATGATAACAGTTATTTGGCGTCATAATATTCTGGTAGTTAATTGAACGATGAGGAACGCGAACACATATGATGATTATATTATGCATACATTTTCTATACTCTATTCAGAATAAGAATATAATCAGTCGGCGGAAGAAACACGCACATTCATTCACACACGCGGACAACGAAAATCCCCCTATCTACTCATCCGTTATTAATTTTATTTTATTATAGGAAAAGTTAAACAGTCTGGCACTATATATTAGGTCCGTTCATCGGAACACATTTGTCGACACCGATGAAATAATTATATTAAATTTTAAGGCACTGGAAACTGGGTTTTGTAATATAACGAATACGTATTCTATAAGATAGTGATAAAGAAAAACATACTTTGCAATATTTTTTGATGAAATGATTTTGTTTTTACTGTTATTTTAAAACATCAAGAAGGTGCGGGGAGGGTGAAAAACCTCCCTCCCAAATTGAGATATTGAAAAAAAATTTTCTCTTTGAAGATTTCATAAAAGGCTTATCCTCTGATTCGTATATATATATATATATATATATATATATATATATAAGGTAATATTAACATTTGGATAATATCGATATTAGCCGGTTAATGTGACATTAGCCAAGGACCATAGGCTAATATATTAACAACTATAAGAATGTATGTCATGAGATAAAATACTTTTAATCTATTAACACTATTAAATATATTATTATTATTATTTAAATATATTACATTTAAATTATAATAAATTAGTAATTAGTAATTATAATAGGATTTTCCTAATTTTTTTTTTATTAGTACTAAGATAAAAAAAAATGTTATTTATTATTACATGGCATGCTTCAATGACATTTTGTGTTACAGAAAATATTAGAAAATTTACATTTGCATCTATTGTTATTACATTTCCCCTTGCATGAGCTGTCTAACTACAGATAGACATCGTAATATATTGTATAACATATAAAATTATTACAAATATTTCGTTCACCAATTAAGATAAATACTCCAGTTTATCATTAATATAAGTTATTAGTTAAGATCTGGCAGTCCAGCGCTTTATTATTGCCATACTATAGTATACAGAGCGCCAACAATAACTTTTACGTTGCTTTTAATATATGACTCTTCAAATATTAACATTACCCATTATTGACTGGCTAATGTTGACGTTATACGGATACCGTCGATATTTTATATTTATAAACGAATTATTACACATTAGCCAAAACGCACGGCTAATGTCGACATTATCCAAACGTTAACATTACCCGTAACATATAACATATTGTTCGTTTAAAAGCTCCTCGAGAGACTCCGTCAACTCGTATTCCTTTCAATATAATATGTAATCAGCAATACGATCGCGCGCGTGTTCGGACAACGGCCGAGATTCAAAGGATAGAATCGTAAGAGACGCGATCTTAATCGATTTATTACATATTATATCGTTAATGCGTGTGGGGTTTAAGTGGAGTATCGCGTGGTCGTAGCGAACGAACAACACTAACTTCCAAACGGTTTCGCTTTTCCGATATAAATGTTATCCCTTCGGATACCGACGTCTGGTCCAGCTGCTGCTGCTGCAGTGAAGAGTATTCCGGTGGAAAGAAAATAGTTTTCAAGTCGTGACGAATACGGAACTACACGTGCGATTCATCACGACGATACGCGCGGGACCTTTTCATCCATCGCCAATCGAAAATCGTTTATTTTCCGCGGATTAATCCGCTTTTGGGACGTCTGCAGGACTTTTGGATTTCGTAGTTGATAGATGCGCGTTCGTCGTCGTCAGCAAATCGTCCTTTCCAAAATATATTCTCGTGTACGAGAACGCGGCGGAACGTAATAATTATTTCGTGTTTTAATTAAGTAATTGCTACTTTTTTTTTCTTATTAACGTTTTAAACGCGTATGTGCGCGCGGCAGTATACGAGAGCTAGTGAACAAAGCTCATTAATAATTGTCGCTCATAAATAATTCAGGCGGCCGTCCATTACGATTCAAAAAAAGAAAGAAAAAAAAATTATTTGAAAAGAAGAAAAAAAAACAATTTTTTTGTTTTGAATATTCTTCTGCGCTCCGCGTGTATACCGTTAAAATACATTACGACTATCCACTCGAAATAAACGCGTATAAATCACCGTTTTCGTTAAGAGAAATGTCGAAAATATTTTCTTTTTTTCAAAATCTCATTTATTGTATTTGAACGTAAATGATTCGTATAGAAATTAAATGTAATCATACGAAACGCCAATTATTATTATTATTATTATTTTTTATTAGAAGTTTTGTATTCACAATATATTTCAACAATTATTATAAACTATAACATAAGAATATAAATACCTTTATAAATTTAATTAATATGTAAAATTTAACAAATACTATGCTAAAAATTATCCAGTAGAAGTAATAGAATTTGATAGCAGTTCTACAACTAAAGAGGCGGGTGTACGTAAGATGGTAAAAACATAATCGACAAGAACGTGAATTTCTTCAAGGGACTTAAAAAGGACTTTTCATTGTGTAGCTAGAGTGGGACATGAAAACAACAAATAAGTAAGGTTACACTTTTGTGGGTTTTTATTTAGTATACTACACATTACACATAGGAGAATTGTTGAGCGAAAGAAGATGTACATGAGCCGGAAGGAGGCTGTGTCCAAGACAAAGTCTGGTAAATTGCACAATTCGAGCCCTAGGTAGATCCCAGAAACTAAACCAAGGGCGGCGGAGAGTAATAGGAACTATATTTATGTAGCTGACTGCATACTCATGCGGCTGATTGGACCGATTCTGGTCCCATAGTGTTTTAATATATTTTCTAAGAATTGGTGTAATGTCCGAGCTAGGAAATTTCACCAAAGACTGAGTGAAAAATAATGCGCTACGTTTGGCAAGATTGTCTGCAGTTTCATTCCCTAATATTCCAACACGAGCTGGAACCCATACAAAACGGTTTCCATAATCAAGTTTTATTAAAGAGATCTAATTTTAAAGATGAGAAGCAAAATATGAGAATTTATTGGATAAGATTGAAGAGCTAATAGACACGACATCGAATCTAAAACAATAAGCAAGTCTCCATTAAGAAGTTGACGAATAAACAGGGCCGGAACTAGGAGATTTGTCAGGGGGGCAAAGATCAGTTTGCCGTCCTCCCTCCCTACCACCAAAATATAATACCTCGCTAAACTATTTTTTTAGATGCGGTAGTTGAAATTGCACACAATATACATACTACTAAGAAGTTTTATTTATGAAAAACGCTTATATTAATACACAGGGGCGCCATTTGGGGGGAAGGCAGGGTGTGCGACGGCACCACTCACTTTAAAAATTATTATCAATTGGCCCACCAATAATGCTATACATTATAATTTATACATAATGCATTCATATATAATATAAAAAAAAGTATACAAATATATATATTTAGTAATACGTCTATTTTTGGTTAATCAGCTTTATTATCAAATATATATGTGATTCCCAAGACACGTCGGGCGGCTTTATGCGTGTTGGCGCTGTACACTATCCTAGTCGGTGCTTCCACGTGCCTGCCAATATATTCAATAAAATAAAATAAATTGTACAGGAACAAATACGAACATTTAAAATTTTTTTTTTACATATGTACCTATATATATATATATATATATATATAATCATATTTTTAATGGCCTGGTGAAATGTGAAAATTGGCCTGCCTAAAAGTTCACACACCCGGAAACAAAAACTGAAATGACGCCCCTGTTAATACACTTATACATATCAATACATAGTATATATTAGTATATACGTACATATTACATAAATTACACTTATATTGAAAAACACATATTTATACATACAAAAATTTAATTAACTTGTTATTATTTTTTGATAAACTTTTCAAATTTTGCCGCCCCCTGAAATCTGCCGCCCGGGGCACGTGCTCCTCCTGCCCCGCCCTAGTTCTGGGCTTGCGGATACATACAAGGGCCTGAATGATGGCCCGAAATTCGGCAGAAAAGCTAGAAGTGACGTTGGGGAGAATGTTAATTATAATAACGTTGTTCATTTCGACCGGTATCGTAGACGGGAATCGTTTAACTGTAATCAAAAATAAAGTGTAATATTAAAAAAAATGACGGATGCGCTTTGATATAACGAAACACGCGATGCCACTTAATTGCGTACAATCAAAAGAAATTTGTTTTACAAGGGGTCTATTATACGATCCACGAAAATGACTTTGAAGTCCATAATAAAAAAATTATATATATATAAACTAACGCATGAGGTGTTTTCATAGATGTTTTTATTTTTTAGATCTCCCGAGTGTTACTGATGAGCTATTATTGGTATTTTATCGCTTAATATTTAATATTAAAAAAATATCGGTTTCGCGACCACGTACCGGCGATATTCGTAAAACAACTATATGATTGTAGTAAAAATAAATAATTTTTAAACGTAGATATTTTATAACGTTATGAATGTTAGACCCGAATTATGAACAAAAAAATCTCTCGCCTGCATATATACAAGCCATATTCGCACGCTTACAAAAATTTCGAAAACTTGCAAGAACGGAACATTTGTCTATCTCAAATGAATTCGATCCTTGAAACCCAGGCGACGAAAACTCACCACCTCATCTATATTCTCCCGTCCGTCTTGTGCTCTCGATTCAAACAGTTAAAGTTTTCTCTGAAAGTCTTAAAAAAAAAATAATAATTATGAAATAAATTACAAGGCCAAAACATCAGATTCGTTTTGGAATAGATTTGAGTTCAGATTGTTTTTCGTACACATAATATTAGGTACGCACCTATTGGCATACACAGAAGTGAAAATATTCGAATCATTGATTACGCGACTAAAAATATAATACTGTTTTACATTGTACGAATGCATTTTTTTTTTTTTTATTAAACGAAATCAGTCGGCAAAACAATGATGTAATAAACCGTTATATATTAAAGTTGCGCGCAGTCATTTATAAGCGAAATTAAATAAGTTTTTTTTAGATCCTGAACGGAGCTAGGAATGTATTGGTTTTACAATGATGTTTTTTTTTAAGGTCCGTACCCCAAAAATTCTACCTGAAGCATTGCTCCGATCTTTACAATCACAGCAGTTTGTTTCCGGTAACTAATTGCACCTAGAGAGGTCGTTTTTCGATTTTCTCAAAAGTGCCTAAAAATGTAACTCAAAAACTAACGAAAATTTACATGCGATTTCCTTACTTAATCGTAATATTTTGAAACTAATAGGTATGGAAACTTGAAGTATTCGTCAAATACGTACATTTTTATTATATTGAGAAAAAATTTTTTTTTAAAAACTTTCTTTTCATTTTGGACTATTTATTGAAATAATTATAGGTTTTGAGGTATTTTATTCATAAAAAAAAGTATTAGTTATTATCATATAACCCAAAATATTATACCGCGAAGCTCCGCTCAGAATCGTTTTATCAAATGTAATGATTTATCGTATTGCTTTCGTATATATAGTGATAACAATGTAATCTAAAATCTTTATCCGAGTAATTCACTTTTAAGTGACATTTACAACACCCCGTGGCTCGCTATACCTTTTTAAATTATATATGGATCGTTTCCTAAAAATATTTTTATTATTAGGCTTAGCCCCTCCAATATTGAAATTAGCCCCTCCAAAAACAGTGTTGAGTAGTTAAGTATTGAAAATGTTTAACGTTAATGTGACACTGCATTTGTCCTGCTTGTTTTGAATTAAGTTTTTTTTTTTGCATTTTTTACTCCATTGAAGTTACTAACGGTCATACGCTCATTTCAAGTATAGAGGCCACTACCGAGTTTTAATAGCTCGTGATAGATGAAAACGTTTTTTTCACAAAAATACGTCGTTGAAAATTGAATTAAAATTTCCATTGCTTTTTGCTTATGAGGATATGCTGGGTTAAACGTATTATTTATTTAACTCAGTGGTTCCCAAATCAACACTAAGCACGGACCACTTTTATCAATTTTCCACCGTCACGGACCACGACCTGATTTCAATCCCCCCTCTTTATATCACATATTTTTTTATACTTTTATAGTTTATAATTTCTAGGTACAAAATAAAATCAGAAACTCAGTTTATGTTGTGGAAAAATATTTTAACTTATTTATTTAAAAATTAAATTTAATAAAAAAAGTTGATACAAATTCAAATGTTACATTTTACGAATTTATATTAATTGATTTTTATTCAATGTGAAAAAAATAGAAAAAGTTTATATTATTAAGTACTTAATTAATGTAACTTATTAGGGCGTGCTTATTCTTTGGCCAGTTGTGGAATCCTTGGAATGATGCTATTGCTTAGTGCAAGTCGCAAATTTTCGCTTGGATTCAGACGATTTCGCTCATTTTTTTTAAATTTAACTTTCTTCATTCGTGGACCACTTGATATGAGTTCACGGACTACCAGTTGGAAACCACTGATTTAACTAAATACTAAATTACATAAATTTAGCGTAGAAAAAAATCCTTGGGGGAGATCTATCCCCATCATTCCACCCCATAAATACGCCACTGAGTCTGTGCAGAATCGTTTAGACTTTTGCTTCAAAAGTCTGGACTATTGTTTTTAAAATTTTACTCACATCAAAGTGACAGCCAAAAAGCAAAATATTAATAAAAAACAGATATTCATGTACGTAATTTAATATTATTTGTCGCGATTTTTTTATAACGCATATAAAAACGCGTATTTTTAAACGGAATAATTTTTTTCTTATTTTTTTTTTTGTTTCTATAATAAACCTGTTGGACTTCAATGTAAGTGCGAGCGCGTGTGTGTGGAGTGCACGAATAAGCACTCGAAAGTATATAATGTGCGGCACACGCGAAGATTCCATATATAGAAAACGCCGGTGAGCGCACGATAAAATATTATTTATTAGTGTGTTACACGAGTGCAGCGGAGGGGAAAAAAAACCAAGAAAAATCTGAGTTAATACATCGGTACGTATCGAGCTTTGTTCGGTTCACTTAAAAATTGATTTTTTTTCTAATGAGCTCGCAAATTATTGTACTTTTTTGCGCGATTTCGTTCTTTTCCGCACTCCTAACACGTACCTAACATCTAGTGAAATATTGATTTGATCGAGAATCCACCAAAGCATTCGCATCGGCGTAAATAGGGGGAGGACTAGGGGGCTTAGTCCACTGATAAACTCAGATAAACCCTAAAATTCTTTCAAAAAAATCACGGATAATTTTTTTTTTAACGCATATAGGACGACTAACGTATATCATTTGGTATTTATGCATTTATCATGACATATTGTCTATAAGCGAATATGTCGATTCTTATTTATATCTTTATGTACTTTGGAATCAGGGGTATAATCCCCTAACTATTCAATCCTGTGGGTACGTTCGACCGCGGTCTTCGAGAATCCTTAAAAAGCCTTTTCAATCGTTTTAATATTGAAAGACAGTTGGTGTATGCGATATAATTTTTCGCTTTACAACACTAAAAAAAAAGAAGCGCGATCTTTCGCGTATATTTCACGACGAAAAGGGTTCTCTCGAAGTGGATAAAGTAGTCGAGCGAAAATGAAAAAATAATAATCCCTAAAAATCGTGTATATACTGCAATACTCCTACATATTTTTAATCGTTTTCATCCACTTCGTATAAAACATACAAATAATAAAATTAATAAATCGCGTAATTCAGAACATAATTATTAACACACTACATTAAGGCGTTTCGACTAGTGTAAAATGATATTGAAAAAAGTTTCAAATTCTACGAATTTTATACGGTGAATATATCGATTATTATAATTTGTATTGGCAATACCGTTATTGAAACAGCTTTGTAAGATAGCTGCTTATTTAAAATCAGTTGCGATCGTAATACAGTATCCAATATGAAATTCAGTTCTTTACGTTTTAATATTATAATATACACTGTGTGTGAACGTATTACCACATGTGTCGGTCGATTCGAAACAAAACGCTTTTCGTGTATTATATAAGGTCTGTTTTTGAAACCACGAATTGTAAACGTTTTAGGCAAAACGTTTTGCACAACAATGAACGTTCTCCTTTAGCGTTATAATGCCGTCGGAGTATAAGTACTTCTTTAGAAAAAATAACGTAAAATTCAATCCAATTCCAAAATTGTCCATTTTTTTTTTCATTATCTAAACTATTCTGTACGAATAAATAAAAATGTGGGAGGAAACGGGTTCTGGTGTTTGGAATAAAATGAAATAATTCTTTTTTTTTTTTTTTTATGAAAATATAATACTGTTTAGGAGTACGCGTGGAATCTAATTTTTGAAGAAAAATCGCAGACGATTTAATTCTCATTTTACATTCACCCAAACGAGTAAATCACTTTTCATCGGCTCTAATATAGAAATCCAAACGTTCACTTCTATCAAACACTGTTATAGACGTGCCTATTTCGGAATTCCGTACCGAAAAGGCGCCACCAGTAATTAAATAATAATAAACCGATTATTTTCATAAAGTATTTTTAATATATATTTTTTATTTCGTGAAAATCGTACGAATATAATATTTTACGTGAAATAAATTTGAAAAAAAAAACATTTTTGAAAGATAATTTAAATCGCACGTACTCGTGGTAGTATCTTCTGCAAGACGATTCTAAAATCTAAATGACTGAATTGAAATATAACAAAAATAGATTTCGCGAAGTGTACATATAAAAAAAAATATATATATATCGGTGAGGTTCACGCACAAAAACGACGGTTTTTGTCATCATCATTATTGTTATTATTATTATTATTATTCTCCCGTTATCGTTTCCGCCATTTCCCTCTTTAATCAGACCGATTTATTAATTTAAGACATTCAATTTATATTATTTTACTGCTTTTACTTTAATTCATTTTATATTAACCTTAAAACATAATTGTTATAACTAATTGTAAAACAAAGTTCCAAAAAAAAAAAAAAATTATTATTATTATTATTATTGATGTGTTAGGTTATCTATTACGGCGGTACGAGGGTAAATTTAGGAAAATGGGACGGAAATGTGTAAGCTGTTGTCATGACATATAATAATATAAATATTTATTATCAAAATTACTTTGAATAAAGATACCAATATTCACAAATCCCAATCACAATTCCGTTCCATTTTTACCGCTCATGCGACGTTTACACATCAATGTCTCGAGTACTAGCAGACTCGTTTTTATTACTATTATTATTATTATTATTACGTATTATTATTATTATTATTATTATTATTATTATTATTATTATTATTATTATTATTATTATTATTATTATTATTATTATTATTATTATTATTATTATTAATTATTATTATTATTATTATTATTATTATTATTATTATTATTATTATTATTATTATTATTATTATTATTATTATTATTATTATTATTATTATGTATTATTATGTACTAAAAAAAAAAAAATCCAACAAAATTCGGAGTTTGCGTTTTCTCGTCGCTACTGTTTCGTTGTATAGTCATAATAATGTTATAGGACATTGTATAGTTATACGGCGATTCGTTGCCGTTTCCTTTCTTCGTATATCACACACACACACACACACACACACACACACACACAATTACGTTGGCGGTTATGGGTAAGTTTCACCCCTCCCCAAACCACTCACCCATCCATTATTTGATGTAATATATTCTTATTATATTATATGGCCACCGACCTTGAAACCTATTCGCATGAGCTAACACTTTCACAAAACGCTTTTTTTTTTTTTTCAACAACGACACACGCGGCGGCGTGCGCAATCGCGTTCGTTCGCGGCGCTCGCTATCTCGCGCCGCGCCGAACCGATGCGTCGTCGTCGTCGTCGTCATTATTCGCCACCGACTCACCTTGTGATATGCGCGGCGGACGGTCGAAGAGTGTCGCAAGTGAACGCTGCGCGGTGACGTGGAGGAGGAAGGGAAACGATTTTTTTCACTCTTCAAACGACCGTCAAGCCGGCCCGAGGACGACGTCAAAAAATTATTATTATTTTTTTTTTTCACCGCGTATATTTAGCCTTCGCGTTTGTGTGTACCAAATTCGTGATTAGGTCGGCGCGTTTTATTTTATTTCATTTATTTATTTATTTTTTTTTTGGTTCTTTTCTATTCGTTATTTTTACCATTGAAAAAAATGTCTTTCTTTCTTTCGCGCAGTATAAATTTACATAATATATTAGCGTCAAAAAAAAAAAGGTAGCGAGCAGCGGGATATTATGATGTTATGGATATCGCTTAAGTGAATTACTTGGATAAAGGTTTTAGAGTTTTTTTTTTATTATACATTTGAAAGCAGTAAAAAATCATTGCATTCGATAAAACGATAATGAACTGAGCTTCGGTGTAATACACTTTGTCTACTTTTTGTAACAAAATTTAAGTAATACACGTCTGACTTTGTGTCCATATTTCATGTCAAAAAACTCAAAATTAACTGTTTTATGAATGAAAAACTTCAAAATCTAAAAATAGCTATAAATAGCCTAAAATTGAATGAAACTTTTTGAAAATTTTTTGAATTTGTGTAGTACAAAGATATAATTTTGTTGAATATTTCAAGACAATAGAACGATTAGTTTCGAAATTATAGCGAAGAAACTATACGTGATATTGACGAAATCCCATTTTTAGCGGTTTTTCGTAATTTGTCGGTAATTTATCGCGTCGCGTTAAAAAACTATTGAGAAAACAGGAAATTGGTCTCTCTAAAGCACCAACTAGATGCGAATTGCTGCCGGAAACAAAATGTGACCGAAGAGATCGGAGCACTTCTTCTGGTCGAAAATCTGTACACAGGATAGAAAAAAAAATGAATATCATTGTAAAACCGCTATATCCCTCGCTTCGCTCAGAATCTAAAAATAAGTATTATTCCGTGCCAAACGGTCGCGACAATTGCAGAACGTACGTCATCCCCGAATCTCCTCCACCATCTTCGTTGTAGTGGGGTAATTAGGGCTAGATCGATGGAGAGGGGATCAACATTTCGTCACAACGATACAAATATAATTATAATTTTTAAAAATTAATTTAATAAAAGAGTTTAAATAATACGATTTATATCTACAGTTGCGTGGCGAACGGGTGTCCGAGAGGCAATTGCCTCTGAGTTTCTAAATGGTGGTGGACGGTCCTTTTGTCTGAATTGTAATTTGGTATTTTACAATAAAACATAAAATTGTATTTGATAATATTGACTGCTGCAGCAGTTTATTACCAGTTTATTCGTTTCTTTAACACACGGCCGTCTCGTATCAAAATTTACGCGTTGTTTAAACCGTCAAATTGTATCAAATTTCAAACAACCAGCTGTGCAACACGAATTTACGCCCACCCCTCACCACACGTTGACACATTTATAGTAATTTATTATTCATTTGTATCCGGTAATAGTGATCTTTTATTGAATTCGCTAATAAATGTCATTGAATACGCGTGGATAATTATAATTAAGTAAATAATAAATAATAATTACAATTTATTTATTTTTTTAAATTTGAATTTTTGAAATCTTTTTTCGATTATTGCTCAGCGAAATCTTAAATAACACGTACCATCTATGCAGTCTATTTTAACTTAATAATAAAAAGTAGAAAAGAATTTTTATAATTATTATTTAACTGTAATAAAGTCTAAAATAAAATTCAGCGTCCCGCGGCCGCCCTACCAAAAAAAAATAAGAATTTAGCCACTCGAGATGATGACCCTCATTGTCACCCCACCCCTAAATACTGCAGTCCAAATATTAACTATTAAAATTATAATATTACGAGACCTGCAAGATGCGTTTATTGTGTTATTGTGCGTGTAACCATCAATATTATTATTATTATTATTATTATTATTATTATTATTATTATTATTACGTCGTTCTGTTGTAGTGTACTGCCACAGCTATGATTACGTTGTATGACTAATTATTATTTTCACAATAATCCATAATCTTGTTTATATAATCCCAATATATTCTAGCGCGTGTTAAATCGGAACTTGAAACAATACTGTGCGTGCGTGGTCTTGTGCTTTCTCTACGTCCCAATTCCATTCACATTTCTACTGTCTGGTACCGTTTCGATCGCAAGTGCGCTATATATGGATCTACGTCTGACACTTTTTTAAATTTTAAGCCTTAAATTAAAAAATTACCTCTTTTATGAATTAAATACCTTAAAATCTACAATTACTATAAATAGCGCAAAATTGAAAGAACTTTTTTTGTAAAATTTGTCTCGTTGAAACAGTTCAAAGTGATATATTTGGTGAAAATATCAGGCTTCTATAACCATTAGTTTCAATATTACGAAGAAATAACGTTAATCGATTTTGATGAAATTGCGTTCTTACCGTTTTTAATTAATTTTTCTGAAGTTTAAAAAAAAAGTATTGAGATAATCAAAAAATGATATCTTTAGAGTACCAACTTGATACAATTTGCTACCGAAAAATAGTGCTAAACGTGAAGATCAGTACATTCCTACTGGTAGAATTTTCGGGTAAACACACCATTGTAAAACCTATATATTCCACGCTCCGCTCAGAACCTAGAAATCTTCGTTTGTTCGAATATATGACAAACAATCAAAGGTATAAAACCTTTTAAAATTATTTGCCGTTCAGAATACTTTGAGAAAAATTATTCATAATATGTATTCGAATACAAATTTGTTTATCTCACAAAAAATATTCCGAATACATTTTTTTTTCACTTCTTTTGAGTACCAATAGGAATATCAAATATAGTTATTACTTGTATTATTATTTAATCGGATATAAACAGTTATTAATATGTTTTTGACGGCATTAATATACTTTTTTTAAATTTTGTGTATATAAATTAACATAATAGCTAACAAGTAAATTAATAATACCAATTAGTTATAAAATGTTAGACAATTATAATAACGTATTATACTTGATTATTTGAATAAGACACCAAGTTCAAACACAAAATGTAGCAAGGTCTTAGATAAAATATTCGATGTCTTTTTAATTGAAGCCTACTGCTGCTAGTTTCTTACTCATATTTTTTTCTGTAAATAATTACTTTTAAATTTAAGTAATATGAGTTCTTATACTTTTATACGAGTACTATTTAAAATATGATTGAGTTCTAAAAAGTATTCGGAATGCTACCAAAGTCTGATGCCGAGTGTTATCTACGTCACAAATGGTCTACAACAAATTTCCATCATAGACAATTTAAAATGGATTAAACGGATTCTATTACGCAGATTTCAAAGCTAATTTTTTTCTAAAGCGTACACAGTTTTTAAAATAAGACTAATCAATATTTATGCCGATAATAATAATTAAAGATAAGCGTATAAATTACGTCCAAGCTCCTGTCCGGTTTTATTCTAGAAAAATAATACGGATTATACTTTAATCATCTCGTATATATATGTCATTATAAAATGATTTTGATAAACTTTTGCACATTCAATGAACTTGAAAAAAGATGTAGATAATATGTAAAAAATACTGGACGCTATAAAATACAATACTTACGAGTGGAATGTCTGGGGAGATTTAAAAGTTATCGGTACATCGGTGGACACGCAAGGAAGTTTCACTAGATATATCGCGTTGTTTGAGTGCAGCAAAATCGAAGGATGGTATCTGTTCATTGGACCACAGATTCAGATCTCAATAGAACTGAAAAAGAAGCGTGACAAGCCTTTATATGGACGTGTAAATACTTTTCGGTTACACACGAGGCATCAACATTCAAATACGGAATTCAAAGACTATACGTGACGCGTACCAATAATTGTCCAATGTCAGTGAAAATTCATATTTTGCGTTCACGTCTAGATTTCTTCACCTTAAGTGCTGTGTGCAAAAAAACAAAGAGAACGATGTCATTGATCCATCCAGTCCGCGGAAACCCGGTTTCTTTGTGGATAGAAATTATGTTAGCGGTCTACAGCTGGATGTTAATGTACAACGATAAACGTACAATAGGAAATCATTTTCACGCCGTTCCTATTTTTTTTCAATCGTAAAACGCGGTATTCATCGACAAATAATATTCTGTTCTATTCAAATCATAAATTATCGTGTTCAAGTAAGATGAAATACGCACGTTCAACTGTATTGAAATTCAATTTTTTTTTTTTTAATATATATTCGGAACCATAATTTGTTTTTTTTTCCACAAAATAATTTTAAAAAAATTAATAAAGGATTTAAAAAATCGGTTTAGAAAAGTGAACTTTCACGTTTCGGATGATTAGGAAAAGTTTTTTTTGTAGATCCGCAGTGTTACCGCGGTATACCTGTGTTTTTTTTTGTCTAACACCAAAAATCGTTCAGAATATTATTTTCGTATTGGAAAGTTACAACTATAGGCGATTCCTATACTATTTATTTCATATATTTAACGATAGTAGGTATTAAAAAGAAAAACCTAACCCGACCTAACTTTACTTGAAAAATTCGCGTGTACAGCTGCAACAGTGTATCGAAATCGTTTTTCACTGTCGGCTCGTATTACAAGACAAAACAAACGAAACGGTAATGACAACAATAATACGACGACGATGCCGTACGTTTCTCCTCCCTCTCCCTCCCCCTTCCCTACTAATAAGCTCCTGTGTCCTGTGGGTGCGGGGAAGGACGATACAAGACAAGGACGAGAGAGAGAGAGAGAGAGAGAGAGAGTGTATAAATTAAATTAAATATAACGAGCGCCCTTTCCTTACCGGGTATCCATCCACCCACTCGTCCGCTCACGAAAAAACCTGCACGTCGATAACCGCCATCGTTAAATCGTTCTTGTTCTCCGAATTCGACCTTTTCGTTTTTATGTCTCACGCTTTCTCGACAGAAAATAACACGTAACCATCTCCTGCAGTACGTACCGTAAACATATTAAACCACAACGACATGTTTTATTTTTATTTTTTAATTATTTAATAAACTAAAAAAATTCTATTTAAAATTTATTACAAAAAAAAAATCCGGATATAAATTTGAAAAAAAATTTCGATATTGATTATATAGCGCAGTGTTACTTTAAAAAAATGAAGATCAGTGGCGACTTGTCAGTTATTTTAAGAACATTTGACTAATTTCGAAAGTATTTTTTGAATTAAATAAATACCAATATTGTACAAAAATTATTATCATTTTTGCTACAAATAATCCTTATATAAAATGTCGCATTAAAACTATTGAAACAAAGTATGGGTTCCGCGATAAAATCTGACATTAAAAAAGGACAAAAAAACTCTAAGATTCGCTGAAATATGCGCATTAAAAATCTGCGAGTATTATTTAAAAAAAATAAAAAATTTTCAATCTCTACCCGCGCGACTGTCGAGAACATAATTTCTTATGGGTGCACCTTACAAAATATAAATGTATTGTGTTGTATAATACTGTTATTGATCATTAAATATGGCCTATAAAAGACACTTCAAAGTGCAGGACTGTACTTGCCAAAATCAGTTTTTATACACGGACAACTTTACGTGGTTGGTTTTTTCAAGAGTAACTGCATCAAAAAATATTTTTGTGTCCGTAACGGAAAAAGAAGGAAAACAAGAAGTGAGAGATGACCGTATTTCGACTTCTAACACTGTACACAAAGAAGTACTGTAAACTAAAAACTCCTTTTCCTCGGGGAATACTATATACCGGCACTAACCTGTACTTAAAAATATCGAAATTACGATTAAAAAGTGATAATATATTAATTAATAATGTGGAGTAATTATTATTACGGAATTAATAATTTTTTTTAGCATACCAATTTTTTGTTCAGTGTGTTTTTCCACCTTCAGCATACAAGTATACCCATTATAAGTAGCCCGTCTAATCATTTAAAGTTTATACAGTTTTGTATTATTTTGGAAAGTTTATTAGAAATTTATTGGACTTTTACACAATCTCTTGTAATAAAATATATTAGTGACATAATATAAAAACCTTAGGGTTACGGTTAGGTTTCGGTTCCAACATTTTCAAAGGTATTCGGTTCTAAACCGGTTCTTGTCGGTTCGGTTCCAGTCCCTGCTTTCGAGTGAATTTATAAAAAAGCAAAAAAACCGAGTGTATACAGCGATGGAATTAAAAAAGAACCGCGAATATCCAAATAATATATCGATTAAATTGTCATAACACAAAAAAAAAAAATATCCGCGTAAACGTAATGATTGCAAGACAAGGAAAATTTCCCCGAGGTTTTATAAAGTCATTAAATGTACTATAATTAGTTTTTTGTGTGTTTTGGGAGAGATACAGTGCAGCGAAGAGTTAACGAAGAGTCGGGTTAAGGGGATTGAAAGCGGGCATTTTCTCTCGTCGTCTTACACACACACGAGACATAACAAAATAGACGTTTCCTACTTCCAACGTATAGTTCGACCTAGTGGTGCGATAAGAAATTTGAAAACAAATTTGAATTCTTCGTGAATTTTACTACAGAACCAGGTTCCTTCTTTTTTCATTTATTTAATCTTAAGACCTTCAAAAATTGATCTTTACTCGTTAGCGATTTTTTTTTCTATTTTAAATTTGTTCAATTAATTCTCAATGATTTATGAAAAAAAACAATTAGAAATGTGGGAAATTCGATCTCAAGAAGACTTCACGACGAATTCAAATATGTTTTCAAATGTCTTATCGCACCATTAGATCGATCGGTACATTGGAAGTAGGAAACTTTTGTTTCGTGTGTGTGTAAGACGAAGAGAGAAAACGCCCGCTTTCAATCCCCTTAAAATAAAAATAATTTTTTTTTTTTAATTTCTTAAACTATCACGCCTAAAGACTTAACCTATATATGTATTTATATATATATATATATACATACCATCTAAATCGTCGTCGTCTAATTACAAAAGTATAGTAATTGCACGCGCGTTACAATAATGGTTTGCCAACACTCGATTATTTTTTAAAAATAATTCCGCTTTTTATTTTATTTTTTCATTATTAAGTAGATATATATATATGTAACATAATGATGAGATTACGAAACGTTTATAATTCTATAAACGACGTAACCTTCAAAAGTTAAACGTTATGCAATACTACGGTCTATATATATATATATATATATAAGTCGAGGCATTTAGTACAAATTTAAACAAATGTATATATATATATATATATATATATAAATAATACAATAAAGAGTTTTGGTCGATATCTACTAATAATCTTTATAATATACGAGTGTATAATATATTATAATAATACGCGTACACGTCTTGCAGTTAACGAGATACTCAAAAATAATATATAATATATATATATATATTATTTTTTTTTTAAGAAAACATTATTTAACCAAACTGCACCGTCCGTCGTCCAATACCTTTCTAATAGTCATTAAGTAGCACAGCTTTTACATAACACTGAGTATTATAAAATATGTTTTCTATAAGAAGACATTCACTCTAAAACAGTGTGTATTTTCTCATCTAATTTCCAACATATATTATATTTGATAATGCGTAATACTATTCCTTATAATATCCTACTATCATAGCGTGCTTTATATATACGTATATAGGTACGCATAATAATATACCGTTCGTACTCGTCGTAATCTATAGTCATTTATTATTATTTATACGATTAACTACATAAGTAAGTACGTTGCAAAAACAAAAATAAAAATTGTTGTTATTTTTCAGTTTTTAATTACCCGCTAATAGTGTATAAAATAAATGAATATTTATAAGTAATACACGGCTATTTATATTATAAAAAACTGTTTTATTTTAATAATTGCAGTATACAGAAACTCGGAAAAATATTCATTAGTTATTCAAATTTATATTATACAATATTACGATCATAGCTTGAATTGTGGAGGGGCGTGAAGAGACGGAGTGTCTATTTTATCCTTTTTTTTTTTCAACGCCAAATTGTTCGAAATAAAACACTGCAGTCATCCGTATAATATTTACGCTTTTGTATTTATACAGTTTTATCGCACAAACAGAAAATTTGTTTCGCGTGTTTTGTGTCAGAACGAAAATGATATTTATTTGACGTTTTATACAATATAGGACCCGTGAAAAATACCTTTATCACGTCTAAAAGAATTAGTGTTTTGCGATTAGTTCATATCAGAAAAATCAGTCGAATTAAAGCTTCCGGTCAATTTTTTTACATTTAGATAAAATGGAAATAAAGATCAAAGCAAACCGTCTGCAACCGCGGGATTATAGCAACACTGTGAACATTCGTGTATAATCGTTTATGGACATTGAACGAATTTAAATATACCTAATACATATTGGAATAAATAAATCTTTTTTTCGATATATTGCGAAAATTATACCGTCGGTTGTGCAGGATGACGGGGACAAATCCTTCTACGAGTTCACAAGACAATTCAATCATTTGTAACGTAAATTTTTACTATATTTTCACGTCCCCCTAATAATTTTTTCCCGATTCAAGCACTGAACATATTATTAAAATTAAAATTAAAGCAGGCCATAGCAGCGTGCATATCATCAAGATCAATTGAAGCATAGTGGACGTGGATCAGTGACTATATATTACCCCGGGATTTTGAAATAAAATGAATCACGATAAATATTTAATCGACTCGTGTTTGTCGTGTAATTACATAATTTTACAGAGACAACGATTTTGAATAAATAAAATGTATGTAGCCGATCGAAAAACCGTATTGATACTAAAAGTTATTGGAAATAAATTTAAAAAAAAAAACCACAAGACACGCTGTCTGCTCATCTTTTGCAAAACACAATAACACAAAACAAAATAAAAAAATACTCAATTATTGTTCTCGTCGAGTTTCCTTTTATAATTTTATAAATTTCTTTGGTCTTCATTGTATAAAAACCAAATTGTATAAATTATATTATATTTATCACATAAGTGTTATGCTAAAATGTTTAAAACAAAGCTTATAAAAATAAAATAAATAAATATATATATATATATAATATCCATAATATTTAACGAAATTGAAATCATACACGTACACTCGTAAAATTGAAATATTCCATAAAAATAATGATATAAAATTTTTTTCGATACGCAAAAAAAAAAAGTTAATATTATTCTATGCTTTCGCACTAGTCACGAACGTCCCGAGCGGATAAATACAAGTTTAAAACAAAGAACGAAATATTTTTCCTGTACTTCAATAATAATTATACGTATATTATTCTGTATTCGTGAATGTATACAAGTGCTATAATTAATATACATCTCGCGAGGTTTAAAGAGAACTTGTTAAATCAGTATATAATAAAACAACTCGTTTCTATAACGTATATTATACACATGCAATATAAAATATAAAATTATCGTTACCTACCTATTATGATATGTAATGTGTATATAGTTGTACTTATGCGTGTATGAATTGTCATTTGAAACAATTTTGTATTTTATGTACTGTATCGTTAAATTAAATTCTGCTCTGTATTTTCGTGCCGAGGGTCCGTGTCGGCAGCATCTCATCACCTATTGATATTTAAAATAATAATTTTTCCTACATACTATTAGGATATTATATATTCTAATATCAGACGGGTACATAAGAGCTGATAAAATTTAATACGAAACATATTTACTGACCGTCGAATATCGAGAAAACTGTATAAAGAATTAATAAAAACAGCGTTTTTTGTTTATTAAAATCATCCGCGGTCGATTAAATTGCCCACAAGCAAAGAATAGCAGCTGAAAGTTTTTTTTGGATTTTGTAAATTTATAAACGTTTTATTTCTGTGTAATAACTACTGTATAATTTTAATCTGTATTGCTTATTGCGTTTAATAGTTTTAATATTTATGTACCAGTTATAATGGTAAACAATTTAATTTCAATAAATAAATATATATATATGAGTTGTAATAAATTTATTTATTTAGGTACTACCGGTGGTGTCGACCAAAAGTCATCATCAGGTATTAAGAAAAAAGGTAACAACTTAAGACAATCTTACTTTTACTACGAATATAACTTGGAAATTCTGCATGTACTCTCCTCAACTTCGGGGACGATTACTGCGACTTTCGTCACCTGCTAATATCCTGCCCATGCTCCTCCACCAATTTCTCCTATTTTGATGCTCTATCTTCAAATAACCTTTTCCTTATTAAAGCTATCTTAAATTTAATTCTTGAATCTGGCTATAAAATATAGGTTCTATGGGCTTTTTATCTTTTATTAATATTACCATTGTAATTATTGTCATTGTTATCATTATATTATTGTAGTTATATATTTGTGTGTGTATAAATATATTGTTTTTATATTGCTTCTATATTATGTTTTTAGGATAATTAGTTTTTATTCTTGTTCGAGTCTTTACAAGATATATATATATGTAAAATAAAACTTGGAAATTTTAAATATACTACATAGTATCTATATAAATTCAGTTTTGAAAGAATTATATAAATACATAAACAAATTAAACATAATAAAGTAAAAATACAAACAGATAAAAAAAATATATATATTTTATATCAATATATGTTTTAAATAATATTAATAACACGCGATAGACGTGTTCATTAACAATTTATTTCACTGCGTACAAAATTTCTTTACTGTTTTAGATTCTGAGCGGAGCGATGTATCTATTGTTTTTACAATGATGTTTATTTTATTTTTTTCTATCCTGTGTACAGATTTTTGACCAGAAGGAGTGCTCCGATCTCTTCGGTCACAATTCCCTTCCGGCAGCGATTCGTATCTAGTTGGTACTTTAGAGAGGTCATTTTTCGATTGTCTCAAAAGCACCTAAAAATATAAATCAAAAACGCTAAAAATTCAATTTCGTCTTAATCGATTGTTGTTTAGTTCTTCGTAATTTTGAAACTAATAGTCATAGAAATCTGAAATTTTCACCAAATATGTAACTTAAGACTATATTTACGAGAAAAGTAAGCTCCGCTCAGAATCGTTTTATCGAATGCAATGACTTATCATTGCTTTTAAATTTAAAATAAAAACAAAACTCTAAAATCTTTATCCAAGTAATTCACTTAAGCGATATCCACAACACCCCGCGGCTCGTTACCTTTTTAATTTTTCTTTTCCGTCGTGGTGTTTTTCTTTTTCGTCTGAAACCTAACGATGAGTTTTTATCGAAACCGGTAGTAAACAAATAAATTTAATACTAGGACCCATATATTTTTATTTATTTTTTTTTTCATAATAGTTTCTGGCTTAAATATATACTCGTATCCACGTATACGTAAATATACTCTTTTTAAATACGTATACACACACACACATTTATCATTTACGAGTATTAAATTATAACTTTATTTTATTATTTTTATTTCGATTTATTTATCACATAAGCTTTTTGTTCTTTTATTTATTTAATTCTTTGTTTCGGTTTTTACTATTTTTATTGTTTGTTACGTCATATTGTTTTTACTAGTCACAATCTATTGATTTAACATTTATGAGTTATGTAGTGTCGTTGATAATAATTAGTCCGCCAACATAACAACAAGAATGTGGTAGGATACATATTTTTTTAATCGATAATATACGTTTTGTTTAAAATCTATATTGATTTCCCGAGACAATATAATCCGAATTCAAGTCAAATAATAATCGTATTCCTAATTCATACACTAATACATATATACTGTTTTAAAAATATTATTACTACAAATAAAACGGTTTTGTAATAACACTTAAAATGATGTAATGGTTCACTCGAAAAAAAAAAAACTCTCAAATTTATTACGCTGTATAATATAATTTTTCTAATATTCTGTGCAGCGAACAGTGGAAATATTATAATAATGAATATTTTCATATCGTATTAAACTAGATCTGAAATTAAATATATATATTTTTTTTAAAGAAATTAATACTTTTATTCTTATTTTTTTTACTTTATTTAAGAAAAATAAAATTGTTGTTACATTAAAATTTTTAAAAAAAATTGTTTTTATTGAAATATATGTAAACTAGTTTTAAATAATTATTAATATAACATGTGATAAATTCGTACGATTATAAAATAATAAATGCGTATTTTTAGATATTTAAATGTATTTCGTCAATACACGTTTTGATATTTGATGTTGACAAATGCTTAAAACGTCTTATTTCATTAATCTGTGTAGTGACGCCGAACTAAATATGTTAAAATCGACTACGAAATTTGTAGGTAAATAAAATGTATTATTATTTTAAACACTTTTTATATCCACCTACTACACTTGTACAACAAGTCAACAATAATATTCAAAAAAATTTGAATATTTTAAACGAGACGCGTATGTACGTACAATAATAATAAAGGAAATAATCATTTCTAATTGCTGGTTTTTTTTTTTTTTTAATAATGCGTTATACTCGTAATAAGAAGTATTAAAATTATTCTATTACATAGCCGTAAAATGTTTTTGAATACCTATATATCGTCGATGCACATGAATAGTGACACAACTAAAAAACAATAAATTTTTCAGTACAATCATTTATGTGTTCTTTGTTTCTTGCAATACTCGTCATGATCTTGGATTTTTAAAAATTAAAAAAAAATTTTTTGGGGGGGGTGGCGGAATTAACATCAGTGTTTACTTTTCATCCTAAAGCGAAAAATTGTTTTTGATAACATTAAGAATAACCTCCAAAATTTTCTATTTTCATTCCACTTTTGAGTTATGATTATATCTCTGAATACTATATTTTACACAATATTAATATTCTATCATATCCACAGTAATACGATGAGTAAATGTATAGGAAAACAACGATTTTGTTATTAATTAATAAAAAACAAACCTTTATTGAAAAAAAATAATAATAATAATATAAAATATTACACCGTCTTGGTATATTTGATTTGACTTGTGTCAGTATTGCGGATAATGTTTTAAATTATTTACAATATAACCGGCACATTTTGATTTGAGTCACTTTAGCCGAAAATTAATGTTTTCGCTTATTTGACTGTCAGGACACAACTAGAATTGATAGTCACTCTTCGTGATAACAAACTAACAATTATGCGACGAGAGAAGAAAGCTACTTTGATTTTATTTACACAAGCTATTTTGCGGTTATTTTTTCAATTATCAAAAACATCGTTTTTACGTATAAAAATATGGGTAGTAATTCGCCATGAATTTTAATAATAATCTCGAAAATGGCAATGAACCGTGTTACTATTCCTGTACACCTGCGATATTCTTTTTCTTTTTCTCGTGTCCGGTAAAATTGCCAATAATTCATTATTTTAAGTTAATAATAAAAAATAAATAAGTAGTAAATAAATTATGCATATATTATAACATTCATAGAAAAAAATAATAATAAAAGGAAGTAATTATAACATTAACGATTAGTAACTCAATCAAATGTCATACTGTAGACAGTAGGTAGCTAAATCTACAGCGTTTTTGTTTGCCCGTATTAGCTCATCCTCCGTGCACTGTGCCGGGTTCATGTTATAAGCGAGCAAGTGTTCATCCGTCTGACGTTCATCAGATTCACACTCGTCGTCCTCTTTTTTATTATTAAGACCTCATTTCACCATATTTGATTTTGTTCTTGTGACCCCAGTTTGCATTCTATTAATAGTTTTCCATAGATTCCACTGCAGGTCTTTACCAAGTGGTAAGTGTTGGTTAGGTTGAATGGGGTTGTCAAATTGTGTTTCAGTTCTCCATCTTTTTAGTCTAGCTTGTTCTGGAAGGTATTTTAGTTCCGTTGCCGAATGAATAAAGTCATGTCGGCACTTAAGCCTTGTTTTTCAGTTTTATACTTATGTCTTTCATCTTTTATCTGTTTCGTTCTTTCCAGGACTGTAGCTCCTTCCAATTCCGGGTGGGGCGATTTCTGACTGACATTATGCTTTATTTATCGGTGTTGGTCGGAGGCTTTTCGTTATAGCTCGATAGGTATCATTAGGTACAATATTTACGTGTCAAACATGTTTTGACCTACTCCAAACTGGGCAAGTATATTCTCCTGCTGAAAAACATAATGTCAATCCTGTTGTTCGCACTGTGTATGGCCGTGCTCCCCATTAGGTATCTGATAATTTCTTTAGTAGATGTTTTCTTGTCTGGTGATATAATTTCATAATGATATGTGAATTACATTACACATACACACACAATACGCATAGGTATAAACGTTTTTACCACGATTTATTTTTGTATATTTTGTATAGAAAGTACTTGATTAACACTCGTGTAAGTTACAACTTCTGTGAGCTATATGTACAGTAGGAGTTACGATTTGATTTTATGAAATACTCTTTTATCGAGATCATTGCTTCCTAATTTCCTATCGCCCAGAAGTAAACGATTATTATTTTAAAATTCTCGGACTACGTAAATAATAATATTACCTATACATCGAGGCGACGTTCTAAAGTATATCATTAAAATCGCACACGTCATTTTGATATTTGATCCGCGTTTAATTCTCAGTCCGCATAAAGTCTGTCCTAATATAAACGCGTTGAAATAACGTGTACGAAATTTGACTTCGGTTGGTCGACCAATTTAGTTTAACTGCATAGGCGCAACTAGAGCTGAAATTTTGGGAGTGCTAGAATTACACACTGCTCACAGACGTGCGTGTGAGCTCCACAACCCGTACAAAATTTTATAGACATTAAATCAGTTCAGCAGACGATCATATTACAAATGCCGGCAAACAATAATGTGAGCAAAAACTTGCATCTAGGGAAAAATACCCACCCTATACATTTCTATAATTTAATAACAACAATTAAAAAAGTGATAACATATAATAGATTCAAAAACATAAAAACTACTTTATATTATTACTTTATATTCATAATAATTATGATGATAATAATAATAATAATAATAATAATAATAATAATAATAATAATAATAATAATAATAATAATAATACACACTGAGGCATGACAGAATGGGAAAATTTTACATCAAGCCCTAGAAAGTTGCCATTTACATCCCAAAAGAAAGAATACTGGAATTACGAGCCAGAAGCTGTTAAAGAAAGTGGTGAAATATCCTATTTTGGAACAGAATAACACTGTTTTGTGGAATAAAAAGAAAAACAGTCCATCTCATTGATTATGCTGTAGTGAACTCACATAATCTCACCTCGACCTATAATGAGAAATTGCAAAATATCAAGATCTAGCTATGGAGATTAAAGAGATGTGGGACGTTGTTGCATTAAAATTCATCCAATAATTTTATCCACCACTGGAATAGTGCCAAAGACACTAAGTAAACATTTGAAAGAGCTTAATATTTCAACTCAGCTTATAGCTAAGATGCATAATTTGTTCAAAAACGTTAATTAAATCACACTAAGCATTATTTGAATTGGTTCACTAATAACCTGCAATAATGTTAGCCAACAAGGAGAGACGAATGAACTCGATTATGACTATCGCGAATTATAATTAAATTTCTCTTGAACTTGAACAGCCAGTAACAACACACCTTGTACGCGCAAAGACGTATCGAGTAATTTTCAATTCAACTACTTTTTTTTTTCCTTAAGCCAAATTCGTAAAAAATTAGACAGAAAAGTAATGTATAAAAGAGACGGAAAAAAAAATGTGGACCCGGGAAAATTAGAAAGACATTCTCCACGAGTGGCTCGACCTTCGCTGAAATATACGTTTTTTTTTTTACCGGCCCACGGGGAATCTCCGGCATGTACTAGCTCTAGCTATAGGTATAGGTACACAAAATAGTAATCAAATATACATTTAATGTAAAAATATCGCATTACAACATATTATACGCGCGTTTTTCCATTATATCGCGGTTACGTCATCGAATTTTGTGTAACTCATTCCGTACCGTACGACTTTCCTATAATCAGACCCGATCAATTCTTCGGAAGGGTGGGGAAGCAGCAAACCAAGTTGTAAAGAGGCGTTAGAAAAAAAAAACGCCAATAAAGTATAGCTATTTTTAATTTAATTTTTACAAATCGAATACGATATTTTAAATTCATGATTAAACAATAATATAATATTAATAAAAGTATCAGGTTTTACAATATGAATTTTATTTATTCGCTGTAATTTTCTATTTTTATTTTTTATTATTATTTTTTCTTGGCGTTGTTGACATCCATTTGCGTGAGCACTGAGCCGTGAAATGTATTCAAATGATATTCCGTAAAAGTCAGTGATAATAAAAAAATGTAACAGTATCGACAGGTCGACCTAATCGCAATAAAATTATTATCGTACAAAACCAACCCACATTCAAATTATCACTTATGGATATACTTTTTTTTCCAATATATCGATCAAATCGAAAATCGTCGGCTAATATAAGTGTCGATTTTTTTTGAGGGGGAGGGGGAATACATTTTCAAAAGTTTTTCCACAAATTATAAATTTAAAAATCATATTTTTAGTTACCTTTATAGTTTTACTATAATTAATTAACGATCAGTTAGGTACCAGTTACCTGCAGTTAAAGCGCAACTGTTAATCGTTTTCCTCGGAGTTTTTATTGGTATCGTCACAGAATAATAGCGAAAATATTGATTAAAAGTATACGAAATTCCTTCATTAATAAGGAAATGACCTATTTCTTTTTTTAAATTTGTTTTCAGGGAAGGAAATCGCCAGGTAAATTAATGTCAATCGGCCATTTAGTCGTAAGACTTTTTAGGTTTGTCGGCAAAATACAGAAAAAGTCTATGCCTTTTTTTTGTCTTACTAATTTTTTTCTACTTTAATTTTTTTTTGTGGGGGACAATTTCCCCCATATCCACCTAACCCCGTAGATCCACCTGCTTATAATATATAATTATATATATATATACTAGCTGTCCCGACAGAAATTGTCATGTTCAAATTTCAGTAATGTTCTTTTTTATCTTTCTGTGAATTTCTGATAAATATTGGGAATGTTATTTAAATGTCTAAATCACAATGAATATGTTTTATTAATATTTCTATTTCGATGTTCAAGTAAACAATCAAAACAATAAGCTAATTAATTACACGGCTTAAACGAAAAAAGTTTGAAAAATTTTTTTTAAAAAAATGTTATAAAATTATTGAAATGCCTCGCCGAAAAACCGTAACATTTAAACAAAATGTATCCCCTCCCCTCTGCTTTATAAAAAAATGGGCGACGTGGGGACACGCGGAGAAATATTTGGAACAACTCTGTGATAAATATCGTAAAAAAGTTCAATAGTGTCGTCAGATATTAAAACATAAATTATGTTTTTAACTCAATAACAATTTAAATTGTCATCATGGAACTGTTTAACGCATAGAATCACAAGATTCATCGTGTTAGTTACCTCTTTCGTTGGACCTACCGAATCTAATTGTGTATCAAACCATCCGAGGAACCCACTCAAACGCACACAAAAAATTTCATCAAAATCGGTCCAGCCGTTTAGGAGGAAGATCAGTGACAAACACACGTACAGAAAAATTATATATACGTAAAGATACGGAGAACTCATAAACCGTGTGTTGATATTATAAGGTGTACTTCGTTTTTATACGCTGCCAAATGCCATACGGTCATTGATAATGTAATCTAAAGTGTAACGTATCAGGATAGAGGGGGCATTATTTCTCAATAGCACAGGTCTGCAAAAATAATTTTTTTTATCCGCGTGGATTATTATTGGCAAATCTTATGTTCTCTTGGATGCTGAATCCAAAAATGACCGTAATGTTTTTTTTTGCAAAATAATAGGGGGATTAAAATAAAATAAAGAATCATATAAAAAAAATCATTAATTTTAATATATCGAAAAACAAAGTACAACACAGTATAAAAAACATATCGCTACAAAAATGTACATGATTGCCTAAGCTCCTCAAACCGCTCTAAACTCACACCGCCTACACCTTCTATTATTTAAAATTAATTCTTAAATTTAAATTAAACTAAAAATATTAATTTCACGAACGAAAAATTGAAAGAAATTTTTTGAATTTACCCCCCCACCACCAATATTATATAATATGTTTCATATTTATCGAATATTCCAAGTTTCTCTAACCTGTTAGTTTTAAAAATTACGAAGAAAAAAACGATAATCGATGTAGCCGAAATCGCGTTTTTATCGTTTTTGTGAATACATTTTCGTTAGTTTTAAAAATTTTTTAAAATATTTTAGAAACTTTTGAGAAAACGACTTACAGACTTGGATAGTATTCCGAATACAATATTCGGAATAATGTATTTCGAATATTTTTTAGGTATTCTGAATACTTTTTAAATACTTTTTTGAAAGTATTCTGAATAACGTATTTAAAATACTTTTTTAAATTATTCTGTATATAATATTCCGAATACTTTTTAAAGGCAAAACAGACTTTAAATAGTACCTACATAAAAATAATAAATTGCTTCTTAAATGTAAAAAGTAATTATTTCGGAAAATTTTTTTAAAAAAATACTTATTATACTCGTAGTTATTATGTTGATTAGTAAACACAGAATTATTCAACACTCTAAATACATATTGATGACTTTATTTGATATTTGTGTTACTGAAAACTAGAAAAAAAAAGTATTCTTAAAGTATTTGGAATACTTTTTGTGAAGTATTCAAAATACTTAGGGAATACTGTTGTCACGAAGTATTCGAATACATATTCTGAATAATATTTTTCAAAGTATTCGCAATATGTATTCCAAATATTTTTAAATAGTATTTTACTCAAGTCTGACGACTTCTCTAAAGTACCCAAGTGGATGTAATTTGCTACCGGAAACAAACTACGGCTGCAAAGATCACTCTTTCTGGCTGAATTTTTCGGAACAGACATAATAAAAAAACACACATACACATCATTGTAAAACAAATACATCCCTCGTGCTCCGTTCACCATCTAAATTGATTTTTCTAAATCGATAATTTAATATAATACGCCCGTTGTAATAAACCGTTCGGAATGCGCACAACGGCGATACAGGCAACCGTTATATTTCCGCTGTACGATGTTTTGTATCACGAAAATAAATATAGGAGGCGATTGGATTGATTTTATACGTAACGCAACGGCCATTCGTCATTGTAATAATAATAATATTGACAAGAGACAACAGCGAATTAGAATATTGAAATTCGACCTCCGCATCGAAAACTACGTATTTCTCGACAAATTTACGGAGAGAAAAAAAAAGTTTTCATTTACTCTCGGTCTGTACGCGTTTTATTTATAGTTTGTTATTGTATTGGAAATTAACTACTTTGAAAATCAAATGTATTCCAATTTTGTTTTCAGAGTTGCATTCATAATTTACATTATTTAGATTAGTATTTGTTCGCAATATATGGCGTGTAATTACACAAAAATTATAATTTTTTAATATGTATACGTCACAATTATTGTAATTACTTAGTGGTTTCGACGAATGTTTGGCTGAATATTAATCTTTTTCAACAGTGAGATACACTTTTAAGAACCGGTAAATACCGGTCCCAGAACGCAATTGAAAATTTTAAATACCGGAATCGAAACCGAAACCGAAAATTGTATTTTCTAATAACCCGAACCGGTACAAGGACCAATATATTTTATTGAGGTTCAAGTCCCACGCCGGGAACAATATTTAATTTTTCGACAAGCGAAAATGTATGTGCTCACAAGAACTGTTAAGTAATCATTTTTTCAGCGACACTTTTTTTTTTCGATACTTTTTAAATCCATTTTTTAGAAAGGTTTGAATAAAATATTCGTAAGTAATTACGTTTTCTTTAAAAGAAGTTTTTCATTTCGATTTCCGTCTGTACGTATTTTTGTATCTATGAACATCGTCTGCAGTGTCAACGGAAAAAGGGTTTTGAAAATACATGGTTTTTTCCTCGTGCATACCACACATATTATATATATGTGTGTGTGTGTGTGTGTGTGTGTGTTACCGGCCAAACCCGATTTCAGGATAAACTAGTTTGTTCTGGAATAAAAATTCACGTTTTTTCAGGACGAACTGGTATACAGAATTCTACATTTGTGTTCAAAAATGTATTCAAGAAGAGGAAATTAATAAAAATAATGAAATTTCATTAAGAACTGTAGCGAGAACCAAACATTCAACAAGGAATAGGGTAAGGTGTTGCGAGATGTAACTGCACCAAAAACTGTTCAACAAATAGATGTCAGTACAAGAAAAAAAAATGATCCTTTTGCAATTCAAAATGGCACCAGAGCATATTTTGTACAAACAAATAATATAAAATCTTGTAATAAACCAGACCATATTTTGCAATAAATAAAATAATGATAATTGGATAATTTGTAATAAATGTTTGATAATATTAATTTTATTTTTTTTTGTGTTTATACAAGTGAATATATTGATATTTTTGACGGTGTCGATCATTTTACGATTTTGCTATCTGGGATAGGATACAGTACGTATATAGGAATCGGAAAATCTTTAACGAAAATTCGTTTTTAATTCTATTAAAAAATAAATAAAATCTTTTTTTAATAGTTTCATCATTTAACAAATACTTTGTGAAATATTTGGAGGGTCGCAGTAAAAAGTTACACGGGTTGCCGTCTCCTGACATAATAAAAACAAAATTACATATTTTTTGCTACGCACATATTAAATATACAATTCAAATATTATATTAGAATAACGCATAATACGAGTTTTTTTTAAAACACTCGTTGATATAATTTAATTACAGCGGGATAGCGTGCCTACGGGGGGTCGGTTCCGGTACGCTCGCCCTCAAATTTAACTTTTAAATTACTACTTTTGTAATAATTAAACATTAAAAAAAATAGGTACATATTAAACGATATATAAGCACACGACGAATAATAATATTATAAACTCGAAATTAAAACGCAAATATTTCAAAAATGATATAACTACATATGATAAAACAAAATACACAATTCAGTACTATTATTAATATACGTCTTGTCTACATTATTATCCGTGCGTGTACAAATAATGTAGTCTTTTTGTTCTTTATACCCGCTTCTAACTATTAAATTCTACTGCAAGATGCTATTTTTACCATTGTGTGTATAGGATATTTATACTCTGGGAAGGTTTTAGTGCATGAAACGTTACCGCGTGCATGAGCAAAGTTACGGGGCCAAGTAAACTCGAGCCTTCGAAAATAATATTCCGTCCGTTCGTCCATTGCGCTTATCATTCGTACGCAGTGGCGCTGAAACTATACATGAACTGAAACGATCGCTTCATATAATTAAAGGGGTGGGTGGTCTTATTGGTGCACGTGTTTTTGTTTTTACATAAGATACATAATATACCGAAGAATTAATAAGTTTAATATTATAATCAATAATAGTTCAATTAACAATCTGCGCAATTATAACGTGGATTGTTTTCCGGTTTTAATTCACTTTGTTATGATTCACTTTAATGCACTTTTACACGTATTGCTTATTTCATATTTTCCTTAGGTTATGTCTAAAATAAAAAAAAACAGTCTCGCCGTTCTAACGGCTACGTCCACTTCATACAATCGGCTTGATACCACCGGCAGTATTTTGCATCTAATTTGAAACGTCACTTTTGGAATTCGCAGCTTGAATAAAAAGTAATACAAGTGATAAATACCTCTCTGGTATTATAATTTAATAAAATAAATCGTAAATAGTAAATAATATAATACGTGTATCACCTAGTATAATAAAATAAAATGCAATATTATAAACTTTTATAATACGAGTATAATTAGATAATATATTACATTTTTTTTTTGCTACCAAGTTCGGGCAACTTTTTTTAACCGAGTTAAAAGTTAGAGTTAATCAATAATTTAAATATATCGGTTAAGTTAAAAGTTAATCCAACAAAATTTCGTTAACTTACATTTTTTCAACATTTTTTTCCACAAAACATCATTGAAAAAACAATTATTTTAGATTCGAAACATAATAATGCAATAAAAAAAAAAAATGAAGACAAATATAATAATCGAAATCGACGTAGGTCTATCGCTTAGTGGAATTTAACTTAAACACGTTGGACATGTAAAATATATTGATGGGAAATATGTGGAACGGATCCACCCATGGGCTTTCCTTTTTACATAATATATCATGTAAATGTACAAAAAATATAACAAGAAATAATAATAAAATAATTAAAAAAAGAGTAAAAATTGTTTTTTTTATCAAAATTTGATAGTATATTTATCATAATTCGTAATATTCCTCGTAATAATGACGAGTAACTACAAACTATCAATTGCAATTACGGCGCGGTTAGGTTGGGTCATCGAAGAAAGAGTTACCCATAATTAGACGTTGAAGTATAAACAGATCAAATACTGAATAAATTAAACCAAGAAAATTAGAAATTTCGTTCCGAACAAATATATCGTTCTTATTAGAGAAAATAATAAAAGTATATACGAGTATCGAACATTTAAATTTGTAATATCAATATTCGAATTGAAAGTCACATATTTTATTGGTCATCGAATGATAAATTTTATATCCCTTCCTGCAGTAGCGTAATTAGGGATATTAGATAATGAGGAGAGGATCAATATTTCGTCATAAAAAGAAATATAAATATTTCTTATTTATTCTTATGACGAAATATTAAATAGATATTAAAAAAAAAAAAAATTGTATTTCAGATCTATTATGTTCTTGGCTTCAGAAACATTTGGATCGTTGAGTACATCCTCGAGACGAATCGGCGGTACATTTTTACGAACTGCCAGCATAGACAACCCGTTTAATCGATTCTAATAGACATTAAGTTAAACACATTTATATTTATAGGCTCGTCAGCGTCTCCGAAACCGTGTCTCGTTCTCGTATTAGCCGTGTGCATTGTGACATACAAGCGCGCGCCCTTCACGCGGCCCGTTTTCTGACCAAATTTTCAACATTGCCACATGAAACGCTTATATTATTATTATTTGTTTCAATATTCCGTCCCACTAATAAAAAGAGTCCAAGGAGTGGAGGGATTTGACACCCATAAAAAAACGCAACGTTTGCTGTGCGTTTACGTTAACGATCAGTCAGTGACATAGGCATGATTTCGCTAAAATTCAGGGGATGCAAAACGAATCAGTAAAGTTACCTACTCTCTGCGAAATTGCTCGCTTTGCTCGCAAGTTTATTTACCACTTTAAACTCAATTTAGAGCACAATCAGTATTTAATATTAAGTACGTTTATTCTATAAATAATTGGTCAACCCTGCGAAACTTTACTATGTAAAAAACAAATTATTAAAAATATAAAATATCAATGGGTACTCATTAAATACATTAAATCCTATATCAATAACCAAACAACATAACCATTACATTCGATCGGTTATAAAATGTCAATAACCTAAAACCAAAAATTATTACCAAAATTATAACTAAAACCGCGACTTGTTTATAAAATACAGTAACCTGGTTACATTTGATTAATCGCGAGAACACGCCTATTTTGTGCTATAGAGTACGTCATTAAGAAAAAATAAATAAAAACATAGATTTAAAACATAACGGTTCACTATTATTATACATACATAAAATCAAGAACTGAAAATTCATGAGGACGTGATATTTATTGCCGTTATCATTATTTTATAAATATTTAATAGTTTGGCTCTATTTATAAATTGTGAAATATAGTAAATTTAGAAGGTGCAAAATGATAGTATTGCACCCCACAAAAATTCTAGGGCGTGCAAGTGCACCTTTTTGCAACGCCGAGATTACGCCCCTGGTCAGTCAAGATAAATAATAAATGACTTCGATTCCATATAAATGCCAAAGAGAAAATTAATTAATAATTACTTTGAATATTAACACTACTACCCTAACTAATACTGCGTAAGACAATGTTTATTTCGACGTTTTTACGTGTCATAAATTATGCGCTGAAAAAGCGTTAGGAAATAATTGATAAACTGCAAGTACTTTTAGTTTGGATAATGTTAGTAGAAAATAAAAAATGAAAGTAACAATATTGACACTTTAATCTTTTTATACGATTTTTATCGCAATAATATACTCGTATAATACGGTGGATTCTGGTTGACTGTAACAACTACCCAGTTAAGAACTTAAAAAAACAAAAAAAAAAATTAAACATATTTTTGATATTTTATACTTTGTTATTGAAAAAAAAACAGCAAAAAAACATAATCAGGATATGGGAATTCAAGCATTTGCTTATATTACAAATAAAACTATTCTATTAAATAATTTATTCCATTAAAGGATTAAATAAATATATATTTCATTAACTATACTATGTTGTTCCAAAGATGTATTTTTTTCATTTTATTTTTTGTATTCCACCAAGATTATTTTTATTCGTATACATGTGTCAGTCATGAAGTATACAGATTTTTGTTTAAAAAGGAATAACTTCCTTTTTGTTAATTATTTACTTTGTAAACATGTTACCACGTTTACTTAAAATGTGTGTATATATATATATACATATAAGCTTATAAACAGTGGCGTATTTTCAACTTTTTTCTGGGGGTCCAAATTTTTTTTTTTGAAAATTTCAACAGGATATATTGATATAAGGTATTTAATAAAAAATATCTTTGGATAATCTTTTTTTTTTTTGGTTCTAGGGGGGTCCAGTACCCCTGGACCCCCCCGTAAATACGCCACTGCTTATAAAGAAAAAAACTACATGAAATATTATACTTTTTCACATATATTTTTATGTTTAACTGGTTTCACATTTTATATAATTATTATACTTTTATATTATATAAACATATTGGTGAGAATTTGTATGTATTACATAATAAAAAAAATATGTATAAGTCTTAAATGTTTGTCGTCCCAAATGAAAAATAGTTATTATTGTTTTATTATTTTTAGATCATTCACGTTAAACGCATTTAAATTTAGACGTGTCTTTATAGAATAGCAAAATTTTCCCCTGTACATTTTTGCTCGCAGTATTTTGCATATTGAGGCCCCTCTCAATATGATTTGGATAGGATAACTATGAAACTATTGAGGTACAAACGAGGTACAAACGATTGGCCTTGGTTTCGACCGAAAATTCTGTGGTGGGGTTACCAGGGAAATCGACCTATTTCTGTGCGTATTTTTTTATTTTATTTTTTTTTTTGTTTTATATAAATTGTGACTAACCTTTTGATCAGCGCATTATATTATAATAAAATTAAATTCACAATTTATGCGAATAACCAGCGTACATTTACAATAATATTACGCACTGTAACGCATAACATAACAGTTAGTGATAACTGCAAAATTATTCCAAGTAATTTCAAACTATTTACTATTCTACGTGCGATAAATTTTTATCTACATCGTTGTCTATTTGATATTAAATAAATAAATAAATAATTATTGTAAATGGTTCTTTAAAATTATTTTTTACCACTACAATGTATCGTGGATAGAACGAACGGTCACGACAGTGAAAAACTAGATGACATTTCCGCAGGGGCGTCATTTGCGGGATTCAAGGGTATGCATTTGCATCCCATGAATTTGTAATTTATAATTAATTTAAAAAAATTACAAGAGGTACCTAATTTTAAAAAATAACATAGATTTGAATATTGCTGTTGATGATTTTGCTAATCTTAAGCCTAGGCGCTATGCTTTATTGTAAATAGTAAATACCTACATTTTATATGCTTTATGATTTATGAATTACATATTGTACATTTTGTTTTATTTTTTATTATGAATTTATTATTTATTTTGAAAATTAGAGTTATTTGCGAGCGAAGCGAGCGGCTTTGATTATGTTAGTGATTGGTAAAATATTTTGTATCCAATGGAATATTTTGAAATGACGCCCCTGCATTTACGGTTAATTTATACGTAAGATGTATTGAAAGTCCGCATTTTGTCCGGTCAGAATCGGCACTCGCCTTTGCCACTGCATTATTAAAAAAAACAACAAACAATCATGTCGGTATTAAATTAATTAAATTCTATTCAATAGAAAGTACACTAATACACGTTCAAATGCATATAGAAATTAGTGCGTTTTTAACTCGGGCGTACTAAAATTATTCGATTAGTTTTTAATTATATAAAAACTACTGTTAAAAAACGTGTTTGCTTCTTATTTTATTCATTTTGATATACGCGTGAATCTATCTCAAAAAATATTAAGCAAAACATTTTAAAATCTATATAGGGAGGCCACCAGTGAACGAGTGCGACATTTCTACATTTTTTTTTTTTTATCACCACACCGTAATATAGTAATGGGAAAACGCGTATAACTACTTAAAAATAACACGACGGAGAAAAGACGGTAAAAGGAAGGCGCCCGCTCACTGATGGCCACCCGAGAACTGAAAATATTTCGTTTTACAGTAAAAACATTTTAAAAGATGTACCTATATAAATGTAAATAAGTCTTGCTTCTTCAAATATAAATTACAGCTTACAAGTGCAGTAGAAAAATACACAAAACGTTTACTGTGAAATTTTAATACAAATAATATGGGAATATATTAATTTTCAACACTAATTGCTAGGTCATTTTAATTACTTTAATTGATTATAGAATGTTATGATATTATATTATTATGTCGAAATAATATTGTAAAGCAAGAGTAGAATAATATTTTGTTTTCCACTCCTAAAAACCAGGGTAGTGAATTTTTTTTCATTACTTATTCGCGCGCATATATTTACATCGATTTTTTCAATTCAATTGTATACAAATATAATGTGCGAATGTAATTTAAATTAATTTCGAAAATGCTGTACACAATAAAATATGTCTCGGAACTAAAAAGGAACATTGATAAAATGAAAATTCATTATAAAATGTAAAACATTTTGGTCCTGGAGTCAGAATTCATAAGTACTATTCTTATTGTCCCTTAAAAAACGAAAGCTAATATACGTAGATATAGTAACTGGTAAATTATTCAGACATTCTTTACATGAATTACAAAATAAAGTACAAAAGTTTTATTATTATTATTATTATTATTATTATTATTATTATTATTATTAAGGATTATCTATATGTATACGTTGGCGCTTGGAAGGGGGTTGGAAAAGAAGAAGCATTTTCCCTTTCCCTTTGAAACTCTAAAAATTTAGTATATAAATTTTATTTCTTTTAGGTTAAGTTAAATGTTTTAACACGATATAACAACATAAAACGTGTAGTTTTGTTTATGTTGAGAAGGTGATTGTTATTAAAGTTTATCTGATGTCACGGATTAGTAAAGACAAAGAATATTTAAGGTAAATATAAACAATAATTATATATATATATAATACATATAGGTACCAATTTATAGAAAAAATATATATACTCGTTGAACGGGAATATTAGTTTGTAATTACTTTTTTCTTTTAGAAACAAATCTCACAAACATTTAATAAGCATAGTGTATATTATACGCGCGTATTGTAACGATATTTTTTTCGTTCCTCCCTAATCGTAGAGAAAATCACAGTAATTATAATATTTGTATACAATAATTAATTAATACAACAATGAAATAATAATAATATTACAGAGTGTTAAAATATATACGAGTATATATAATGTGATATTATATTTATATATATGTATTATGAATTTTTAAATTTTAGATGGAATCAATCCTAGCAAATCGGCAGTGTTTGAAAAGCTTTCGCATATTTTTACGTTCAATATTTGGCTATACAACATTATCAAGAGAGTATGTGAAAAGGTGGAAGCGATAAAAAAATTTCCCTTCCCCATTGAAGCATTATCTTAAATTTTTATCCATAACAAATTGTATCACTTGCTAATTTTGGCTTGGCATAAAAGAGGAAGTAAAATATTATATTTACTTTTGGTGGACGAAAATATCTTTACTTTGTTCATTTGTTGACAAATTTGCATTATAAATTCTCTTATTGTGAATTGAAAACATGGCTCATGTCAAGCACAAGACGAAATAGACAGACAGGGTTGGCTTTGCTACATGTGCATAAATACATTATTATATCCGCTGTTTGAATTATTAACAAATGTTCACAAATTTAAAAAAAGAAACAATGGCTTCGTGATTTAAAAATTTAAAATAATTGTTATTATTATTAACAATACAATTTTTTACTTATAAACATATAAATAAATTATTTAATGAGTATTCTGCTCAAGAAGACAAAATTTACGTACTTAACTTTAAATATTTTTGATTTTGCATTGAAGCGAATATAAATTTGTATTCAAAACACAGAAAAAAATTATTCCGACTGCTTCTCCCAATGGACACAAGTTAAATACGTCCTTGAATATTATGGGTATATACAGTATGTATAAATAATCGATTAATAAAAAAAACCATCTCGTTTTTAAAAGATATACACACGGGTCACAGAACCCTACTTGTGCGCTTTTCTAAACCCAGCCCGTCTGAACTCGAGTGGAATATGAGCACGTTTTGTAATAATAATAATAATAAATACAAATAATAATAATAATAATAATAATAATAATAATAATAATAATAATAATAATAATAATATAATTATTTTAAATAAAACTATATTGATTTCGCTTTCCTTCTCTAAAGTCTGCATAAGCACATTTTACGAATTTCTAAGATAACGATGATGATAATAATAACATCTAATTTTGTAAAGCATCCTTTGTTTAAAACGAATTCAAACATATTACAGTGTGTGTGTGTGTGTGTGTGTGTGTGTGTGTGTATATATATCGTTTTTCTCCGTTTTCAAGGTTCTACAACAATCACCACGGTGGGCGAAGTATATAATAAATACAAATTCGTACGGATTTACTTTGTAAAATGCAGTTGGTTCGTCCCACTGAAGAAGAAAGGTCGTTTGGCAACAAAAGACTCGCTATATTACGATGTTTTTATTTTACTTTTTTATCAAAAGGTTTTGTTAGGAAAGGGTCTCAGTTTTTGCTAGAAGTTCTGTTGTTTGCTTTCAATTTCGATATTTCTATTGGCATTAAACGGAAGTGCTTATAAAAACCAGTCGCAAGCCCAACTCCGTTGACTTTCGTTTATTATTGTTCCGTAAATAATACATTGATTTTAAAACTCATTTGGACGATTCGTTATAATACAGAAATCACAATACACGCGGCCATTGTTGACTATAACCAAATGCCTTGTATAAAAGTTAAGCGAACAAATTGAAAAGCTTTTAATACGACGGGAAAACAAACTAGAAAAAAATAAAATAAAAAATTCGTTATGAAAACGTTGGAATTCAACCGACTTGTCCAGCGTTCGTTTATTATATAAAACACGAATTAATTGTTTGATAAATAAATTTCCCGGTGGGCTGCTGCTATAATATATACATATATATATATATATATATATCGTATTAAATGATTATAGACTGACTTCCGTTTTTATAGTTTATTATTTTAAGTAAAGTCAAAAACGAAGACAAATTATTCAAAATTAAAAGAGATTTTTTTGTTTTAGCTAACGAATAACGACTCATTATTACTTTCATCTCAAAGTATTGCCGACGTTGATCGAACGTTGTAGCGTCCGCATAGATATTAGATAATAAAGAAACGGATAAGGATTAATTTTGGGTGACACATAGATGGGCAGTTAGGTGGTATGAGGCGGTAGTGCCAAACAAATTATAGCTGATAACAGCTGCTGTTATCATATTACGAGTTTGTATTTACTATTTTGTAACATAACGTTTCAATTAATTGTCGAACTTAATAGTGTCTACTAAAAGTTCTAAATAAAAAAAAAAAACATAACGTTTTTTTTCTTCTCATAACTAAATGTTCTGTGAACTGTGTACTGCGTGTTTCGTTTAAATTTCATTCAGATTAAAATTATAATAAGTGGAAAACGTAAAAATGGGGCCGAAAGTTCCGTGAAAAAAACAAAAATCTTTTATTTTTAGCCGGGACAAAAAACACCCAAAATAATTTATGTATATTTAGAAAAAAAAAAAAAGTTAGTTAGAAGATGTATTATTAAACAAAATTATAAATGTTTAAAATGTTAAATTGTTATTTTTCTTGTGGTGCCTAGTTGAATTTTTGAGTAAAATTATAATTGGCCGTTGTTAAAAAATTATTGGAAATATTTCTACTTTGATTACCAAAGTTCTGTTTTACGTCTGTTTAATTTTCGTCTTTAATTTATTTAACGATGTTATTAGTTATTTGACTAACTAATTTATTTGCTCGATATTTTTATAATATATCATGAATATTAATAATAGTGGCGCCGAATAATTTTAAGTATGTGATGCAAACACAAATTTTTACCACCACCCACCCCTTTCTAGGCACCCTTGACAATTTTTATTACCATTATATACCTGTAGGTTCAAGGCTAAAGCCTAAAATTTCAAGAAAAAAAAAAATTTCAAAATATTATTTTATACATACATCTATCAAAGACTGGACAAGTTAATGATCTATTTTTTTTAACATCAGATAATTAATTTTTTAAACGTTAACGGTTACAGTTAATTAGGCTGATCAGTTAAGTTAAATCAAAAAAAAAAAATTATCTTAAGTTTAGTATTATTTTTTTTATTTAACTATTTTTTCTCTCTCAATGCAATAATATCGTTTAAATGAATTACTATAGAAACTATTTTTTGGTTATTATAAAATGATCGATCTAGATAATATCAAATTTATACTTTTTTGTGTGTTATAATTAGAGATTTTTAAAAGTAAACGTTTCAAGTAATCTAGCCCAAATCGTTAGCCATCGTATAATAGTAAATTAATTGAAATATTTTTAAAAAATTACTTATTTCAAATAATAAATTATTCCAGCTATAAGGATCTAAATTTGATATTTATATGCAATATCAAAAAAATGTTATTAAATCATACCAATAATAATAAACACTTTCAAGCGTTAAATTTACAAATACCTATATTTATTTATGCTTTTACATGTGTGGAGAATTAATATGAGACCAGCGTGACGAGTCAACCAACTGCTTTGTAGTTAGTGCTCTAGTTTGTGTTACTTAAAATAGTGTTTACATTTAAGGATTACACCATTGATTTTTAATAATTTATTATACTACCGAAACAAAACGTTTATGTAAAACCCGAACCCAATATATGTCAGAACAGCAACCTCGAAGTATGTTGACCCATTACCCACCCATCAATTTTAGATGGTGCAAATGTATTCGGCGCCACTGAATATTATATTGCTTACTGTTTGCTGTTGCATAATTGCTAAACTAGTAAGACTGTGTATGTTTCATTACAAAATTTGATTTTTCTGAAAAGAAGCACTTACAAAGCCATTTATGTATGTTCTACTATAAAGTATTAATAGTATATAGTATATAACTATTATTGTACATCTCAGTAAGAAATCAATGAATAGATTTAGTTATATGAGCTATGGGCCGCCTAACTTTTTTTTCCCCGAGTCAAATTTGAATCCTGATCCGTCCCTATATAGGTATTGTAAATATAAATAATCCTATAACCGTAGATTAATTAAAAATCTTAACGTCTAAGTAGGTTTAAAAATACTGTTTTTAAACAACGAGAACATAAAAAAGAAAAATAATGTCCTATATAGGTTTTGTTGTAAAAATATCTCTCTCTAATGTTATTAAAAGATTCATTTACTGTACAGTATTGAGCTTATAACCCAGACGTTGAAGTTTTTATTGCTAATAAAAAAAGAAAAAAGTAATAACAATAATATCCTATACTATTTTTAATTAACTCGTACAATATATTATATTATTTACAATAAGTGTATATAGTATAACAAACTGCTTTTATCACTTTCAGTACAAATTGACATAACTCGTAAATAAAGAATATATATATATATATATATATATATATATATATATATAATATGGATATTAATACATGTTATAAATTAAAATAATGGTACAAAAAAATGTTTGTCATTTTATTCATAAAAAATAGATAATTTGACAAGATTGAACATACAGTTTAAACTTATATAAATCATATTATTTATAAAATGATTACATTCCAATGAACATATTTCATCAAATTATCACAAACACTATACGGAAAACGTTTACGTCCAAAAATTTACAATTTACAAGTCCAATTAAGCGATGAATAATGAAAAGAAATGCGTTTTCAACTTCATTTCTTTTGAAAATTAATCATTTAAATATTAACAACAGGTTAACCACTATGATATATTCATCTCGAGATCTAATTAATTTTCCTTCCTCCCCCCTCCTGCTTCCAATATATTTTTAATACATTTAGCTATTCAATTTTGTTTTGAAAAAAAAATAATAATTTCCCAATCTTTCTAAAATTGCACACACATGTTTAACGACTTCTCATATTTTATTGTCAAAACGCGTGTGAATAAGAATAAATTCATATTTTGACGAAACGTTAATAACAAATTCATGTTGTAACACAAATATAGATCATCGCTATATGGCTGCATTTATATATTAATATTTATATATTATAGTCTTAATAATTCAGTAAAAATATATTATACTCATAAAAATCTAGAGCGTTTTATACGAATTGGTCGTATCCTCATCTATATAATTTACAATCTACAAGACATAGAATGAAAGACAACTACTAGTTATCACAACCTATTACCAAAAAAAAAATTGAGCAATAATACTTGAATTTGTTTTGGTATTTTAATAGAAAAACGTGGATTAATTATTACCTATACTTTTTTTTCTAAATGTAAACTTAAAAAACAAAAGATTTTTTTCTTTCTAGTTTATTTAAAGCAATAAAAGTACGTAACAAAAAATAATGTTCTTAACACGTTGGGAATAATATTATTTATTGATTTAAATAAATATATATATTAAGAGAAAATAACAGCAAATCATTGTATAACGACGGGTATCGAATAATACGAATGTACATTACAAGTCGTAGAAAAGATATTTTAATTCGACGTACGCGCTTTTTTTAATGATATTTTCAAGTATCTGTTGAAAATCCTTTTTTATTCGCAAACTAAAACAAAATTAAAATGAAATTCAAATTCGACCGACTCGAAATATTTGTACGTTTTTTTCTCTTCTTAAAGTTCGAACTGAAAACACGCCAAAATCAATTAGTAAAAACAAAAGGTAAAAAATTCAAACAGCACTCAAAGACGTTTAACAGTGCGCGTTTAAATTTAATTTTAAATGAGTTAATTCAGCTTCACTACAGATCGTCGTTTTAAGTATAATAATTGTGATTTAACTTTACCGCGCCACTATAGTTTTCTTCTAAAGAACATTATATAGGCAACTTTTTGTACATTCGTGACTATCGTTGTGTTACGACTATTATTATTATTAACGTTAGTTCACTACATAAAACAATATTCCGCTCAACACATGCAAGCAAAAGTCACCACTGTCATTTTCAATCGCGAAAAATGTGGTCATTTTTCACTAGTATTATTGAAATTCCAACCGAACGTCGTAACAGTTAACCCAAATTTTAATTACCATTTTTGACAAAATATTATCGAATTCTTCGTAACGCTTGCCAGGGAACGGCCGAGATACTCTTCAATTATAATATTACGTATTGCGTAGTTTTACGCTTTTTCGGGACTTCAAATCATATTTAATATAATTAAAAAATAATAATAATTCGTTTTAAATATCGCTCGGATGTTCCCCATCGTGTAATGTTCGCTATAAAGAATTCGTAATCAGATTAGACAATGTAATATTCTGCATATTACAACGAGCAGGAGCGTATACAAGGGGAGGCTGTGGGGGTCAGATCCACCCATGGTCTTTTTTTTTTATAAGGGTTTTTATAAGGTTCCTTATTAAGGCCCATAGGCATAATTCTGCCCATAGACCACCACATACCTAAATCCGGCCGTGATTCCCCTCCCCCCATTGAAAAATCATGTATACGCCACTGACAACGAGTATAGTTTTATTTCTTCTTTCTTTTCTACTAACGGCCGTGCCTTGTCGTTGCAATTCTGTTTCTCCATTCCTCTCTGCTAAAAGCCAACCTTTTCATGTCTACATATCTGCTACATTCAACATTTTTTATCATCGCTTCTATACATGTCTTCCTCTACCTCTGTGTCCGTTTACTCGTCCTTCAAATATGCTAGTTATAAACGCATTATGCCTCGGTAGATGACCAAATATTTTTCTACTTCTTTCTTCCATTATACTTAGCAGAATCCTTTTCATTATGTGTCATTATGTGTGACCGTGTTATTCCGTATCAATCGATAACGCGAAACAATCAGTCGGGTGTATGTCTTCAAAAAGCCCACACGTTGGTCATTTTTCGTATTTTACGCTCCTTCTTTACGTACGTACGTGATGAGTCCTACAGTGAAAAGAAAGCAATTTTATTTTAAGCAAAGTTACTTTTTTTTCCGCAAATTATTTACATTTGAATTATTTATTTATTAATTACATATTTGTATTTGAATTACATAATGTTTTTAAATTCATTTTTATTCGAATTTTCGAAACTTCGTTACAACGAAATTTCCGTTATAACGAAAAAAAATTCGGTCCCTTGGAGTTCGTTGTAACGGGAACTTACTGTATCATCAAATATAGTTGTATTACCCGGGTAAGATTTTTTCTGTTTTAAATAATTTTTTTTTTAATCTTAAAAACTAAATCCCGTTATCTATATATACATATCTATACCTAATTTGTAATTTACAGTGGCGCAACTAGGATTTTGGCCCGATGAAAAGGTAAATATGTACATATGGGGCCCTAAATTTTATGTCTGTCCAGAACGTAAACAATATGGTGACCGAAGCATAGGGGGAAGGATCAAGGGGGTGATTCATTATAACACGAAAAATTGTTTCTCCCTCCGCTCGAAATATCAACTGCATCATGAATTATTTTAATTAAAATATAATATTGTCTTTCATTTAATCCTTCCTAGGTACTAATTATGTGGTTAAATTACAGGGTGTCTTACAAGGATTTATCTATTGTGATATCTCACGAAATAATCAAATTTTGTGTTTTTTTTATCACATAGAACAAATGATTACAAATAATTCATATTTTAATTACATATAAAAATTTAAGCATAAAATAAAAATATTTATTAACAATGCCACAAAGACGTTTACAAACAAAATAAAAATAAAAGTATTATCCAATGCAATATAAATAGTAACATGGTGTAAATGTAATATTTATAATAAAATCAAACCCTCGTACACATAACATTGATATACCAGATACCAACGTTTCTCCGTTTAAATATTTAATATTTTTGTATGCATATACATGCCATTATTATCGTTATGCAGTAAAAAGCCTTAGACAGGGTAACCCCATTGAACCACGGGGGCCCCGATGTTTGGCATCGCAATGCCCCGGTTGTTGCGCCACTGTCTTCAAGCTCCTATTTTACCCCTTTAGGGATAGAATTTTCAAAAATCCTTTCTTAGCGGATGCCTAATAGCTACCTATATTCCAAATTTCAGCCTGATCCGTCCAGTGGTTTGAGCTGTGCCATAATAGATCAGTCAAATACGTTTTCCTTTTATATATATATATAGAGTTCTTAGCGCAAACATAAGTCGTTCAAAATGACGTAATAATATATTTTTAAACATTTCGGGTTCCAAAAGCTATTTAGAAGAGAGAAATAGAAATTGTAAAACAAACAAAAAATTCCTTATCGATATCACTAATATAATAATTGTGGAGTTGTTCTAGATCGCGCTATTATTGTATACGAATAGATAAAAAAAAAAAAATAAAAAAATAGTCTTATTGAATTATCATAATCGTCGGTGACGGGGAAAAAAAAATATCAATGTCAATAGAAAAATGTCGCTCTTAATACACGCGATTTATAATTGGATTGAAGTTTTTTTTTTTTAGAAGACTACGAGAAACAGAAGACGTATAAAACTTTTTTTTCTCCCGTTCAGAAACACTTGTTTCAGAGATGTCGCTGAAATCACTGTATAATAAAATTCAGATGCCCCCTGTACCTAATATACTCAATACAAAATGTGTTTATAACGCGGTACAACGCACGTCAATGTAGCAACAGTAGTCCGCGCGCGTCGATATTAATTCAAACCGAAATACGTCCTGCGAGTAAGAAGCTCTCTCGTCCTTGGAACGTTCTTAAGGGGATTCAACGCCGATGTAAAATAACAAAAAAAAAAATAAAATAAAATTCAACTGAAAATCAGGATAAAACTGTGTGGCACTTAGGGCTGTCGGATTGTGATTGTAAAATAGTTTTGAATTCCTTCTACTTAGAAAAACGACGGAAAGAATTTTTATTTTTTTTATTCCCGACTGGATTACATTAAAAAAAACTCCGCTTTTCATGAAAATTAATAAAATATTAAAGCTTTTAATGTTCAAAAAAAAAGGCAGAAAAAACAAAATATGCAAATCTATTTTCACTTTCAGATTTATAAAATCCGACGTTCCGTAAAGATCACGCGGATTTATTCTATTTGACAGCGTTTTCAGACAGAGACAGTAATATTATTATTATCAACAATCTGCACCGATGATTTTCATCAGAAAAAACAGAACAAAAATACTCTTCAAAGTGATTTTAAAGATAAAACACGTATTATGAAAAATATAGAGAGCAATATTTCAAACGAGTTTTTGCCAAAATATCCATCGGAAAAATACAGTTACAGAGATTTTTAAAATTTAAACAAATGCACTTTTCCATTCGTCGTGTCGGCTTAAAAATCATTATAGTCAATGCAAAACACATATGTGTTTCTCTCGGAAATATATTGTCCTCTATCATGTTTTATTATAAGTATTTTATTTCTAAAATCACTTTGATGAGGCATACTTTTTTCTATTTTGTCAAAACATGTTTTTTTTTTTGTTGTTGTTTGATTCTATTTTTCATCAATCACGAGCTACCACCTATAATTATTTATATACAAATATTTTTAATGACTTTTAAAATATATTTAGATTTTTCTTTTTCTTAAAATTGCCTGCTCGAAACCCCTTGAAAACGGGTATATTGCATCCTGTATTAAGTATTTTGTCGACGTTTGTGTAATATATTCCGTTTTAATTAAATACACTGAATTCAAAGCTAATTCATTTATTTATTGACGCAGAAAAAAAACTCCAGTTACAAAAACAATATTATATATAACGTGTGTGTATTTTCACAATTAAATTGAATTTATACGCAAAAGTAGAAAATAATTTAAAGTATTAAATGTAATGAATTGCACTTAGAAGTTAAAGCAAAATTAAAAAGATAAAAATCCGTTATAATAATAAAAATGTACAAATCAATTAAAATTATAATTTACAGTATTTCCTATGGCCATCGGTATATATTTGCAGGCGATTACTGTTACGCAAGACGTTATTTATAAAAAAAAAATGATCTCGCGATTTCACGTGGATTTGGAATATCAATTGAAAAAATTTAATTTTCAAAAAAAAAGGGCAATCAATATTCAGTTATTTAATATTTTTTTTAATAAAAATACATAATTCGAATAATTATGTGTTTAATTGAATTGAATTGAATTTTTCTTACTGTACAAATTTAAATGCAACGACTACAGTTCATTAACTGAAATATTTCATATCATTATTACAACCGAGATTTAACAAATTAAATCGTTAAATCGATTTTAATTTAGAATTACATTTTTATATATAAATAGATTAAATAATGTATACGTTTTCTGTACGGGTGTAAGTTAAAATCTGTTGAATAAATAACGAATTCAGTCGTGCACGCACCCTAGTTCATTTTCAAAATAGATATGTCACGTATTGAAAAAAAATCTTAAATACGCCACTAATGACATTTCAAAAATTGTACGCCGCCGTCGAACCGAGCCGTAGTTCGCCGATACACAGTTCGTACATTATTGTTATTTTGCGATAATGCCGCGAGTGCTGCGAATTCATCTCGAATACTACGGTAGGCAATCACTTAAACACTCGAGTACATTTGTCGGCCATGAGCAAATAACTTTCGGCAAACAAACAATAGCACAGTCACAAACAGTTTCAACAAAGACGACGTGTCCCGGTGTCCGTACTATATTATTGTTACCCATAATTGTTTTTCTTCCTTTTCTGATTATTATTATTATTGTTATTATTATTATTATTATTATTATTATTATTATTATTATTATTATTATTATTATTATTATTATTATTATTATTATTATTATTATTATTATTATTATTATTATTATTATTATTATTATTATTATTATTATTATTATTATTATTATTATTATTATTATTATTATTATTATTATTATTATTATTATTATTATTATTATTATTATTATTATTATTATTATTATTATTATTATTATTATTATTATTATTATTATTATTATTATTATTATTATTATTATTATTATTATTATTATTATTATTATTATTATTATTATTATTATTATTATTATTATTATTATTATTATTATTATTATTATTATTATTATTATTATTATTATTTTAGAATAATGGTTTTACAAAGCTGTGTTTTCTCTTTTTTTTTAATGGCTGTACCCGAAAATTCTCACTGAGGACTGCTCCGATTTTTACAGTTACAGTTTGTTTCCGATAGCATATTGTATCTAGTTGGTACTTTAAACAGGTCATTTTTTGATTTTCTCTAAAACGCCTAAAAATAGAACTCAAAAACTATCGAAAAATTACATAAAAACGCTAAAAACGCGATTTCGTCAAAATCAATTAACGTTATTTCTTCGTAATTTTGAAACACTAATGGGTATGGAAATTGGAAATATTCATCAATATATTATATTAAGAAAAAAAAATGCTCAAAAATGTTTTTTAATTTTGGTCTATTTTTAGCAATCTTAGGTTTCGAGGTATTTAATTCATAAAAAGAGTAGTAAGTTTTTGTTATATACCTGAAATATTACACCGAAGCTCCTCTCAGAATCGTTTTATCGAATGCAATGATTTATCATTGCTTTCCAGTTTATTTAGTGATAACAATACACTGTAAAATCTGTATCCAAGTAATTCACTTAAGCGACATTCACAACACTCCAGCGCCGTAAAACGTTTGGGTACATAACAAAATGTTTATTTGAAACTTTAGAGAACATTTGGGTACATCAGTTTGGGTTTAACATTTTTTTTCCCACTACACGTTTAGGTAAAAATTAATACATTTGAGCGCTTCACATTTTCTAACATACTTTTCCAATTCTAATTTTTGCAGCACTGATGCACTGTTTAGAGAAAATAATCGAACTGAACTAAACAGTTAAATGATAATATCTCTTTAAAATTTCAACTATCTATAGATTATGAAAAAGTTAACATTTTGACAAATTTATTATCAGATAAAGATTATAGATTTCTAGTCAATGATGCATTTTATCTGTACTTAATATAATTTTAAAACATATGTATTTAAACGTGTCATGATGTGTGTATGTTCCCAATCGTTTTGTAAATTCCCATGTATACATTTTGTATGTACCCAAACGTGTCGTTACTCGATGTACCCAGACGTAGTGTATATTTTAACCCTAACGTGTTGCATTTTGTGCGAATCTACCAAACGTGGTTCAGCCAGGGCTGGATTAACGTATAGGCAAGGTAGGCACGTGCCTAAGGCTAGAAAATTGTGGGGGGAGGTTATATTTTTCTAATTTTAAGTCATAGTATTCAAAATTTAAAGTGATTTTAATGATAATATATTTTGTGTAGTAGTATCATAAAAATATAAAATTCAAATCGTTCATCAATTTTGTAAATATGTATATTTTTTATACTTATTGATTATGATAAGCTTCGTAAATAGCGCAGTATATTATTGTATATCTTGTTTAGTACGTAGCATTGTAGCACCATTGATTAGAGATATGTGTGTTCGGTGCGTGTACGTATTTCTTTAGGCATAAGACAATAATTATTATCGATACTCTCGTTGTGTTACAATTTTAAATTCTGAGCGGATTTCCGATTTCGATATTATTATTATTATTTTTTTGAAAGAAGAAAACATTTTGCAGGGCGCGTTGGTCTTCGATTCTCAACATTTTATTTTCGTACATGTCAACAGTACCGACAGACAGAAAATGAAAAGCTCGATATTATATATTTTACAGGGAAAATTCTCACGCTTCCTATAGTTGTCCGATTTTGCTAATTTTTTTTCTTGTTGGAAAAAGAAAGACTTCCTACTGGGCGCATTGGGTTTCGATTTTCAACATTTTATTTCTGAAAGCTATAATAAGAGTTTGAATATAAACAATTTTTACAATATTTTTAACAAATTTGTTTTTATATTTTTTTATTAAGGTAATCTAAAATTGAAGTCCAATGCGCCCAGTAGGAAGTCTTCCATTTTCCAACAACAACAAAATTAGCAAAATCGGACAGTTCTAGGAGGTGTGAGAGTTTTTCCTGCGTAAAATATATAATATCGAGCTTTTTATTTTCTGTCTGTCGGTGCTGTTGACCTGTGCAAAATAAAATGTTGAGAATCAAAGTCCAATGCGCCCTGCAAAATTTCTCTTTCCAACAACAAAAAAAAAAAAAAATATATCGAAATCGGATCGCTCTACAAGGCCGTGAGAGTTTTTCCAGTAACGTATGTATTTCAGCAAAAAATACAGCCATACAGATCGGGCGCAGGCCACTTAAATAAAAATGTCCAGCACGTTAAACATTAATACATATTTTTTATGGACATTTAGGTTTCGGAGAAAAGAACAATGTCGTTATTACAGCTGATGCAATAACGCGTATATTTTCATAATTCGTCTCGAGATTCCGCGTTTATTATATAAACGAATACATATTCATAAAATTGTATATAAGAAAAGTGCCTTTTTATTGTAACTCATATTTTTACAAATTGTATTTGTCCAATGTAAAAAATAAAAAAATTGTCGATTTATCACTAGTAATATCTTCATTGAATAATAAAGTAACCCGCGCGTTGAGTTAATTCGGTAACTATAATACCATTAAGTCATTAAGTGTGGTCACTATAAACCACTATAGTGCTTTCGATAAATTTTCTTTTGTTCAAATTAAATAACTATTTATATTTTATTGTTTACAACTGGTATAAAAACGTTTAATGTTTATTTGAAAAAAAAAACATATATCCTGGACACAATGCGTAGCGTGTTACCGTAGAAACTTTTATTTATAACGCGAGATGTACGAACGCGGAACGAACATTTCGAGAGTTCGAGACTAAAACCGATTAGACGCGAAATCAAGTAGATTGACGTTAAAACAATTTTCGTCGAATTTGAATATTCGTTCACGGTTTGCCTTATCAAAGTGAAAACGACATTGCGACGCCGATTAAAGCTTGTCGACGCGTATCAACTATCGTTTTCTGCGATAAGTTATACACCAATTGTGGGTGAACGTATTGTCGACGGACAAAACAACAGAAAAATATGTTCGAGTAAGTCACAGTAAAATCGTAATCGACAGTGCCGCGAACAAATATTACACGGTCCCAGAAGCGACCGAAATTATAGCGTTTTAAATTTTGTGGCGCACAATTACGATACCCATATAATACACTTGACGTTTTGCTAACCGTCTGCTCTCTGGGCTGATAATAGAGAGATATAAGGATATTGTAACGTTTTTACTGATGATCGGCAAGACATTTTATTTGATTTTTTTTTTTTTTATATTCAAAACGGCCATAATTACAACTTAAACTATTCTTTAAAGAAAAACGCACGGAAAATTATCACGTCTTTCGGTAGCGAATCGTATTACGAAATACAATAGGTACACATAGGACTTTATTCGACGTGCTTTTTGATTTTCTTAGTAGTGAATAAAATCGAGTCGAGCCATATTAATCCGTGTCAAATTAAAATAACCTACGAGCGCGGCTCAAGAATCGGTTTTAAACGCAATTTCTGTCCGAACCGACACGCACGCAACACCCGCGTCTCGCCGTCTTTTTTAAAAACGTTGTTTTTTCTCTCTTAAATTTGTGTTTCAACAGTTTTTTTCCGTGGGCGTCCAGGAGCGGTTTTCTTTTTAGAATTTTAAGAAATTCCATACGAAACGTAATTTTAAACGGAGAAACAATTCAACTGCAATATAATTGCACCACTGCTATACGAGAGATAATAATCGTAAACGTCTGCTTATTCGACTATTATTAACATTGTGCCGTTATGATTTCCATAAAAGCACGTCGGTGTTCTGGAGTAACGAACGTGTGGACGAGGAGTTCGACGATCCTTGGTGGTGCTCGCGGGACAGCTGTTGCTCGTCGGACTGCCAGTGTCCGGGAGGGTGCCCGATGGACGTCACCGAGTCGGACGTTCCGCCGGTCGGAACGGCCCTTAACGTCGCGGGTACGTGCGCGGCGGATCCGCGGTGTCCGTTCGACGGTCCGCGATGCGCGTGGCCTTGCTCGACGAACTGCCGGTGTCCGGGAGAATGCCCTATGGACGTCACCGAGTCGGAATGCACCCCGGCGGTCGCGGGTCAGTGGCCGTGGTGGTCGCGGCCCGGCGGCCCGCCGAACGTCGGGCAGTGTCCGAACGATTTCGCGGCGGCGTCGTACGCGAACGTCTGGCGGGAGCACGCGCCGGCCGCGGTGGCCACTGGGCCGTCGTCCGCTGCGGGCCCGCCGTGCTCGTGGCCCGGCAACGTTCCGAACGCCGAAGCGGAGCCGTGGCATTGTCCGACGGACGTGGCGCGCTCGATGGCCGAGGGCGTGCGCGCGGAAAAAGCGGCCACCGGTCTGTGCGCGGAAACGATGGCCACCGATGTGTGCGCGGAAACGGTGGCCACCGATTTCGTCGACTCGGCCGGCGATTTCGACGCTTTCGACGAAGGCAGCCTCTTCGACTCGGACGACGACGTAACCGACGAGGAAAGTTGTTTCGTCGGTCTTTAAGGACGCGGAAAAAATTCGCGTTCTTCTTTTTTTTTTTGTGTGTGTGTACCGTTAAAGTTGTCTTGCAAAAAGTAATGACAACTAAAACGGTTAACGGTTCACAACTTTGTATACGACGGCCGTATCATTGAGCAATTTTCGCTCAAAACAATCACGTTTTCGTTTACAAAGTTATTGTATATTATTATATTTTATAGAAACGTTTAATCGCGCAAATCGTTTTGTATTCGATATTGTAAAAATGTTTAAAATATATGAAATGTCATTTGCGTCTATCGTGGTTATTAATGAATACCAAGGGCTTATTTACGGTCAGAGGGATGTGGGACACGGATGTCCTACCGTGGGTTTTCTTTTTTACTTAACATAATATTATGTAATTTACGAAAAATATAACAAGAAATTATTGTAATTAAAATTAATATTTTTTTTGTGTAAACAAAATTCGTTAGTATTTACTATTTATCGTAATTCATATAATATTCCTCAGTGTTTTATTAACCGGTAACCACCGACTGGTGGTTATCTAGATTTATCTAGATAAAGATAAAAGATGTTAGACAATAAAATTATCTAGATTAAGATAAAAGAAAATTAATTACAATTAATCTAGATAAAAAAAGATAATTTTTTATACTTTTATAAAATTTCTAATGTATCAATGATAATCATCATTAGGATTGAAAAATTACTTTATAATTATACTGATGAAACTTCTCCTTTACATCTTGTAATGACTGGAAATTAACATTAAACGTTTCTACTAATATAATTATTTTAATATATTTTCCAACAATTGTATTAATTGTTTATAAATCAGTCAGTAGTCACTGAAAACGGAAATGTTATAAGTCAATGAATATAAAATCATTAAACTAAAAAAAACCTAGCTGGTGTCTAAACACTCTAAACGCACTTTAAAATAATACATTGAGGCACTTAATGTGACACGTTTATTTATTATATTTTATATTATTATATAGTATGTTTATTGTTATTAGTTATCGGAACGTTTTCAAATAAACCGATTAAATATGAATTTAATAAATCCAACATTGTGACTCAGAAAAAAAAGATTATTTGTAATTCCTGTAATTGAATTTTTATAAATGATAGAAAATTGAAAAAAAAATTTAACTAAGAAACTCGAATTTTTGTAGGTATTGGATAAATAATAAGCACTTATTAAATTTATTTTATCTAGATGACTTACATATTAATCTAAGATAATGACTCATATAGCCCATTTTGAATTTATCTATATAAGATAAAAGATAAAAAAAAAATTATCTAGATAATATACAACACTGCGGATAGGTTAGTTCCGGTCACCGAAGAAAAGATTACTCGTGATCTGATGTTAAAGTGAAAACGTGCATATACTCGTATATGAAGTACTCGATAAATTAGCTAAAACGGACTAAGAAGAAAAGTAGAAATTTTGTTATAAAATATGTCGTTTTTATAAAAGAAAACAATAAGAGTATAAAATACGAGTATCAATCACTTTGATATTAATGCTGGAAGGGTTGTTAAAAATTATAAGTTATCCAATGATAAATTTTATATCCCCTCCCATATAACATCCGTATAATTACGCCACTAATGTCTATATTTAATTGTAGTTTCCCGGTACCGGGTGACGTGTCGTCGTGACGGTATCAACCGGTCGCACAAATACTTTGGATCTGAGATCCGTTTCAGAAAGTTGAAGGCTAGACAAGTAATTTATAAATTAGATGTAAAGCTTATTTATGTATACTAAATATGTATGGTTGTATTCCAATACTGGATGAAGTAGATTCCATACAAATTATCAAAAACAGTTGTGTATCTATTGTAAATGAATTTCCAAATTATGCACAAAGCTCGGCTGCATATAATTAGATGTGAGTGTATACGTTTTAAAGAATTAATGAAAACAGAAGACAAGATGTTCATATCATTTGAAAATTCAGCAGCTCTCACAAGGTTAACCTATCTTAAAAGTAAAGAACAGTTAAATTTTAACAAGCCCATTTCGGGTGGTTAACTAAACAACGCGTTTAAAAAAATCTCGGTGAAATCTAATTTTCAATAACAAATTGTTAAATACAATTAACAAAATGTTAAATCCTTAACAAATGTTGGTAAAACCGGCCCTTATAATCTTTCCTCTGAAATAGTGAATCGTGTGAAGTTTTAACATTATTGATTATTATTATTATTATTAGGGTCCGAATTTCAATGCATTTGCATCTTTTTTAGAATATCTTGCACGATGCTATCAAACATACAAATGTGTTTCAAGTAGGTACTCCATGTTGTAACTACAAATTTTTTTTGAGGCATTTCTTGTATTTTTAGCGAATTTTATACTTTTTGGGGCATTTTCGACGTTTTTAATGCATTTTAAATTTTTAAGACGTTTTTGACCTATTTCTCGTATTATGACTAAAAATATTGACTTCATTGAAATATTTAAATTTAAGTTTTTTATATTTTACATATAATTTTATATACATTTTTATAATTTCACATGTTAAACAAACATTTTTTTTCTGAATTTTAATATTTATTTATTTCATTAATACAAAAATAAAATGATTCAATGTAAATTTATGTTTAAATTCCTTTTTTTAAAGGGCATTTTTTTGATATTTTTAGGGCATTTTTTAGAGTTTTTAGGTCACAAATGCATTCTTTAATTTTTTTTTTTTTTTTAGGCCATTTAAATCCGAGCCTTAATTATTATTATTATCATTATTATTATTATTATTATTATTATTATTATTATTATTATTATTATTATTATTATTATTATTATTATTATTATTATTATTATTATTATTATTATTATTATTATTATTATTATTATTAAACGCGAATGCGAATAATTTCGTGTTTAAATGTCTAAACGTCTAGTAGAGGTGTCATGCAGCCATAGTTGTCTCGGCAATGCGTGTACCGGAAAAAAAGAAACACTTTTTTTTTATTCACGCTTCGCTCGCCTTAATTATCATTATTGGCGGTTGCTTTGTGTTGTTGTACACAGTAGTAGTAGTAGTAGCAGCAGTAGTCGTGTTTATGTTTTATATATAACACGCACTTGGATCGGGGCGAAAATTCGTTTTGTCGCCTGTCAAACACACACCGGGGCCCGGTCGTCGTATTCGCATATCCCGTCGAGTGGCTGCAGTAGGTACGGTATACCATAGTGTTATAATACGACGCCGAGTTTCTAATCCTCGAAAATACGCACAGAAACGCGGCGAAACAAATGAAAAACATAATCGCCCTCGGTCGTTTTCGCGTCGAGTACAGTGTCTCGTCGGACCGCGGAAAAACGATTTTCCAATATAGACCGCGTATAATATATTATTATATTCGCGCGTACTGCAGTCCGCCCAAATATTAATTATTATATACTATTTCCGTCTGTATAATATTAGAAACTCGTCGACCAGAAGTTTTACTGCGGGTGTCCTGCAGAGCTCTCGGCCGGCCTCGATATATTTTCGACATAAATAAGTTATTAATTGGTTAGCCGGGCCGGGAATTTGCATTTCGGGTTAGACACAAATTTCGAATCTTAATTCCCTAAACACATGATGACGAGTCGGCGCGACAATTTATTCTATAAATTTCGCGTATTTTCGCAAAAAAATAAAATCAAGCGCTTCCCCAATGAGGGGGGGGGGCGCAAATGGGACAGTCCCCGTAGAAATTTATTTAAACTACCCCATTTGTTAATAAAATAATAATGATCGGCGATCTAAATGTCGATTTAACAATACAGTGAAACCTCAAATCGGCCAGGGCAAAAAAAAAATTTGAATTATCGAAAACTCGTGTTTTCATCAAAATACATCTTAAATCCACAAAATCATTAGCATCACATTAAATATTTATCGATTTCGATCGAAATATAAATTTACCAATAATACGTACAGTAGGTAAACATTAATAATACGAACGTCGATCTGTTGAATTTATAATCGTGTCCTTTAAGCGTTAAGTAAAGATTATTAGATTGATAATAGTCGATTTACGATTATGGTTATTTATGAACATACACTTTATTATGCGTACAATGTCTAGTCGTTATCGTTATAGATACCTAACCTAACTGTTCGTACACATTACATATTTTTTCAGTAATTTTCGGAAATGTATGTAGAATAATTCCAGTTGTAAGCCAAAATTCAACTCAAACGACTTCGACTCATGTGCGTGAAGTTGGCACCACCACTTTACGGTATCAACATCCAACCTTCACAGGCATTTTGCAAATAATTTGCTAATATATGCTAAGTCATTTTTAGAATTTGCAAAGCATCCAGTTTGCAGATATAAGTGTTGTTCCGACTTTACGCTAGCATCACCACTTTACGCTATCGACATCATATAATATTAGTTTTAGATTCAACTTGGGAGAGGATACCACCTCATTGAAAAATCGGTCATAACACGTAAATGAAGTGGTTGCAAATTACAAAAACTTGGTTACAGATAGTTACAAAATATAAGAATGAATATTGAATATAATAAAATTTGTTTGAAACGATTCAAATAACTTTGTGGGGGAGCATTTTTATCTGCAGGCTGGATGTTTTGCAAATTCTAAAAATGACTTAGCAAGTATTAGCAAATTATTTGTAAAATGCCTGTGAAGGTTGGATGTCGATAGCGTAAAGTGTTGGTGTTAGCGTGAAGTTGGCACCGCATAGAGAAAAGCACTCATATCCGTAAACTGGGTATTTTTCAAATTCTAAAAATGACTTAGGAAATATTAGCAAATTATTTGCAAAATGCCTGTGCAGATTGAATGTTGTTACCGTAAAGTGGTGGTACCAACTTCACGCACATCTTCGATTTTTCGACAAATTCGAGTTAGCGAAATTCGACTTATCGAGAACATTTATCTCACATATTATTGATAATTAATTATTAAAGTGGCACTGTGAAATGTTAAGCGGGCTACACACGCGATTTGGTCGGCCCGACAGTCGGGTTGGCTGTATTATCAGGTCGTGTGTATAGATGTGTCGTATATATAGACTTACGGTACAATTTATTTATAATTTTAAAAAATTAATTTAATATAAAAAATCAATATAGCAAAAAAAAAACTGAATTTATAATTTAAGTTAAGGGCCAGATCAAAAAATTAGACCTGGGCCCCAAAATTCCTAAGTTGGGCTCTGACTATAATTGAAAAAAGAATAGTAATGATAATATAAATATATTATTAATTTCCTAAGAGTTACTTCTCTCACATAAAAGACCGCGGCAGTCAGTATAGGCTAATGTTCTATTATATAACAGGTATGTGGAAAAATGACATTTCTCTTTCCGTTATATTAGCCCGATAACCAATAATTAGGTTTTTTTCATATAACATACGAATAATATATTAATAATATAATACTCATTTTTATCACAGTTTTCGTGTTATTAATGTAAAATATTCCAACAACATTTCAACTTAAATAAAGATTAAACTTTAAATGTATGGGTGTATGAAAAAATACTTTTTTACATGATCTCATTTGTATAATGACCGTATGCGTGGATACGGGGGCCGCGAAGAGCTCTATGCTCCAACTATATCCGGAATAGTCTCCAACAAATTTGTAAAATGTTCACGTATCGGTTTTATATAATCTATCGTTATAAAGTAAAATTGACTTGTAAGTTCCCCCGAAACTTTCCATAGATACGCCTGTAGTAATTATTGAGTTAAAAAAGTTTCGCCTCTCCCTCTTGAAAACAGTCTACGAACGCCCTTGGTATGTATCGAAAAAAAAATTAAAAACTAGTATAGAAATTAATAACTATAATTACTATATTACCCTGGGAGTATACGACTACGATACATTCATATTTCGATTGTTAAATTTTTTTTTGTTTTACTCGTAATCGATACTCGTTCATTGATTCTACCAATCGACGCGCATTTTTATTTGAAAACCTATCCCAGTCTTTTTTGTACATCAACTGTAGCTCTCCGGGTAATACATAAAAAAAATATAATAAACAATTTTAAACACTTTAGACGAGCGGAATTTCAAAACGAGCCTGCAATAATGCGTTTATATACGAGTTCGATTATTTCAATTACTCGTTATATTTGTATTGAATAAATTTGGCGCGTTTTTACACTCGTTTCGATTTAATATTTAGCTACGTGTATTGTGAGCACAAAGTTTTGAGTTTTAAAAAGGCAAACAATAGAGAATAACCTTTTTTAATATAAAATTGAAAACATCTATCAATGTACGGAAACATGGCGGGAATAGCGTATCAAAACAAAACCGTTTTCTTGTATACATTTATTATTTGTAATCAAAAAAAAAACAGTGGTTTACTTTTTATTACACTATTTAGTATTTTATTAAAATTAATTAGAAATAACGTCGCGCATTTATTTTGTTTTTTTTTTTTTTTAAGTGTTCCTTATAATTATTTATTATTATTTTATAGAGTCACCCTACCATATGGATATAAGTATATACATTATGTGCATCATATTATATAGTTTTTGTCAAGTTTTTTTTTTTATTTTACGCGTTTTTTTTCATCTCGTGAATATTTTTGATGAAAGTACGTTACGTGTTCAACGGTTTTTTTGTCACCGGGTCACATTATTGTTTTGACTGCAAACATTTTCATAATTTTTTTTTTTTACATTTTTTTATTTTATTAAGCAGGTAAAATCGAATTTTTAGAGGATAATTTTTAGTTTGCCGGGAATGCAGTTCACACAGCCTCGACACGTTCCGACTTTTCGCGCCTATATATACATAACTGTATAATATTACACGTATTTCACTGTGTGTATAAACCCTACCGAGTTTAGCGTGCCAAGGATTTAATAATCTGTTTTGAATAAAAAAAAAAACGAAACTCATTAAAACGCGATTGAAATACACGAAGGAGCGTCAAAACCTCTTATAAACTTAAAGCCGTCCTCGCAAATCGGTCGTTCTTCCAACCGTCTATAGTTTCCGGTGCAGCAATCATCAATTTCTTTTTTCTCGTAAGATACAAAATTAATAAAAAAAAAAAAATCCGTAGTACCTGCATAAAATATGTAAATATATATAAATATAATGAAAATAATGCCGTATACACGCCACCGCTGTTACCGCAATCACTGCGCGCCGCCGAAATGATTATATTTGAATATTACGTCTCCCCCTCACAACCACCGTCGAAATACGAGTTCATTACGCGCACTCTAATAATTATAAAAGTTTATAATATTTTTATTCCGAAATTAATAACGAGATTTTTCACCACGCATATACGAGTATACAACGTAAATATCGTTATGAATATTAAATAGGTTTATTATAATGTATAATTTTTTTATCCTTTAATAGTTGTTCAACAAATGTTTTCCTTTGTTACACGAGATAATTATTGTATAATTAAATTTTTCGTATACGCGTCTGTATGTAATGTACGTACATATAGGTACTCGCAATATCTAAAATATTGTATTCGACATGTGTTCTGTTGTAAAACTCGACTTGAAAGTACTTTTTTTTTTGCGAGTTATCTATCCACTAGACCCCGTTTATATTCATTTAAATTATTCTCCGTAATAACAAAAAAAAACTTTATGCCCATGGTACTTGGACAAAATGAAAATATTTCGGTTTTTGCCCGGACATACTTATACAGTTATGTAATCTTCATTTTCTTCAAATTAAATTCATCATACAAATAAAATATATTTTTAAAAGTTTTTATAATTACCTCCAACTATATATTTATATCTTGGCTAAAAAATCTCTGGGACTGGTTTAGTGTAACATCAATTGAACTGTTTCGTTCATCGTTAGAAAAGAAACAATATTCAATATGATTTCCAACATCCGAAACGGATAGGGACTTCAAGAAGAAGAAGATATATTTATCAAAAATAAAAACGTTTATTTGTCTACTTTTCATTATTATTATTATTATTATTATTATTATTATTATTATTATTATTATTATTATTATTATTATTATTATTATTATTATTATTATTATTATTATTATTATTATTATTATTATTATTATTATTATTATTATTATTATTATATTATTATTATTATTATTATAAGGAATACAAAAATAATAATAATAGGTAATTAAAATTTTTATTTATTACAAATCGATAAAATTTTCATTATAAAAAGTGATACACTTTTAAAAATTACTTTTTTATCGGTATTCAGAATTCACTTACTGTGGGGGACGAGGTAATTTCTTTTTTCTTTTTGTTTTCGTCAAAATTAAACGTATGCCGTCAAGAAAATGTATATGTAAATATTACAACATGTTTTATGAAATTCGAAATACCCACGGATCCCCAATAATTGTAATAATAAGTAAAGAAATAGTTTTAAAATAAATTATTCCGTTTTTTTAATAATTATTATAATAATATTATTATCGTTATTATCTTAATAGCTTTGAGTAATATCCGTAATAATAATTAAATAAATAATTTCAATACCAATAATTATGTACTCGTATCTTTATATAACGCCTATTTAAAATATACGTATTTAATTTAATTAATTTCGTTTACGTATACCATAGTTTTGCGGTTTTGCCCGTTGTGTTCAGGGACGGCATTACAGGAAGGAGCGAGCTGGGCGATGGCAAAGGCCGCAATTTTCGTCCAAAAGTTCACGGGGGCGGCATTTCAAACCCATTAGTAACCAAATTTAAAGTTCTTTGTATTATTATTTTAAGTTATATCGAGTAATTTAAAAAAGAAGGTTTAAATTAAAATTATTTATTTTTATTTATTTTGATTATAACGGAAAGTTTCACTTATATGAATTTCGTTCTTCTATTATTCGCATAATTTTAAAATATTGCAATTGTAGAAATTGATATTTTTGCCACACACAAATTATTTTTATTACTGTGATTTACTTTTTATAGGTAAAAGTGTATTATATATTAGGCTCAAAACTGTAGCGTTTCCAGAGAAATTTATGTATTGTAATTAAATTATCAGTTTAGAACTTTTTTGCGACTAAAAAATGATTAAATTTGGAGAACAGGTAAATTTACAACGTACTTTTTAGATAGAATGGCATTTATAATTTAGCCCAGTGCTTGGACAAAATGACTAGCACCGGCTTTGATTATGTTATACGGGACGACAACTTCCTGGTGTCGAACCGTTACGTAAATTATAAATTCCGTGTGGTTTTCGGTATTCACTGTGATTTATTATTATATATATATAAATTAGTTTACATAATTGAGAGAACAGGGGCGGCGTTGGGCAGCGGGCTTAAATAAGCGGCATGACCCAGACCGATGGTCCTGAGGCGGTCGGCGCGACCGTTCCCTAGCGTTACAATATATAGGAGATTTATAATGGTCTGGTGGGTAACAATTATGGGGAGTGGCGGGTGCTCCGTCCAGACGGCCCGCTGAAATCAGTGGCTGGTTCGGACGGTGCGCGGACCCGGGGCGGCGATACTTAAATAAGTGACCGTGAGGGGAATTATGGGTGGTGGCCCTGAAAAGGGCCGTTTTATGGTCTTCGTGCACGCTCGGTTCGTCCCGGTGCGCTGATTCGTGTGTGCTGTGGACGTGTCGTACACGTATCCGGCCGGTGTCGCTTTCCGTCGTGGACCCAATCGCCGCGGGTAATAGTCCCGGTTTCGCTGCTGGTACTCGGGAACTATAGGCGGCTGGGGTATCGCCTTTGCTCGTCGGCGCGTTCTCCGCGAATGGTTGACACGGTTTCGTCGCCGGAGCGCAGGAGCTACAAGCGACCGATATCGTCCTCGTCCGGTTACACGGTCACGGCGTCGTCGGCAAACGGCGAGTGTATAGCCGTATAGGTGATACGGTCGCCGCGGGTGCAGGTTGCTGCGTCTTGGCCGTATTCGTCGATTTACTGGTTATTGCGTATTGATCGTGGTCGTCAATATACTGGCTGCTGCGTCGTGGCCGTCGATATACTGGCTGCTGCGTATTGGCCGTCTTCGTCGATGATTTGGCTCCGATGTTTCTTCTAGTCAATCTAGTGTCTTGATACTGGTTGATTGAAGTGTTGAAGATGGAGTGTCTTGTGTGGCCTTTTTTTTTTTTTTTTGGGGAAGTGGGGGGAGGGAATCTTCAAAAGACACCTCGGCGAGGTAGTGACGGATTCGCCTGGAGGCGCCTACCGTCTAAAACCTCCCCCCGGGGGAGCAACCGTAAGGTTATACGCCCTGGAAAGAAGAAGTGAGAAGAGGGAAGAAGATAGAAGAAAGGATTGGTGCGGCGGAAGATCGGTGGCCGCCACTTGCTCATAGGGCAGAGCAGTGGGGGCGCACGCGTGCTTGACGAGGCTTGGGTGCTGGTTGGAGTTCGAGGTTGGTTAGTGAGTTAGTGTTATCTGGTCCAAAAGGGAGCAGGGGCGGTTTACCCAGTCGTGGTTTGTAGGTGAGTAGTCTGCGGTAGAGGCAATTGTTGGATTCGTGTGACGTTTGACCGAATCCCGGAGCCTAGCTGCGAAGATCGGGGCAGCTTGTCGGGGAGGAATGATGGGGATTTCCTTTAGGATCTGGGAGTTCCTGACATACCATGGGATTTGGCGGACAGATCTTAGGAGCTTCATGAAGCAGCCTTGAACTGGTCTAAGGCGGGCGTCGCTCGCCGCACCCCAGATCGGGATGGCGTAGGTGCAGATGCTTCTTACGATGGCAGAGAAGACGTGGAGTTTTGTCGCTGGTGACACGCTTTTGTTGTTGAAGAAGGGCTTGAGTTCGATGAAGGCTCCGAGAGCCTTGCCCCGTGTGTTGTTGATGTGTCTGCACCAGGAGAGCCTGCGATCGAGGGTGAGGCCCAGGTATCTTGATGAGTAGCTCCACGCGATCGGGTGGCCGTCGATGGTGATGTCTCGATGTGGGGTGCGGTTTCTTTTAGAGAAGAAGATCGCGACCGTTTTCGACTTGTTAATGGTCAGCCGCCACATGGTGTACCAGTTGTTGAGATCTTCGAGGTGGATGTTAAGAGCGATGGTGCAGCTGTCGATTTGGCGAGTCGTGCGGGAGACGGCCACGTCATCGGCGAAGATTGATGTCATGATGCCCTCCCTTTGAGGCATGTCGTAGCAGAAGATGTTGAAGAGAGCGGGGGAGAGCTTCGATCCCTGCGGGACACCGGCCGTGATGTGTCGGGGATCGGAAAGGGAGTTGCCTACTTTTACTCTGAGGGATCTGTTCGAAAGGAAGGATCTAATCGCGCTTATCAGGTAGGAGGGGAAGTTCAGTACGGACATCTTGTGTAGCAGTCCGTCGTGCCACACCCGGTCGAACGCCTGCTGGACGTCGAGGAGGACCATCGCTGTGTGGCGCTTTCTGTTGAGGCTGCCGGCGATGTGTTCGGTGACCCTAAGGAGTTGGTGTACCGAGGAGTGTCTGGACCTGAAGCCGTACTGAACGTCGGGGAGGATGTTGTTCGCGCTTAGGTGCTGATTCACGCGGGAGAGCAGCACGCTTTCGACTACCTTGCTGATGGAGGACAGCAGGCTGATGGGTCTGTAGCTAGACGGGGAGCTGAGCGGTTTCCGATGCTTGGGGATACAGATGACTGTGGCCTCTTTCCAAGCTGCGGGAAAGTGTCTGAAGCACATGATGGCGTTGGTGATATTGCAGATTGCTACTAGATGTTTTCTAGGAAGTCTTTTGAGGATGTTGTTCTTTATGTGATCGTTGCCTGGGGCTTTGTGGTCTTTGAGGGAGCGAATGATCGATGAAATTTCTTTCGGACAGGTAGGAGAGAACCCGGCTTCGCTGAGGGGAAGATGTAGGACCTCGCGTGCAATCGTGTCGTGGACCTCTTCCAGCTCCGCGGAGCTTTGGTTGTGAGAGCATTGGGCTTGCAGCGAGTCGGCGAATATCTCTGCTTTGTCCTAGTCTAGAGAAAATGAGTTGATGCCTACTTTGAGAGGTGGGAGTGAAAGGCGCTTATTTCGGATTTTTCTGACCACGTTCCAAACGTTGCTGGGATGGGATTCGGCTTCGGCGATAAATTAGTTGAACCGTTTGTTTCGGAATTCGAAGACGAGAAGATTGACGGTTTTTTGAAGGGCGTTGAGTCGGGATTTCAGCTCGGGAGTTCTGCGCGCTTGCCAGAGTCTACGTACGCAGTTTTTGTCGTCGACGAGTTGTTTTATGTCGTGAGGTACTTTAAGTTTGTGTCGCGGTACAAGGGTAGTGATTGTGGCGTCTTTCGTGGCGTTGTTTAAGTCTGTAGTCAGTGCTTCGACCGCGGCGTCGAGGTTGGGCTGGGATTTGATGGGGCTGCATTTGAAAGGAGAAGTTTCGAGATTGTATTGAAGGAGGAGCCAGTCGATTCGAGATGTAGTGATGGGTGGTTGGGGGGGCGGTCCGGGTATTTCGAGAAACGTGGGATTGTGATCTGAGGGAAGGCATTCTAGAGTCCACGGGGCTTTCGGTGCAAGGATGCCTTTTGTGATGAAGAAGTTGAGGATGTCCGGGTCGCGAGTGGGACAGCCTGGGAAGTGCGTTGGGGCTAGGGGGGCTTCGAGGGCGAGATTGTGGCGAAGAAGTGTCCTTAGGAGAGAATTTCCTGCTTGGTTAGTGTGTTTGCAGCCCCATGCTGAGTGTTTCGGCCACGACGGTGGGGACGTTGGTGGCGAAAAGAGATGTGATGCAGGAGAGTTTCCTGTTTGGCGCGGGGGGCGAATAAATTGAGATAATGCGTATGGGTGAGGGAGAGGTGTAGACCTCGACGCCTACGATCTCGCAGTTGGTGTTGATGTCCGTGTTAATGGCGCGATGACGGAGGCCCCTGCGGACAAGGACCGCCACGCCACCGCCCTTAGTGTCTACGCGGTCGCGTCTGTACGTGATGTAGTTATGGAAGTAAACGTTCTTGTTAATGTTCAAGTGTGTTTCAGTTATGCAAGCCACGTCGATGTTATGTTCGTCGAGTAGTTGTTGAAGTTCGGTAAGTTTGTTTAGTACGCCGTTTGCGTTCCAGTTTAGGATGAGGAGGTTGTTAGGAGGACAGCCGTTCATGGTCGCGATTGGAGGATGGCTGCGGTAAGAGTTTCGGCGAATTTTGAAACTGCCGCGAGGATAGTGGCATGAAGAGCATCAGCTGGGAGGCTGGTAACGAGAGGGGAGTGGTTTGTGGACAGGGAGTTGAAGGGATGGTGGCGGCTGCTGGGGCGGTTGCTTGCGCGTACGAGCGGTTAGGGCGTGTGGTGTTGTCACGGTTGTTGTTTTTTGGGGTTTGTTGCTGGCGATTGGGGGCACGGTCCATTTTCGGTTGGGCGGGCTTGGCTGTTGGCGGGGCTTGCTTCTTCGGCGTTTTGGAACAGCCGCGATAGGTCGCGCGGTGAGGACCATTGCAGTTCGCGCAGGAGGGGGCGGCGTCCTTTTTGTCCTTGACGGTACAAGCGGGGGTGGCGTGGTTTTTGCCACAGAAAGCGCAGACGAAGGGGGCGCGGCAGTAGTTCGCTGTGTGAAAGAATTTCAGGCAGCGGTAACATTGCGGGACTTCGTTGGTCTTGCGCTTGGCCTCGGCTTTTACGCTGAGGCCACCTAACGTGGTGATGTCGAAAACGGTGCGGGCTCCGGCGGAAGAAGCGTCGAGGTGGACGGTGATCAGGGGCCAGATTTTGCCGGCCTTGGACATGCGGTGGACGCGGCGAACGGCGGGGATCTTCGTCTTAAGCTCGTCGAGGATCACCTGCTCCGTGAAGTCCTCGTTGACTCCGCGAAAAACGACGACCAGTTCGCGGTCTTGGTGCAGCTGGTGAGTGGAGTATTCGAGCTCCTTTGCGTCGAGGTCGCGGGTAATCTGACGGAAGCTGTCCACCGTCTGGGGGTAGATCCTAACGCCACTGGAGGTGTTGACTGCGCGGCGGATTGGGACTTCGTGCGCTGCGAAGGCTTTCCGGATTTTGGGCCAGCTGGTATTCTTGCCTAACAAGATGGGAGGAGGGCATTTTTCCTTGGCGTCGGTGGCGGTGGAGAGGGACATGACGCTGTCACTATCAGAATCGGAGGACGAGTTGCTAAAAATGTTTCCCGGTGTGTCGCGGGGCTGAGGAGACGGGCTTTCCGTGCGGTCGTCGGGGTCGGTGATGTTAGTGGGGGAGGAAGAAGTTTTGCGTTTCTTGTTTCTGCGGCGGCGTGGCTTTGGACTGGTGCTATCGGAGGACGAGAGGGAGTCGGCGCGGGGTCGAGGGGTCGCCTCAACCAGCTTCTCCTTGAGAGAAGCTATTTCGGCTTGGAGTTGGAGGATGTAAGCCCACATCGATTCGGGAGTCATTCCGGCGGGAAGTGGCGGAGGACCGCGCGCTGGGTCCATTGTGGTGGAGCGGGAAGACGGTTGCGGTCGGTCGTGGTGACGGGCGAGCGCGCGAGGCGGTGGGGAAGGCTGGGAGTGCTGCGGCTATGTGAGGGCGTGGCCCCACGACAGCCTTGACGGAGAGATTTGGGTCCCGTCGCTTTCGCGACGCTTACCTTGTCTTGATGAGCGGGGGTGCGGTGGACTGTGGAAAATGCTGAAGGTTCTTGATTCTTCGCGCGTGCTTCGGGGGAGAGTCCTGAAAAGGACTGTTTTAGTTGAGGGAATGCTGCAGAGTTGAGGCGAAGTGGCTGAGAGGCTTGGCTTCGGCTGCTGGCTGCGCACGTGTATGACTGAACCGTGGTTGCTGACCGTAGATGGCACTGACGCAGGTGCTTCGGGGACGTGTTGACTGGACTGACTGACGCGTGACTTGTGTGACCTTTTTTTTTTTTTTTTTTTGTTGGGAAGTGGGGGGAGGAAATCTTCTAAAGACACCTCGAGAGGTAGTGACGGATTCGCCAATCGTGGCGCCTACCGTCTAAAACCTCCCCCCGGGCGGTCAACCTGTTTGGTTATACACCCTGGAAGAAGAAGAGAGAAGAAGGAAGAGGAAAGAGGAAAGAATTGGTGCTGCGGAAGGTCGGTGGCCGCCACTTGCTCATAGGGCAGAGCAGTGGGGGCGCTCGCGTGCATTACGAGGCTCGAGGTTTGGTCAGAGTTGTGTTACATTAGTCGGTTATCTGCTCCAGAAGGGAGCAGGGGCGGTTTACCCAGTCGTATGCGGCGGGTGAGTAGTCTGCGGTCGTGGAGATTGTTGGATTCGGGTGGGTCTTGACCGAATCGCGGAGCCTAGCTGCGAAGATGGGGGCAGCCTGCCGGGGAGAAAGTATGGGGACTTCCTTTAGGATCTGAGAGTTCCTGATGAACCATGGAATTTGCAGGGCGGATCGTAACATCTTCATGAAACATCCCTGGACTGGTTTGAGGCGCTGGTCGCTCGCCGCGCCCCAGATCGGAATGGCGTAGGTACAGATGCTCCTGATGATGGCTGAGAAGACTCTGAGCTTGGTAGATGATGACACGTTGTTGTTGTTGAAGAAGGCCTTGAGCTGGAAGAAGGCTCCGAGAGCCTCACCTCTTGTGGACCTGAAGTGTCTGCACCAGGAGAGCCTGCGATCTAGGGTGAGGCCCAGGTACTTGGAAGAGTAGCTCCACGGGATCGGGTGTCCGTCGATGATGATGCCTTGATGGGGGTTGCGATTCCTTTTGGAGAAAAAGATCGCGACCGTTTTCGATTTGTTGATGGACAGCCGCCATGTGGTGTACCATTTGTTGAGGTCTTCGAGGTGGATGTTGAGAGCGGTTGTACAGCAGTCGATGCCACCAGTCGTGCGAGAGACGGCAACGTCGTCGGCGAAGATTGAAGTCATGATGCCCTCCCGTTGTGGCATGTCGTAGCAGAAGATGTTGAAGAGTGCGGGAGACAGCTTGGATCCCTGCGGGACACCGTCTGTGATGCTACGGGGTTCGGATAGGAAGTCCCCTACCTTGACTCTAAGGGACCTGTTTGCGAGGAAGGACCTAATCGCGCCTATCAGGTAAGGGGGAAGTTCAGTACGGACAGCTTGTGTAGCAGTCCGTCATGCCACACCCGGTCGAACGCTTGCTGGACATCGAGGAGCACCATCGCCGTGTGGCGTCTCCTGTTGAGGCCGTCGGCGATGTGCTCGGTGACCCTGAGCAGCTGGTGTACCGAGGAGTGTCTGGACCTGAATCCGTACTGAACGTCGGGAAGAATGTTGTTCGCGCTCAGGTGCTGATTTACGCGGGAGAGCAGGACGCTTTCGACTACCTTGCTGATGGAGGATAGTAGGCTGATGGGTCTGTAGCTAGACGGAGAACTGAGCGGTTTGCCTTGCTTGGGAATGCAGATGATTGTGGCCTCATTCCAGGCAGCGGGAAAGTGTTTGAGGCGCATGACGGCGTTTGTTATGTTACAGATTGCAGGAAGATGTTTCCTGGGAAGTATTTTGAAAACGTTGTTTTTGATTTGATCGCTGCCTGGCGCTTTGTGGGCTTTGAGGGAGCGAATTATCGAAGATATTTCTTTCGGACAAGCAGGAGAAAATTCGGTTTTGTCAAGGGGAAGATGAAGAACCCCGCGCACAATCGTGTCGTGGACCTCTTTCAGCTCTGCAGCGCTTCGGTTAGGAGAGCACTGGGCCTGCAGCGAGTCCGCGAATATCTCCGCTTTGTCCGAGTCGAGAGAGAACGAGTTGTTGCCTACTTTCAGCGGTGGGAGGCAGGGACGCTTGTTCCTAAGTTTTCTGACTACATTCCAGACGTTTCTGGGGTGAGATTCGGCCTCGGCGATAAAAGTGTTGAAACGGTTATTTCGAAATTCAGATACACGAAGGTGGACGGATTTCTGAAGAGCGTTGAGCTGGGACTTGAGCTCGGGAGTTCTCCGCGATTGCCAGAGTCTACGAATGCGGTTTTTATTGTTGACGAGTTGTTTGATGTCGTAAGGAAGTTTGAGTTTGTGTCGCGGCGCAAGAGTTGTTATAGTCGAGTTTTGCGTGGCGTTGTTCAAGTCGGTTGTCAGTGCTTCGACCGCGGCGTCGAGGTGGGTCTGGGATTTGATGGGGCTGCATTTGAACGGAGAGGTTTCCAGATGGTATTGGAGGAGGAGCCAGTCGATTCGAGATGTGATGACGGGGGATTGCGGGGGCGGTCCGGGAATTTCGAGAAATGTGGGGTTGTGATCGGATGACAGTCGCTCTAGGGTCCACGGGGTTTTCGGCACGAGGACGTCTTTAGTGATGAAGAGGTCGAGGATGTCCGGGTCCCGAGTGGAGCAACCGGGGAAGTGAGTTGGCGCTGAGGGGGCATCTATGACGAGATTATGGCGAAGAAGTGTCCTGAGAAGAGAGCTGCCTGCCGTGTTGGTGTGTTTGCAGCCCCAAGATGTGTGCTTGGCGTTGAGGTCCCCGGCCACGACGGTGGGCACGTTGGAGGCGAAAAGTGGGACGATAAATGAGAGTTTTCGGTTGTGCGCGGGCGGCGAGTAAATTGCGATGACGCGGGTGGGCGCGGGGGAGGTGTAAACCTCGACCCCTACGACCTCGCAGCTGATGTTGTTGTCGGTGTTGATGGCGCGATGACGAAGGCCCCTGCGGACGAGGACTGCTACCCCCCCTCCTGCGGTTCCTACGCGGTCGCGTCTGTAAGTCGGTTTCTGAAAATGTTTTTTTTTTTCGTGTTAGACAACAGTACACTGAAATAAATACGGATATAACAAGATTAACATGAAAAAAGAACTAGGATTAAATTAAAATTCAGATAGGTTACATAAAATAAGATAAAAATAAAAATATGTAACTATATGTATTTATGGACTATGGCGTAATAAAATAATTATTGGTAAGTTCTTCGGTTGTTTGAGTCACCGCTATCCTAATTGTCATATAATATCGTTTAACTAGTTCTGGGCCATATCTATAGGTTTGCTGATTAGCCTCCGTGCGGTCCTTATCATAGCAATTAATAGGGAATCTGCAGCATTCCAATAAGTGGTCCATTGTTTGTTCCTCATCACAACAACATTGCGCCGATAAGTCTTCTAAATAACCCCACTTTTTTAGATTGACTTTGATACGTCCAACCTTTGTTCGTAAGCGATTTAGGTTTCTCCATATTACCCATCTATTTTTGTATCCAGGTATCAGGTTTTCTGTTGGCCTCGCCACGTTGTTTCGTCTCCTATTTTTTTTATCCACCTTTCGATTCTCTCATCAATGGGATTTCTCGTGATGCACTTTGTTCTTTTCATAATGCTATTTCTAGATTCAAGTCCATGCATTATGTGTTGGGCATCATTCGTCACACTTGTTCGTTTCCAGTCAGCGTGTACGGATCGTCGAATTTTAGGTAAAGCTATACCTGCAGATAAGATACACAATTTGTTAACTGGTGTATATTTTAAACAGCCTGAGAATACCCGGTATGTCTCATTCAGGGCTGTATCTATTCTTTTTTGTGTGTGCAGACCTTCCCTACACCGGACTCGCAAAATCTCCGGTTGAGAAACAGATTGCTAAAACCGTAACTCTCAATGCATACAGTCCAGCGCCCCATACACATCCGATTAGCTCGCGCAATAATCCATTTCTCGTATTCATTTTCATTTTCGTTTTCCGCAGTGTACTTTATATTATGTTAGCGACGCCTGTCTAGGACAACGCCTAGATATTTAGTATTCGGGTTGTTGACTAGCTCTACGCCTTTCCAGGTTATGAGGAGTTTTTCATTTATTTCCTTGTTCCTGAGGTAAAATGCACAGACTTCTGTTATCACTGCTTTCTATATGTGTATATATTGTAAACCGTATAGGCCTGGGTAAAACGTGTAATATAACTGTAAATATTTAACGTAAAGCAACGTGCCAGTAATAATAGTATATAAAATATATCCCCGTCTGTCTTACTAATTCATCAAAATTATTATTAGTGATTTACGTACGAATAAAAATTCATACTAAAAAAAAAACCCTTATTTCCATAATAAAATTAAATCAATATCGACTTACGCGTATTAGGTACATAATAATATAATAATAGTATCAAATTTTGTATATTTGCATTAATTAAATTATCTGGTTAAAACGTTTTATTTTATAACTGAAATTGAAAATTTTTTTTATTTTGAAAATCAACGATAGAATTAAATTTTTTTTAAAATATATCCTATTTTTTTTTTTTTTTTTGTAAAATTTTGTTATTTCGATTTTAAAATGTTGGCTACCTTATCCTTTTGGTTTTTGCCGGAAACGGAAATCGAATTTTTTTCGTACATTTACGAAAAACTTATTATTTTTTTTTAACGAAAACGATACGTGCTCCGCGGCTCGTATAACCGTCTTTTTTACATTACTCGCCACTTTCGGACAGAATTTATTTTTGCCTGAATACAATACTGCGCAGCATCCGATGAACTCAATTTAATTATTTCGGACGTGCTATAATATAGACGGACGGATTCCCGGTAGAAACGCGTTCGGCCGAAACGCGCATAACTCAAAATAGTTTGGCCCGGTGTTCGGTATAATATTATAATTAGGACTCGGAACTCGCGGTGCTCTCAAAACGTACCAAATATGCATATTACGCGATTATGCGCTTACAAAAATTAAAATACGCTTTATCATTATATGTATATAAATGTATATATTTTATATATATAAATGACTACAAAAAAAAAAATTTATTATAAAATTTAATGTGTTTTTTTTGCAAAAATTTTAAAAAACAACTATTTTTTTTTTTTTTTTAGTAAAATTTTTCGTATTTAATTTATATACATGGAAAAAAATCGTTTTAATAAATGTATATATATTTTTTTTTAAACTATGAAAAACAACGAAATATAACTGGTTTTGCTATATTACTATCACTATAACAACAAATTACGGTTTCTAAATCCTTTTTTTATGTACCGCGTACTGCGTAATGTTGCAAGAATAAATATCTCGGAAAAGTACACGCGGTATTTTTAACTGTTTTTTTATTAATTTATAGGCTTTTCGTTGTAAGGTCGCGTATAAATCGTAATCGAACGTGTGATAAAAACTCGTAAAAAATAATAAAATATACTCAGAAAATTAGAACAAAAAATCGCGAAATACGCAAAAATTTGATGTAAAATTGTCTGGATATTTTATTCGCGATTTAATGAAATAAATTCGCAGAATACTTATAGCAATAATAATAAATATTCAATAAAACCACGAAAAACATACAAATAGGTATGTAACGGATTTCCGAACCCTAATAATAAGACGTAATGTGTGATGGAGGCTCATCGACACAAGCAGCTTTGGCGCATAAAATGCGTTTAACAAGTAGCTGATATACATCGCGTGCGCGAGAGAGAGGCTGATTTACGCATAGGCCACAAAAGTCAGCTGAGTATAAAGCTCAAATTTTTACTATATAATTACTGTTACAAAGCGAAGTGTGAAAATTAAAAAATTTAAATTAAACAGATTTTACTTTTAATTATTTTTATTTTCAACGCCGCGATTACGCGCCGACACTTAACTGATGCCTTTTTTTAGAGACGGGCGCTTGTTTGACAGTGCCCTGGGAGCAGACAATTATTTTTAAATCTGTGCTACTGCAGCTGCGTGAGATACAATATAATACAAATTTTTGTTAAAATACGTATGAAACAAGATATTAACTGGTAACAATAGCAGTTATTTCTGCACGGTTGATGGTCAGTTACCGCGTGCAGAATAATTATTTTGAAAAATGTTGTCGGAAATTCATAAAAAAAAAAAATTATCATAATAAATAAAAAGATAAACCCCTCGGCAAAAATATAGATAAACGACAATATCGTGAGTTGTACGGTCGGCGGCGGTGGTTCTAAACGCACAAAGGGGAGCTTTGTCCTATCTCCCCATAACGGATTTCACCACGTGGGCTCTCCTCTCTCACTCACTCACTTTCTATCCGGCACATCCGCCCATAATATTACGTTGCATTATAGGACTTGTGACCAGAGATAACCAAATCCACGGCCGTGTTACTGCTTCAGTGTACTATATTGCATGATCCAATTTCCAGTCCATATAACGCGTTTACGATCGCCTGTATACTAATAAGGGCTGCAGTGCAGGCGGATTTAATGAAAAATCCTCGGTCGGTCCAGTGCTGCAACTACGGGGTGTGCAAGGTGTGCATTGCACACCGGCCCCCCAACCCTCCAAAACTAATTGAGGCCCCCAAATTGACCCAATGCTTTTGTACGAGTATATGATACGTATTTAACCTTATAATAAAAGGTTAAAATTTGTATATCTTTATAATTTATGTATTAATAATTAATAATAAATATAATATATTTGTCTAAGGAGTTCAACTTCAAGCATAAAACAATCTTTAACAGCATAATTTTGTGAGAAATTTTAAATTAAATAATTTCCTGACGCAATATATTCAAACCCAAACCCTATCACAAAAAAAAATCGATTTATGATTTAAAAGGGGGACAACCATTGCCCACGGTCAATAACCTTAATTTATCCAACAACAAAGTTAGGCCCCAAAACGAAGCTTGTACACCAGTCCCGTAATGTATAGTTGCGGCACTGGGTAGGTCTATTACGCAGACAGTATATAATTCGCGATAAACTTCAGAGTTCGGTTAGATGACGGTCGTATTGCAGAGTGGTTAAAATATCTGAACAAAACATATTCAGTTATGGCGGCTATAGGCTTTCACAGAAAGCGTGTAGTTTGGAAATTGAGAAAATTGTTGATTTAAATAACGGAAAGAATTATCGTGAATTCGTGGTGTAGCCAGATTTGGAAAAAACACGTTTAAAAAAACATTTGAAACGTTTTTTTAAGATGTTTTTTTTAAATGATTTAAACGTGTTTTTTCATTTTCAACTAGTTTTAAAAAAATACTTATTTTTTAACAAACTTTATTGTTGAAGGCCTATAAGACTATAATATTGGTTCGAAACTTCGGTAATCGAAAATCGAAGAACCATAATATTATAATATAATATTTTGTATTGATCACAGAATATTCTGTGTGTTACTTAACAAAGAACTTATTGGGTTTTCTCTACTTGAGGTCGGCGTCAAACATAAGTAATTTATACAACTGTATTTATAATCCAAAATATTAAGTATATTTATATATATTTAGTAATACATAAAACCAACAATTTTGTCTATATTAGCTTTAAATATTTTTTATAATACCGATTTTTAAATTTTAAATTGACTAAAAACGTTGTTTTAAGCGCTGTTTTTTATGTATGTTCAAAACAAGTGTTTTAAACAAAATCAATGTGTTTTTTCAGACCTTTAAAACACATGTTTTAAACATAACGACCCTGGGTGTAGCTATGAGATAAATCTAAGATTAGATATACAGTAGAGCCTCGATAGTCCAGTGAACGTGGCAATACGGACGGCAGAATAGGTAACAAGTCCGGTAATTTTTTCGAAACTTACTGACGCTCAAAAGACCATACGTTTAAAAGACACTGGTTTTAGTCTTGCAAATTACTGGAAATTAGTGACGCCAAAACTCATAAAGAAATCGTGGGAGAAACCTGCTTTCTTTCCTGAAATCAACAGAGTGACTAAAACCAATTAGATTCAACTTTCTACGCTCATAAGCCAAATACTGCAGGAAAATGTACGAGACAAATGTCTGATTCTCAAGCACATGAATGGGCTTGCGGTTGTGGCGCTGATGAAAGTTTAGCGGATCGTGAAATTATAACTGACGATCAAATTTCAGCAAAAAGGATGACGTCGAAGACGAAAAATAGATTGCCTCTATCAACACAAGTAAAGTTTCTCTTTCAGAATCCGTGAACGCACTGAAAACTGTTTAGCAACGGGCGGAAGATCAAAACATGGAAAGCACTGAAATCTAGTTGCTGCGTCGATTCAGAAAACGCGCTTTTTTAAATTGAAAATCGAATGTACTACTGAAAAAAATAATTACTGATTGTTTCGCTAATACATAAATAGTTAAACCCTGTACTTAATATATTTTTAATTTGTTAAATTTAACAAATAAATGTGGTGGAACAAAGTCATTTGAGTTTGTACTCTTAAAAGACCACCAGTAATCCGGAAGACACTCGGTCTGAATTCATCCGGACTGTCAAGGCGCTCTACTTATTAGGAAAAGTCTTCCGGATATTGTTAGTTTGCCTCGTTAAAAAATCTAGCAAGCGCTTTATAACGACAATGTTTGGGTTTAGAAATTTACTTTTACGAATTTTATTACATATCAACTCGAAGGAATCGTCTCGAAACAGATGTTCAATAATCACAACAGCAAATTTCACATTAAAGTTAAAAATACTCGTATCCAGATATAAAAAATTTTCAACTCAATTTAAACATTTTAAACACAATTATTTTCATTGGCAAACAATATATTTAATAAATTAGTGTTTTTTTTTTCAGCGCAATATATATGCGATTATTCTTTATTACGTATTTTGTTTTTGTCAAATAAGCGGTTTTTTTTTTAAATTATTAATTTTATAATATAGACACGTCGGCCAAAAGTGGATCAATCACAATTTATATTTGACAAGCACACACACACAAAATGGTTCATCATCCCTAATCCTCTAGGGCTCACTGTCCTGAAAAATATTTATTATTGAACAAAAAAGAAAATATATATGAAATGAACAAATTTTTTAAAACATACTCTTATTCGTATTGGAATGTTTTGTAAAAATAAACACGCACACACAAATATATCTTAAAATTCACCAAAATAATTTTTTTCCTTGATTTTTATTCAGAAAATAATTTAATGACAAATCCAAATGTATCTTCTGCATCGTGTCTCAACGTAGCTACAATATTTCGTAGTCACTGATACACGATCTGCAGTTAATTATACGGTAATCTTAAATTTAAATTTTCAAAGAACTCGTGGATTGCATTTTGCGTTCTTACTATTGTAAAAAGAGAAAATTTATTCTGCACAAAAATTTATTCTGCATTTCTTTTAATCCGTTTGCTGATCTAATAACGTCGTACAGTTATATATATTTGAGGTATGTAGTCTTCAAAACTATAACTACCTCGATAAATTATTATATATTATATAAATGAATGGAACTTGCAATATCCGTTTTCAATTCACTTTCAGTAACACACATTGATATTTTATAGCGTTAAGTTTTTCACCAGTGCATCCATATTATCTTGACTATACTTATGTTTTCAAAAGATGTTTTTTAACAAATCACAAATTGATTAGAGTTATTTCTGTTTGAATTGTCAACTCATTATAATCTGCATAATATCACACAAAAAGTTCCAATCAATGTTTTTCTGCACGAATATAATGCTGGAAAGTCTCCATTTTCTCACAATATTACTAAAATTATTTCCGTTAAATCCCGGACGAAAATAATTGATTTTTAATCGACATGTATAGCTTTAATAGTCAAAATTTAATACTTATATTATTACACAATTTTTGTTTTGTTTAATAAACACAATTATTATTATAATTACTTGTTTTTTTTTTTTTTACGTTATGTCTGCCTGAAAGACTCTGATGGACTTGTTCGACCGTAAAATTCGTCACTGGATGGCTATGCGCGCGATAACTGAAAACAATAAAACGTATTGTCTATAAAACACTGGGGACAATAGTTATTGTTTTTTTTAAATTAAATAAATATATATTTTTTAAACCGAATTGACAGTTTAAATAAATGCTCTTTGAAACATTCGGATCTATATTTTGCGCGTCACTACGAAGTATATTTTATCGTTTATCCGAGTATTTAAAATACCAACAAATAAATAATAATTGTTGACCCAATTCATGAAATGGACGAATTATATATTATATTATTATCCATTTCACGAAGTGGACAATTATTTCCCTGCAGTTAGGATATATCCCGTATTATATTTGATGTTTATATAGAAGCCGAGTAGAATTTTTTTTTCTTACCAGTTTGCAAAATTGAATTTTAAACGACTTTCGACGAAGTGTTATAATGTTTTGGAAATCCTTCGATGAGTTTTCCGAATTCCGAAATCCATAATTGAACGATCGCTTCTTTATTATAGTACACCATTTTCGTCGCGTCAATGAGATACGAAAACACCTATTACATATTGAAAATGAAATTTTCTTAAAATATCACACTCGAATAGTTCATTTCGTGGCCGTAAAACGTTCGGGTACATAACACAATATTTACCTGAATATTTAGATACCGTTTGGGTTCAACATTTTTTTTCCGCTACACGTTTGGGTAAAAATTAATACAACGTTTGGGCACATCATGTCTTTAGGAAAATAATACGTTTAGGTTCATCACATTTTCTAACATACTTTTCCAATTTTAATTTGTACAGCACTGATGCGCTGTTTAGAGAAAATAATCGAACTGAACTGAATAGTTAAATGATAATTGCCCGTATGCATAGTCATTTTAAGTAACACTTAAAATATAGTTTTAAGTGATACATAAGAGAATTCCCGTAAAGTTGCATTGCACAGTCATGATTACAGGATGAATGTTACATAAAGTAGCCCGTAAAATTAATTTAAACTATGCAATTAAAATTTAAGGGTCAATTTTTAAAATTTTTCTTTAATAGCTACAAATATTGAAATTATAATAGCTCAACAATTTAAGGGTCAGTTACATAACCGTTATGCGTCCCGTAGCTATGTATCACCTAAAGAATTTAAGAGACCCATAAATATTAGACTATGCATACGGGCAAATATCTCTTTAAATTTTTTTAAAAGTTAACATTTTGACAAATTTATGATCACATAATGATTATAGATTTCTAGTCAATGATGCATTTTATCTGTATTTTATATAATTTTAAAACATATGCACCTAAACGTGTCATAATGATGTGTGTACTCGTATTTACCCAATCGTTCTGTAAATTCCCAGTTATATATTCTGAATGTAATCATGTAATCAAACGTGTCATTAATAAATGTACCCAGACGTTGTGTATATTTGAACCCTAACGTGTTGCATTTTGGATAAATTTACCCAAACGTGATTCACCCCATTCCGTCAGCAATTTGGTATTAGGTCGATGTCCGACCATTGAAGTACGTATAACCTATTTTTTGTAATATATGTGTTTTAAATTGGAGAATGATGTTTCGTTGCTGGCAATTTGTTGCAGTGATTACAAGACAGTTACGAAACTGTGCGGGGACCAGACCGGAGCCAGGGGGTTTAGGGTTCACCCTCCCCCCCCCCAATTTTTTTCTTAAATTAAAATTTAGTGATTTATATAATATTTTTATTTTATTTCATATTTATACTCTCAGCCTCCCCACAAAAATGTTTGCTGGCTCAGGTCTTGTGTGAGGGGGTCGGGCTGCAGTATCTTACATACAAATATATCTCGTGTATTGTATCGAAAAACATCAACTGAAAGTGAATATAAATACTTTTTTGACTTATTGATCTTTTTATGTTTAAAAATACTGTATACGTTCAAGGGTTATGTTTCTGACTTAGATTAGATCCCAATAACGGTTTTCCAGACGTGCCGGAGAATCAATCGTCGGTCGCGGCGATTTTTAATATACCGGCAAGCTCGCGCGTATAGGTACGCATTTTATTTTCAAAACCCGTTTCCACGACCGGATTATTTCGCGTTCTATATGAAACCTAATAATACTCTTGTATATAATATTACAATAATTGTGTAATTTTCTGCGAGACCGTATAGACTTTTGTGCCCGTCACGTCCATTTATTGTTCATGTATATTACGCGTTTCGACGTGATGCTGCCACAGGAAATCGTCACCGCGTGTACATCAGATTACACCCTCAGTGTCTTTGTTGTATGCCCTTCCCCCGATCAGATACAGCCGGGGGTACACAGACACGCTCGCTCACGTCCTGTTTTTAGAAAAAAAATATAATTTTTTTTTTATCTTCGGCGAGTACATTGAAAATATAAAAAAAACACAGCCTCGCGTGTTCCGTACCTACGGAGATCTTATCGGCGGAAAAGCTGATGCGCACCGATATATTACACATGGGTTCATGTAATAACGCGTATTATTATACACATTATGTATCTCTCCACTTCACGTACCTATATATAATTTAAATATTATTATGCGGTGACGTTTATATAATAAAAATAATAATAATAATAATAATAATCATGATAAGAAGAAATTAACGTAGTCCAAAATATTCATGGCCGTCATATTTAATGCAGGCATTACATTACGATGACGACACTCGATTATCCTCCTCACTCTCTGCAGCAGTGTTATCATCCGTCATCGCACTTTTATATACGTCATCGTTACCCGCAATCGTTAGTGACCAAGTATATTCTATATTAGTAGATGAGAAATTTATAATTAATTTGATTATACGTATATATTTAATCAAAGTACTTTTTCTTTTGTTAATAACATAAACAGAACAGATACTTGTATAGAAATCGAATAATGTAATAATATTTGATTTGATTTTCACATTAACATCTGTTCATTTTGAATTATTGAGAGAAATTAATAAATCTAGAAAATGCTTTAATTAAAAACAAATAAAATCTTTTATATAGTGGGGACGAATTTTCTATGTTTTACTTGAACTGTCCAACCCCTTTCAGGAGAGAAATAAAAAATTTCTCGCTTTTAGAGACTCCCCGAATACGACGCGTACGCAATATTTCATTGAGAACGACAGATATTACAATAAATTATTATTATTATTATTATTATTATTATTATTATTATTATTATTATTATTGTTTTATTGATATTCTATCTCATAATTGTAGATATATAGTAACTGTATTAAATATAATTATATGTTCGATACGCAGAGAATTCTGCTTTCAAAGGTAATTTCTTAAAATTGCAATTCGGCCCTCGGTCAGAGTTACTTTGCCCTTTACTCGCCTGTTTTACGAAAATGTCAAATACTTTAGGGTTTAAATAGCCGTTTCGATTCAAAGGAACGAAATCCCATTATATCTGAAACGTCTTGCGGACATGATACATTTTCCTGGAAATAAACTACTTTTAACGTTTTCTCGTTATATTTCAAGCTTTGAGTCTAATATTTAATATATTGGCTTATTGAATGTAATTTAGTCGTATATATATATATATATATATATATATAGTGCGTACAGAAACCTATATACGTATGTATATAATAATATACGACGTATTAAGCTCGACGCTCAATGGCCAAAAAACGCGTTGTGTATATCTCTATAGAAAAGACGAAACACTCGAATTAGAACATTTTCCTTTTTAACGTCAAATTGAAAATGACGACATTCGCGTTAGTTCCAATAAAATAATAATAATTTAATAGACTAGTCATGGAAACTATACAAATAAATGATTTATAATTCGATGTATCTAATTTATTAAAAATGAAAAGTGTTTCTTGCGTACAACAACATTTTTAAAACAGACATTTTCCTATAGTAACATATAAATACATACATATTTCTTCCTTAGACGTTAGTGTAAACGTTTGTCCTGTGAAAGGTGATTTTTTTTTAACAAGACCCAGCGATTATCTACTAAGATTTTAAACAAATATTGGATTTCAGTGTTTTCTCTTCATTACTCAATTGTTACAGACATTTTATTCGAAATTGTGTGACTGAAACCAATGTAAACTTTTGATTTTCAAACAACTACCCATATTTTTGTCTACACTATCTTATGGAACTAAACAATCGACATCAGGCTTGGGTTATATTCCGAATACAGTACTTTTTCGAAAATATTCTGTATACGCAGTATCCTGAAATTGTACTGAATCGGATGCTTCTGCAAAATTGGAAAAACATAGTATTTCTGTACTATGTTTTTCCAATTTTCTAGCATTTTTAGGTAATTAATAATTACCTAGCTGTACATTGTAGGCTGTAGTCGTAGTGTATATATATAAACCATCTCAAAAATGACCATCTTATGTTATAAATAGAAATGTCAAAAGTTTGAAAAGTAATTGAACTTAAAACGTATTTAATGACATTTCGGTGCACCAACATTTCTTTGGAATTATAGACCATTATCACGTGTATGCGTAAGTACGAGAGTGCGCTCGTTTATGTCAATTGATTGATGACACTATACGGTGTAAGATAAAAAACGAAGAATCTTTTTTTTTCTTTTTGGTTTCCTATCAGCTATATTTTTTAATTATTATACGCTTAATAGTTTATTTTATTATATTAAATTTAGTTATTACAGTTATTATAAACATGTGATATTTTATCAACGTATTGTATAATATTATTAAATACTACGAAATATAATTTAACAGAAAGTCAATGGTATTATAAAAATCTTCTATACATTTACCGAATCGTTGAATAACACAGTTATTTGGAAATATTTGATTTTCGTTTAAAAAACAGCCCGAAACTACGTTACCAACATATCCGTTATTGATTTGTATTTTCTCACCACGAATTGTAATTTTTTCCCGTACCACGCGGACTGCGTCGAATGGAATCCACACAGCCAATAACTTAACACTAATGGAACATTTCATTGACAGCTATTTATACGATAACTCGCTCGAAATTGGCCACAACTCTATTAGGTACCCGCGAATTCATTACACTTTACACATAAATTATTTTAAGACGATATGTCTATACGGTTTTAAAATGTTAATACCGTATAGACATATTCAATTCGAACAAACTCGAATAATGCATATGCTCGTATGGAAATATCGAGAAGATTAACTGCGTTAACAGAACGCAGTCCGACTATTGCCTGAATTCAATCCTAATGGTAGTAATATTCGAACATAATATCGGTCCTCATACAATTTATTCGACCATCGCGCGGACTATCGCCAATTATTTCCAAGCGATTTAATTGCATTAAAAAAATATGTATAGTACTTTTTATTGCGATTTAACTCAGTAACTTGACAAAAATCCGTACAAGACTTTATCAGAATTTATATAAATATTATAAAACATTTATAATTAATAGTACAACGCATTAGAGCCTAAATTATAGTATTAAGTACTGAATAATAATAAAATAACTAATAATAAGGACTATATATTATAAATTACTATATTATACAAAGTATGTTATGAATCTTAATGGTCCGATAGTGAAAACCCGATTTTATAAATAGAAATATTTCACAAAACATTAAAAGATTACTTTAATAAATACAAGTTTTTTTCGGTATACCGTTTAACACGGTTTTTTACGGCGGTATATCTTTCAACACGGTTTTAACGGTATACCGTTTAACATACAAATTTCCAAATACCGGCATACCGGTATTGACGGTATACCGTAAAAACCGTCAGTCCTAACAAAGTCCTAAATTCGAAACTGTACAATGTTTTAGTCCGTTGTATACGAGCGCACCGCAGGCCTCGCGGAATTAATATTACTGTAGTGTGCATGTGGTCGCGGTCGCCGAGCCGAGCGAACGCGACACCGAAATAATATTGTGCGCTGCCCGGAATTCTATAAAACGTGTTGACCCGCGTGTGCATACGAAAACGACGTACGTATCCGTGTCTGTGTCCTGTGTACTGTGTATTGTACACTGCACGCAGGACGGGTATGACCTATTGACCAGACGCGTCCTTACTGTGTTACCCAGCGCCGCGCTAATACACCCAGCGGTTACACATATAATATTAGAATGATATATATATATATATATAGTGGCCCGACGAATTTTCAATTACTATTCGGAATTCACCGGGCAACGGTTATGTAAAATATATGTATTATAATATTAATATTCGAGTTTTTTAATTTTATGTCCCCGAAATTAACATTTTATACACGATAGCGTTGGGTATCTGTTCGCGTTACTTCTCGGGTTCACTTACAACATTTTCCTTTCGATTTTTACACACTCAAGGGGCTCGATGCCGGCTATTTATTAAGGAGCATAATTCGGCTGGGGTCGAATTGCGTCCCGTAAGCAATCGTTATAACGACTTCTACGGTCGAGTTGCGTACCGGTAATTACTCAACGTAATACCAAAATGTATGAGAACCTTGGTCGGTTTAAGTTTATTCCAAGTTTCATCAGTAGTACCAGTTATAAGGACGCTGTTGGGTCCTGGACTCTACTAGTATTATACTACGCTAGTACGTTTCCTACGGTGTTTGATATCATACGAGTACTCGCCTCCTCAAGCACTTTAACGGTTATTTATTTATTTTTTGCCACAGCCTCCATCCTCTACTGTACATTTTCCAAATTGTCGGTTTTCGCTGATAGGCGTTTTTATTATTTATATACGATAAAAAAAAAAGAATTCAAAGACAAAACAAATATTAAAAAACACTAAAAAAGTACAAATTATTTATTATAATTATTTTAGATTCTAAGCGGAGCGAGGGATTTAGTGGTCTTATAATGATGTTTATTTTTTTTTCTGTCCTGTGTACAGATTTTCGATCAGAAGGAGTGCTCCGATCTCTTCGGTCACAGTTTGTTTCCGGCAGCAATTTGCATCTGATTGGTACTTTAGAGAGACCATTTTTCGATTTTTAACGCGACGCGATAAATTACCGAAAAATTACGAAAAACCGCTAAAAATGGATTTCGTCAATAGCACGTATAGTTTTTTCGCTATAATTTCGAAAATAATCATTCTATTACCTTGAAATTTTCAGCGAAATTGTATCTTTATACTGTAAAACTTCAAAAAAATTTTCAAAAAGTTTTATTTAATTTCAGGCTATTTATAGCTATTTTTAGAGATTGAGGTTTTTCATTTATAAAACAGTTAATTTTGAATTTTTGAATTGAAATTTGAACACAACGTGCGAGTTATATGTTAATTTAATTTTGTACAAAAAATAGACAAAGTGTATAACACCGAAGCTCCGATCAGAACCGTTTTATCGAATGCAATGATTTATCATTGCTTTCAAATTAATAATAAAAACAAAACTCTAAAATCTTTATCCAAGTAATTCACTTAGCGATATCCACAACACCCTGCGTGCATAGGCGGAAATCTATTAAATTTTCTGGGGGGGCTAACATTTTTAACATCAGTCATAATCAGTTATTAATATATCAATTATAAGATATCTGGGGGGGCTTAGCCCCCTAAGCCCCCCTATTTCCGCCTATGCCTGCGAGTCGCTACCTTTTAATTATTTATTATTATTATTATTATTATTATTATTATTATTATTATTATTATTATTATTATTATTATTATTATTATTATTATTATTATTATTATTATTATAAGTATTATGTAAGTACAGATATTTGCGCAATAATTAGGGTACAATTGTATTTGGTACTGACAAAATTTCTCTTTGGTAATATTATACAATGTACATGGTGACTGGTAAAATATGTACAAACTCTGGGAAGTTATTGTACACCTCAAACGTAACAAAGAAGTTCCTTTTACCCATAATCTGATTCTCAAGTATAAAGTAGAAATTTTGGTTTTTGTGAATTTTTTTCCGAAAAAACGTAATCTTTCTCCTTAAAGTGGCCATATATCTCTCCTGAAGTATTGGTTCTGCAGCAAATTTGATAGTTCCATTACAAATCTCATAAAATTTTCTTGAAAAAAACATACCATACAAGGTTCCAATACTATTTTCACAAACATAAGCACAATTTTAAAATATAAAAATTCTAATATTTCTACGTTTTAAAAAATTTAACTTCTATCTAACTATTTTTTTTTGTCACTCGGAGGTGTGCAAAATTCACAAAAAATTGCCTTCTTTAATAAGCTCTCCAAAGATATACACATTTTTTTAAAACTTCTGTTTTGGAGAGAAAAAAATCACACTTTTATTGTAAAAAAACGATAAAATCCCCCAATGACTCAAATATTGAATGACTTCCTCATCCACACCATTAAAAATTCCTAAATACTCCTCTGACTATTTGTATTGTTATTTTTTAAAAATTCCTTCTTTTTTTATTGTAAATGTAATTTTTTTTCCACGTAATAAAATGTAATATTGTAAAAATACTTCTATTCGCTATTCCCTACAGTATAATTATAAAAATAAAATGTATTATTACAAAAATGTATGTGACCCATGACAATTTCTACTCGCTTAATGTAGCCCTGTAGGCTGTAGTCTTCCCAAAAGTTTGGACACCCCTGCAGATGTAGACTGTATTGATTAATTTATTAACGACGACAGACGAATACCTTTATAATAAATTATATTTACTCTTATATTGTATATATTATAAATATTACAAAATCAAATGTGTTTTCATATATTAACATATTATTATATAGTTTATTAATTATTAATTTAAATTTAATATTAATACTATTATTTTATTTGAACGTAAAACTATTATTGAAGAACGAAAAACGTATTCGGAAGAAAATGGACAGTGATGCAGGAGAGAAATGAAATCAGATTTTTGGAGAGAAATTCTGCCTCTCGTGTTTTTCATCTGATGTGTAAAGATTACATTAAAATATAATTGTTTTTAAAAACAATACTCAGCTTAAAAATCGTTTTCGGTAATATTTATTTCACATAAGATTTTTAGATATCCATATAATTGCGTACCGTAACGAAATAGTTATGATGATGTGCTTATCGAAAAAAAAAGTATTTAGACAACGGCAATTATACGCTTTCAGGTTATATTTTTCTTTTCTACAAAATTTTTTAACGAATTCGTACAAACATTTCACACTTTTTTACCATTCTCTGGTGGTTATAGGTGTCGACGAAGGCGCGAGATAAATATAATATTTCTTATCCGGTGCACGCATAACGCGACTGCATAATGACGACCGGTCTATATATAGTCTATATATTTTTGACCAGTCTGTTCTCACTTAAAAGGCATTTCTAAAAAAAATATCGTTATAATTATAATATAATCATTGCGAAATCTATTAATTTTAAATGACCGAAAAATCCATCGGTCGAAAATCGAGTATCGTCGACGGCATAGGTGCTAGGTTTAAAAAAATATAACAGGTACCCGTGGTGTTTTTTTAACTCCCCGTTTAAAAAAATTATTATCTCATATATATATATATATACTATTACAATATATATTTTTATTATTGTTGCTATATATATTTTTATTATTTTGGAGTGTTTGGGAGAGGTTGAGGGGGCTGAAAGCTAGATTATGTAGAAAATAAGTGAAAAAAATTGAGAAAAAACCGAAAAAATCAAACATTTTTAATGATTTTTTTTTTAGAAATTAAGACGGCAAATCCCCCAAATCTATCTCATTAGTACACATATTTATCTTATAGTCTTTTTCACTTCTCTAGTGCCTCAGAAGAAAGTGATAAAAGTGATAAAAATAAGTGAAGGAGGGGCTCTCTTGAAAATGGTGAGTGATGGGAGAAAACGGGGGTCATATTTGGATTTAGGACGTCATTTTACATAAAAATCAGCAGGAATGGTGTCAGGGCCGATTTTCATGCCGTCCAGTGTTATCATTAGTGTCTTGCGCTTTTTGAGACCTCTCGCTGAACGTGCGAATATACATATATGAAAATAAAAGTATTCCACAAAATCTCAAAAACGTTTCTGAACTCCATTCTGCAGATGGAATTAAGCACCACTAGTCCACGTGATACGTCGATCCGTCACTGCGTATATTATACCGCATTTTTACCACGTTTTACAGGATTCATAACGGACTGATAACATAAAACAAAAATACAAATGAGAAAAATAATCATTCGCAATTTCGACAAAAACGCGGTTGTTTAATTGATTATAAAACGTTTTATCAAAAAAACAGTCTCAGCAGTCCGTGTCGCCGAGTTCGGTAAAAAGAGGTGGTTCGATACGAACCAAGACCGATCTGCCTACCTTAAAAAACACTGTACACCAAAGACATTTTTCGAAGATTTTTTTTTTCTTTTTAATGATATTAAATGCGTAAGTACATATAGTATGTATATTATATTTACTATAAAATTAATAGCAGAAATGAAAAAAGTTAAAAGCATAAACTTTTTATTTATAATCTATTCACGAATAAAAAAAAAACTTTTTTTTTTAATTACAAAATATAACGTGGACGTTAAGTTTATTTATATTTTGCATAAATTATTTAAAACGGGTAATACAGAAATAAGGTTTCTCTAAAGAAATCGAAAAGAGTAGACCAAAAATTTTGGTTAAATGTTTTGTCGCCAGAACTGATGTAGTACTGTAGTAATTCATCAATAACCTGCTTATGATCAATAGTAATATCAGACTCGCGGGAAATAATTCCAAGCGTTCCTCAGGGATCGTTGTTCTTATGCGATTATTTTTTGCAATTTTAAATAAGTTCTAGTCGTGCTAGAAACTGCATGTAACGTACACGCGATTCGAAAAGCCATTTACAAAAAAAGAAAGAATGCTCTGTAATCCAGAATAATTATGTCATAACTGTAAATTGAATTAATTTTAGTTTTATATAAAAAAATTACTTTTAGCTCCTTTATTAATCCGTTAGTGACTATTTGGCAATGGCTTTTAATGTGTATGTTTTCGGTATTTAAATACAATAAATAAATGACATACCTCGAATATATTATGAAGAAAATATATGTTAACCTATTTAAATAATAAATTTATAAATAACGCGCGTTAATAAAAAAAAAAAAATTTATTATATCTAGATTATTATATATTAATTCTTTAAAAAATATTCGGAATACTGTATACAGAATACTTTTAAAAAGTATTCTAAATATAGTACTCCGAATACTACCCAAGTCTGGCTATAGGAAACGCGCCGTTATGTGTGTATACTACTGTATCATTTCCACGTGCACCACACCTAATCAATATTCGCACCAATAAAGGATTATATAAAATATATATACACGTGGTACGATATTTTATCGGTAGTAGGAATTTCACTTTTATTCACTCCCTTTAAAAGCATGATGTACCTAATGTACCTAATGATTATGATTATGTCATAGTAACATCAGCTCGCAGCAGTGGGCGTTTTGTTTTGTCATTTCGTGAATGCGTAATACGCGTTTTCGATCGAAATTGCGTTTCAGGCGATCCTTATAAAAATAAAATAATAGCGAAAATGAATAAAATACCGAAAAGAACGCGGTAGAAAGGAAAGAAAAATGTCGAAATGAAAAGAATAAAAACTGTAAATTAATACTCGTAAATAATAAATTCGTATGCGCGAATCGATTTGGCTCACAATCAAACCAAAGTGTATTACGAATTATAAAGAAATGTATACGAGTTGTTGTACGAATATTTGCTTATTTACTATACCGGTTTTGTAAAAAAAGCTCAATTTATATTCGGGGCGATAAAGAAAAATATACAAAAACCGAATGAAAAATAAAAATGATCAAAATTACATACAAAAACATACGAATATTACAATGAAAAAAAAAACTTAGAGTCGAAAAAAGTAAAAAACTAAAAAAAAATACAGCAAAGAAATTTCAGTGTACCTACATATAGGTAGTGAATTAAATTGTTAAAGAACGACTATACCCGTTTTTTTTCTCAATCCGTTCGTATATTCGAAATATTTTTTATTTTATAATGTTTAATTTTTTTACACGAAATCCATCCAACACTGAATTTATATTATTATATATATATTATTTAACATTGCTAAGTCGTTATGTCTAAATTTAAATCAACGCTATGATTATTTTTCTAAAACATGTTCGAATTAGGATTAGAATTTTTTAAATTTTATTTCAGAGACTTATTCTTCGTATTCATATCGTTTTTTTTTTCTAAATTTCTATTCGTTTTACCAGTACACAATCAGGGCCGGATTGGTCCATCGGGATACCGGAAAACTTCCCGGTGGGCCGATATCCTTGAGAGCTGCTATGGCCGCAAACAATTTTTAATTTTGCTATAAATTATCATGAATTTTTAAATTTTTAATTATATTGATACAGAAGGAATCATTGATAAGTTAAAAAAATAAAAGTGCACTACTCAATAAAGAACTCTCATATTAAATTGTTTTGCTATATTATTTATGTGCAAATTTTATTTTAATAAACATAAAAGTCAGTAAACAAAATTGTAATTTTTTTAATTTTATATGGGAGAGGGGGGTTGAACCGCAGATTGCCTTAAAAAAACACGAGTAATATTTTTGCTTTTATGTATAATATTAGATATTATAATATAGAGGGCTGGTCTAAATAATTTTCCCGGGCCGAAAAATTCCGCCAATCCGTCCCTGTACACAATTTATTACAATCGTATTTGAGTTTGTAAATTCCATGATAATCGAATTTGTTAAAATTATCAATTGGAAATAGTCTTATTTTATAATTCGTTTAAATTAAATTGTTATTAGTATTTTATATATTATTGAATATTTTAGCTAATTTTTCTCATAATATATTTCGATATTTCATAATACGTTAATAATTACCTTATTTATTTGTTTGGATTTTTAAAAAAATTTGTCTTTAATTTTCTATGTATAATATATTCTACCGATTACGTTTAAATTATGTTAATTCTTAAGAGCGATATAATATGTATAATATTATATTTTGTGAATAACGTTATTGTACTTATTTAAAGAGGTACCTACGTTCGAGTCTATCAAAAATAATAGATAAATACATATATATATATTTTAAACATACACAAATTTATTATAATCTCATATTTAAACGTTTAGACTTTTATTTACTTGTTTTTTTTTTTTAATACAGATCATAAAGGTCAGGTTTTCTAACGTATTTCCATTACGGTGGACATCCGCACGTCGATTTTAGAAATCAGTGGCACTGTTAAACTAATTATTTTACTAATAATGTTTCAACGTTAAAAATTATTAAGCATTTTAAGATAATAATTGGATATTTGTGTTTCCAATAATATTTATTCATTTTAAACGGACTGAATTCGAGTCCAGGAACCGTATGAATTTGTTTAACCAGTGGCAGCAGGGCGATTTACATTTTGTAATTATATTAAAGGGCAACTCTATATAACGTCATTATCGATTCACATTGTTCACATTGTTGTGACCGCATTACATAACAAATCGCTAATGGCGCATTAACTATACTGAATACATAACAGCGGCGTAGGTACGTACTGCGTGCGGATGAAAACTTTAATATACAACGACGTTTATTTTCATTTGCCAGCGAGAGTTTGACAAATTATACTGCTATATTATATTATGTCGTCGAAATCGAGTAATAATTATTTCTATTTGTAATAATTTGTTATTCTTTTGTTGAATCTTCAATGTAAAATTTTTAATACGTCATTTCAGTATTTTGATGTAGATATTTTTATAAGACGTTTTTCTCGGTTTTCGCGGACGTAGAAATAACAATAATTATTATTAACACTAATTATGGATCGCTCATGTGTTATTTAATAACATTCTGCTGGATATCAATCAATCGATTATTATTATAATACGTAATAATAACGTGTCATATAAACATAATATAATATATTATAAATAATTTACTATACGATTCAATACAATACGATCTTGTTGTTCCGACCACAAATTCATACGTTTTACAAGTAATTTTCGACGATTTATCGCGACGTGCAAGCGCGATAATTTAATAATAACACGCGTGTTTTAGTTTGATTATAACTCTCGCGTATATAGGTACATACATATTATGGGCAATGCGCGTGCAATCGATGTGTGAATATAATATTCTATTCAATTACAAAATTCAATTAGAACTAACCAATTTCATTTTACTCGTATATAATCAACTAAATGTTTATAGTAATATCGTGTGTATATATATATATATATATGTGTGTGTGTGTGTGTGTAATACCGTAAAAACTAATCGACTTCATTATATATATATATATATATATATAATACCTCTAATGGTTTATTATTTGTTTTTTTTTTTGAATTTATATAATTTCTTTATCTTTTTTTTTTCAATTCGATTTTTTTTTTCTGTTCTGATAAAGGTATTTTTTGTATTTTTTTGTTTTAAGAGAATAAATTTCTACGTTCGTTTATCGAATATTATAGTTTATTATTTTATGAATTCGGTGACATTATAATTGGAAAAAAAAAATATAGTGGTACCTAGCCGCAGAGGGGAAAAAAGTGATACGTATCGATGAGATAAACGAAATTACATGTTTCGCAACAATAACGCAGTTGTTGTATAATATACTCACTGATGACGATTGTATGATCGTTACGCGTTATCAAATGCGTCAAATAAAAACTACGAAAAAAAAAATGCCTGAGAAAATTGATAGCAATGAACATTAAATAACGTTGTGTATAGATTACTTTTTATATTATATGCGAGTCGACTTGTAAGGATTACGAAACCCATAAATATCTCTATAGGCAGTATTTTTATATTTTCAGTATCAACGAAACGAACGTAATTGTATAGAAATTAATAAAATACGCCATTGAGTATAAAATTGAACAATATGGAAAAAAGTATCGAAAGTATATCGATTCCGTATAATAATTATTATAAAATAATACTGAAAAAGGTAGCGAGACGCGGGGTGTTGTGCATATCGCTTAAGTGAATTACTTGGATAAAGATTTTAGAGTTTTGTTTTTATTATAAATTTGAAAGCAATGATAAACCATTGCATTGGATAAAACGATTCTGAGCAAAGCTTCGGTGTAATACACTTTTTATATTTTTTGCACAAAATTAAAGTAATGTATGTCTGCCTTTGTGTCCAAATTTCAAGTCAAAAAACTCAAAATTAACTGTTTTATAAATGAAAAATCTCAAAATTTCAAAATAGCTATAAATAGTCTAAAATTGAATGAAACTTTTTGAAAATTTTTTCGAACTTGTATAGTAAGAAGATACAATTTTGTTGATAATTTCAAGGTAATAGAATGATTAGTTTCGAAATTATAGCGAAGAAACTATACGTGATATTGACGAAATCCCATTTTTAGCGGTTTTTCGTAATTTGTCGGTAATTTATCGCGTCGCGTTAAAAAACTATTGAGAAAATCGAAAAACGGTCTCTCAAAAGTACCAACCAGATGCGAATTGCTACCGGAAACAAACTGTGACCGAAGCGATCGAAGCCCTCCTTCTGGTCGAAAATCTGTACACAGGATAGAAAAATAGATAAATAAAAAATAAACATCATTGTAAAATCACTGGATCCTTTGCTCCGCTCAGAACCTAAAACAATTTAATTTTTTTATTTTTGCGATTTTCGTAAATTTTATAAATATTAGTTTGTAGGAATTTAATTAATTCACCATGGCGTATTCATAATCACAGCTGCGTTATTATAATATTACACGTGTCTTACGTTACGCCGCATTTAATCGTTATAATTATCAAAAAAAGTCCACACACACGTTGCAGCGGCCCACTCACAGAGAAAATAACGACGTTTTATACATGAAAAAAAATAATAATAATAACGTCACAATATACTCGTATGTGTGATATGGTAAAAGAAATTCGAGGACAAAAATATATTCCAATGTTACGCGTATTAATAGTTTTGGAGTAAACATTATTAAAACGTGCAGCGGTACGAAAAAAAAACTGTATACTCAGTACGAATAAAATACTACGAACCGAAATGAATATAAAACATACATACATATAGGTACATTAAACTTCGCCTATTGTTAGTTTTTTTTTTTCAACGTCAAACGTGTATATTATATGTAGTGTTTCAACGTTTTTGAGAAAATCGAAAAATGACCTCTCTAAAGTACCGACTAGATGCGATTTGCTACCGGAAAGAAATTGTGACCATAAAGATCGGAGTACTGCGTCTGGTAGAATTTTTTTGGGTACAGGCAGAAAAAAATTATAATTTTTCGGTAGTTTTTTAGTTACATTTTTAAGGGGTTTGTGTGAAAATCAAAAAATGACCTCTTTAAAGTACCAACTATAGATGCAATTTACGGCCTGAAACAAACTGTTACCGTAAAGATCGGATCACTTCTTCTGGTAGATTTTTTGGGTACAGACACAAACCAATAGGTTCCTCGCTACGCTCAAAATCTAAAAAAAAAACAAAATTCCGTCCCTAAATCAACGTTAATATATTATTACAATACGATTTTCACGAGACCATATAGGATACTACTGCCCAATCGTTATAGTTCTCGGGGTCGCACCATACGGTCATTTCGGCAGACTGAAAGGCCAATATTTTTTATTTTTTTTTTTTTAACTGCTAATATTATTTAACCGATACAATTTAAATATAAAATTACAGGGATATTTGACAATGGGTAGGTGATAAATTCACGAATTATAACGAGTAATATGGTGTAAACTGTTATGGTCCATTTATGTGTGATTAGGTATGATTTATCTGTAAGGCAGCTGCGATTCATTCGTCCGCGCGTATTGTTTTTATTACTACATCCGAGTTCCGTTCCGATTTAACCTCTTTAAAAAAAAAAAAAAAATACTAATTTCTTTCTTCGCATAAATGAAGGCACCGGTACAACAACCAACAGATAGATTAAAATTTTCGAAAAATCGTCTTTATATATATATTTTATGTGAATGTCGAGAAAAAAATTATATATAGGAAGAAAAAAAAACGTTTTCTTCATTTCTTTTCGGTGCAATAACCAAATACGTCCACGGACATAACTTATAAATTTACGTCAGTACAGAATCATTTTTTTCCCCCTCGGTTTAAGAACCGGATATTATTTTTAACAATTTATTTTATTTTTTTAATGATTTTAAATAGAGGCAATTCAAAATATTGTTATAAACGTCAAGTAGAACTCTTGTTATTATTTCTTCGTAATAATTTCGTATTTTTTATTTTTTATTTTTTAACAATTCGACAGGCTGTTTTTATTGTTACAATGTTTTTTTTTTTAATTTCTTCTTATCAGTAACAAAAGCATTACTCTATTTTTATTACAATAATAAAAATAAAATTAATTTCAACTCTATTAATAGTTATTATTATCATTATAAATATAATGGCGTGTTATTTACCTATATATACTTCCTTTAATATCATGTTTTATTCATTAATATTTTTACAACATATTCGGCGCAATAACCGGGTGTACGTTTTAGACGCATTCTGTTATTGCACCTAATAAAAACGAATAATTTAGTATCGTAGTAATTATTATGTTTGCCGTAATTATTAAGTAAAATTTTCTGTTTTATATAATATGTATTATACAATCAACTAGTAAAATAATATCTCAACATTTTCAAATATACATGTACATATAGGTATATGTTTTTTTGTGCCACCTGAAATATGTATGAATTCATACAAAAGTATTGATTATTATTTAAAAATGTGTGTGATTTTCTACAATATAAACTCGTTTAATAATTTTCTAACACACATAAAACTTGTATTAAAAGTTTAAAAAAGAATGGATTTTCGAAGAATTGTAAATTTGTACTCCTCTGCAGTGTCATTTGGGAAAAATGTTAATTTTATTTTAATTTTTTGGTTATTGATATTTTTGTCGGAAAATATCGTTTATTTTTATTTCGAAAAATAAATATGCGTATGTAGATATTATAGTGAATACTGTCGTGATACGTGAATATCTTACGACCATTTTGGACGTATCAAAAAAAGAAATAAATATCGTTTTTTTTCTTTTTTATCTTTGTCGAAACGACACACATGCAGTTCTTATAATATATTTTTATTATGCTTACGATCGGTAAAGATATCTTTACAGTACAGGAGATACACACAGGAGGTCTCCTGGCTAAACATTTTTTTCCTGTGACCTGCAAACGAACTAACACATGTGTCATTTTGTCGGTACCACACGCGTGACTCGTGTATCCCGCAAAATGCACATGTGTCAAATGATCACGCGCGTTATACAATGATACATCGGAGACGGAACCATCGCGGAGGGGGGGGGCTTAGAGACCGTGCCCCTCTTCCTTCTAGACGACAAAAAAAAGAGTGAAATATAATGCAAATTTTATGCTAAATATAGTTTCATTTGTATAAATTATATTATACGTTTATCGTTTCTATTTGTGGCCTTAAGTAAAATGTGATGAACATAATATATTTCCCGTAAAATATTTCAATTTCTTAGCATAATAATACACACTCGGCGTTACACTGCTCTGCAGTGGCGTAGCGTAAAACTCCGTGGCCCTGGGACCTGTGTAAGGGACGGAGGCCCTCTTTAACACAGAAATTATATTATAATAAAAATATTAAATATTAAATCGTTCGTTTATTTTACTTTTATTAAATATAAGAGCTAATAAAAACAAATATATATATTTATATTAGAGATTAGTGAAAATAATTTTTTTCATGGTCACATAAAAATTCAAAAGATGTTCCAATTGAAAACTAAATATATACATACTTATCAAAAAGTCGTAATAAATTACTTTGATCATTAAACGAAAAACCATCAATTAAAAATGTTTTCATAAAATATAACACTCCTCTTCCAAGTAGTGCTTCGGTAGAAAGAGTTTTAGTGTAAGTAGTGCAGTGTTGACCAAAAAACGTGGTCGAATGAGTGACCAAAATTTTTAAAAACTAATGTTATTAAAATGTAACGAAAATTTGTTTGCATAACAATTAAAACTATTTGTATATTTTAAATTATAATATAGGTACCTATTATTTATTAAGTTTATTATTTGTATAGTAATATGCTAAATAATAAATTATTTGTTTCATAAATTATTAAAACAATGATTTTTGATTTTACGAAAAGCATTTTTATATTAATATAATGTATTTTACTATGTTATTAATATAAAATAAAATTAAAATCTAGGGTAATTTAATGAAAGCGTGCATTTTGTATACAATAGGGTACGCACAATTCAATAATAACTATATTTGAATATTCGGTGTGTTAAGTATTAAATGATATAAAATGTGTAGTATTAGTATTTATTTAATTTATATACTTTATATATTATATAGTAAAACATTGAGCTATCAAACATCAATTTCCAAATCATTCCAAAATTGACATAAATTAGCAAATTTAAATTATTGGAATACTTCTTTAATTATGCGAATACTTTTTTAAATATTCGAATATATATTCTGAATCCATTTTTTGAAAAGTATTCGAACACGTATTCTGAATATATTTTCATTCATTTATTTGAATACGTATTCTGAATACGAAATAATAGTATTCTTTACAAGACTGCCACTTATATATTTTTATTGTAATTTGATGTTTCATTATATATTATTAAAAATAAACTTTTCGAATTTTCGTTTGATCGAATCTGTGAATTACTCCTTCCAAATTTAATTTCCGTGCCCCCCCTCCCGCTTATTTTCATGTTCATTCAAACCGTCGTCGGTATACATATATCGTTATTGTTTTATACTGTTTTACTGTTCGGGAACGACAAATAGCGCTATCGTTTATTTTTGTAAATGTATTTGTAAACGCGTGTCGTTTGAAGGTCTTAATATTGTGTGTATCAGATAAATTCCAATGAAAAATGGCACTGAACGTACACAATTTTCGTTTTAAATTTTAGCGCTCCTTTTATTTTATTTGAACAATTATAGAGAGGAAAAATTAATCTACTATTACAATTATTATATCAATTCGTTTCCGCAGGCCGTAGATTTCACAGACGGTTGTACTCAAACTTTATTTTCAAGAACATCTCTATTGAAAAAAGCACTTGTTCGCGGGAGCAATTTTTCTTTTGTCTATAATTTCCTCTTAAAACTTCCACTCAAATATATCCATTAAGACAAAACAGTATTACAAATTGAAAGTATAATATAACTTATATACAAGTAAATGTAAATATAAGCAATAACTTGAAATATATGTGTGAGAAGGCGAGGACGTATCTAGACCGCGATGATTTCACCAATAGAACTTAAACCTACATTTAGGTACGTAAATTACAATGTAATAATATAAAGGTCCTTCTGTGCACTCCCCCCCCCCTCAACTTGGACATACACTGGGGGCTCCGGCCAAAGTACGACACTGCGTCAGCCCGTAATTGTATATATAGTTACGATTGAAAGAAGTCTTTCGACGAGTAAAAATCTTCGTCGTCTTACTTCTGTTTAAATTGATTTAAATATATCATCTTGATAATAATTTACCGCTTTGCCAAAAAAGAAAATAATTTTTATTACGTATTCAATAAATATTTATTATTATTATCATTATCATTATCATTATCATTACCATTATCATTATCATTATCATTATCATTATCATTATCATTATTATTATTATTATTATTATTATTATTATTATTATTATTATTATTATTATTATTATTATTATTATTATTATTATTATTTATTTATTTATTTTTATTATGTTACAAGATTCTATTGTTTATTATTTGAAAATCTTATAGGGAAAATTTTTATGTGAATATATAATAATATTGGTCCCTCCAAGAACTTAACTTTGAATCCGTAGATGATCGAGGCTCAAAGACGAATGCGAGAATTTTTAATAATAATAGGAATTCAAAGTCACGCAATACAAATGAAATAATGCGGTCTCGTTAAACATAAACATTACAGTGTTTTTGAATACTAATTCATTTTGGTTGTCGTACACACTTGTGTTTTTGGCAGCGTAAATGGTGCGTGTTATTTGAATTTTTCCCAAAACATTTTGCGTACTGTTCTAGAAATAAAATATTTGCAATAACATAATATCGCATAATATATTATGTAGAAAACATTAAAACACCTAAACGAGTAAATAACGTAATATTAATCATTGCGGTATGAAATATCAAAATACGATATATTGTAAGAAGAATTTGCTAAAATGTTAAATAATATTGAAATCGAATTCAACAATAATGTTAATAATTTAATTTAAATAAATTTATTATAAAATAGATCGATTTCCAAGCAATAATTTTAACAAATTTAATTTTCCTGGGATGCAGTTGTAATAAACTATATATTGGTTAAACGAATAGAAATTTTAAAAGAACAAGATATGAGGAACAAACATTTTTAAAATTAAATTAAATGAAGCTAATCCAAATTCAAATTTTGCAAAAGATGTTTTAGAAAATAATCATACTATTACTTTTATTGTAGATAATGACATAGAAATTTTCAATATACAGCATACTATTTATATAAATTTAATTTTGAAAGTAATATAATATATATATATATATATATATATATATATATATATATATATGTATACTTTTATTATATATACAAATTTATTATTTATAGTTTTTATTTTTATTTCATTTTCTTTCAAATTACATTTTTATCTTTTATGTAATAAATTTTTGATTTTATTTTCATTATTTCACTATAATATATTATATTTGGCACTCGTTTACTTATTTCAAATCGTTTCCTAAAAAATTAATTTTAAACGGTTTTTTATTTTATGCACATATATTATAGTACCATATCGACGATATCGATGAATACAGATACGCGCATAGGTCGACCACGCCGGAAAAATAAACGTATCATTCTACATGGAAGTGAAAAAAATTTTACGTCCGTGGTGTAATGTCGCATATAAATATATTATTATGATATAAATTATATATATATATATATATATATTTATTTATTTATTTATTTATAAATTTTACGTGTGTTTAATTATCGTCTAGAATTAAATTCACAATCGCGAAATTATCATTTATAATTTAAGCTTTAAAAACATCACGGACCATTATGATAGGGTTATTAATTTATTACACAGCGTTTTTCTTTCGATTATAAAATAGTATATATAATTATTGTAATTTACCCTTTACCGCATTTATCGCGTTAAGTATTTTCATTCGTTAAAATAACATTTATTGTTCAATCGAAATTTCGTAACACAATTCGCTCGTCATAAAGTAACAAAAGTTTATATATATTTTCCAAGTTTAAATGTTTAATATACATATATAATGTATATTGAATGCCCAAAGTTTCAACTCAATTTCATTGTAAATGAAATATTAAATGCGAGCGAATAATGAGGTAAATTAATTTTTAGTTTCAAACGTACACTTTACCTGTACTATATATAAATATATATCATAAATAACTCTTATACTATGTTTCTTCTTTTTCGTTCAAAAATCACTCGGTCGAAAGTGTTTCTCTCATTACCAAGTATTTGTAGTTAATATTTATTTCAAATATCAAAAGCGCTATTATTTTGTGTACGTTAAATTTAAACATTTAATATGTTACGAAAATAAGGAATCCAATCGTCCGTATAAATATATATATATATATATATATATATATATATATTGTTTGGCTTTTCAGTAATTTAAATTTATATGAAACTTATAGAACTTAATACATATTTTGAATAAGAAACAAAATATTAAATAGACTTTGAGAAGTTCGTAGTATAATAATACATAAATATTTGTTTGTTTATGAATAAACATAATTTTCATTTTGAGAACATAAAAAAAATACTAATTGAAAATATATTACTAACATTTATTAATATACGAGTATATGTATTATTGGTAGATAGGTATGTACTGTATGTATGTATATATATATATTTAAACAACTCGAATATTTTTAGGCTATAAAATATAGATTTTTATAAATTTTAATAATTTACGATTTTTATATTCAAAATGTAATGAGTACTGAATTTTAAAATTAATTTTTATAAGCCTGAAAATGTAACACGTTTAGATCTGTCATGTCATTTCCAACAATATTTTCAACAGTTCAAAAGTCATATATACATATATTTTTTATATGGTTAGAGTTTAAATTTCGGAGAACTACAAGAAAGACGTACATATTAATTAACGAAATTTCACTCAGATGTTTTTTTTTTTTCAAACCCAATCAAATGATCGACTCGAACCGTGACGTTTACAGCACATACGACTGACGTCCATTTTTATTGTTTAAATTGATCTTGACAAATTCAACCGGAAATCGTTGTTTCTTTGGTTAACTCAAAACCATAATATAGAATTTAATCACCCCTCCAAAAGATTTCAGTCGATTTCGTGTGACTTATCGAGTTAAATTGCTTTCTTCTTTCCAAAACGTATTATAAATTCAATCCTTATCGTCTTAATCCATCGAGCCGTTTTCAAGGTAGAAAAGATATTTATATTATACATTTACACAAAATATTATAATATTGTTCTCTTAATGAAATAGCTAGGATCATCGTATTATTATAATTTACAATGACAATGCTCCAATCACCCTCGACGAAAGATTACTACATACACATTAGAATATTTGTACGTGATTGTACGTAATAAATATTAATTACAATACGATATAATATGGCAATTGAGTAACGTTAATTTTTTCCACAAGATTTTAGCCGATACCAATTTTTTTTACTTTATTCTTTAGCCGTCTGATAAAAAATGTGCCTGTGGAGTTGAGATTTATTTAATTTAATATTTCTTCTGATCGATCGCATTGTATGCTATAAACGTTATATATTATATAAGCATAATATACGTTTTTACTGAATAATCTGGTGTCACATTTTATTCGACAAATTTTGAAGAAGAAAGAAAGGAACGAATATTTATTAGAATATTAAATTTATAAGAAAAAGAGGAAATATTTTATTATTTTATTTGTTTTATATACATTTAAGTTGTAAGTTAATTTGTTCAGTTCTTAATTTACAATATTATCTAATAAAAAATTATAAATATAATAATATTTATAATTATTTAAAAAGTATTCATAATAAGTAAATGTTCAAAAATTCGTAACAAATATTGAAGTTTTTCGAATGTATTTAAACATGTTTGGTGCATTTATGTACATTTTTTAAGCATATTTCATAAAAAAAAAGAGTCGGCTAGTACTCGAGATATTGATGTGTAAACGTCGCGTGAGCGGTAAAAATGGAACGGAATTGTGATTGAGATTAGTGAATATTGGTATCTTTATTTAAAATAATTTCGATAACAAATGTTATTATTAGTTTTTTTTTTGGTTGAACCGACAACAGTGGGGGATCCGCTTTCGCATTACAACCCCGATATATTATTATTAGTTGTCATGACAACAGTTTACACATTTTCGTCCCATTTCCCGAGATTTGCCCTCATACCGCTGCGCCGTAATAGATGTTTACAAGTCAAAAAAAAATTGTATATCCGAACTGTACTAATTAGTCACTGCAATAATCATTTCAGAATTCAGAATATATAAATCTTTAATTTTCTATTTAATACGCAACATCAAAATGTTTACATAATTTTAGTATAAATTTTTATATTTAGTTGAAAACGTTAAAAAAAAGTAAAATATGTTTGGAGACTTGGAAACACTCAATTCGCGTAGAAACAAAACTCCAATACACACTCGAGTACACAAACAATTTAATTCGAGAAGTAATTTTGTCATCTATCAAAGAATGTGAATCTCATACTTGGTTAGTAGTGAATATACTCAATAATACTCAATAAAATTATACACTATATACGCACCGTAAAAGGATATTTGATACATTCAGATTTAATTTTATATTATTCGTCAATTCGTTAATTAGTTAATTTTTACGTTAGAATATAAAATACATTATATAACACAAAATAAACAATTAGTTGGAAATTTATTTACGTATTTATTTCACTCTAATTATGTGGTCGTAAATTAATAAGTTTATTGCCCGGTATATATATAATATATATTATATTCTGGTTAATTAGTAAGGTTTTGAAATTAAAAACAATTCTATTACAATATACATTTTGATTTATGCATTTATTTTATTAATATCACAGCTCAAACAAATATGTCAATAGAATAAAATTATATAAAAGATTTTATTTTCGTAATTTTCTTTTTTTTTTCTTACACAAAATACATTTTCCTACATATATTAGTATAAAGTATATATATTTTTCACGATATTCGCATTTTGTTTTTGACGATAATGTATACCAAGTCAGTTTCCATAGTTTCCTCTGCTTGAAAACCGCAAACACCGTCAAGTTTATTTTCAGAACACATTAGCGTTAAAACTTAAATATATAATATCGTGGTTAAAAATTCGAGTCAGTCACGATGACACGAGCTCGATATATAATAAGACAATACAGACAGCTTTTATTGAAATTATTTTATATAATCTCGGTGACAATAATACTGAAAAAGATTGTAACAATAGACGTTTGTAACATAATTATACAAGCAATTTCGACAAAATAAGTACATCGATTTTACTGAATAATGTTTCGATTTTTTTTTGATTTTTTTTTTATTTTGTTTATAAGACATTCAACTGTTTTTTTTTTTTTTGTAGACCATTGAATTGCCAACCTTAATGATAGCTATTGCGATTTTTTTTTTATTACTTAACTAGCTATAATTAAATATTTTATTTTTTTATTTTAAGTAATCAACAGTATCGAAACGTAGTTCATTTGACGATATTATAATATGTGAAGTACATACAATAAAAGTAATATATTTATACAGTTTTATTGGATCGCAAATTTAGCGCAATTGTCATTAAATGTATGAATAAAGAATGTGTTTGCAGGGAAACCGGAATTGAACGCTCATGCTTAGAACCAATTAGGCTAAAAAGTTCAGTACAGTCTACTTTATTATTAATTCGTTTATAATTTATAATAATGAATAATACATCAGCCTGACGTAACCGTCAGATTTTCCAACTATTATACCCACTTTACATTAAACAATTTACAAATTATTGTATGACATATACGGATTCTCTAGCTCATTTTTAAAGGGGTTGGAAGGGAGTATTTTCTCTCTTTGTATGACACACAAGAATCATAATGAAATTAACATTTCGTACTTTTTACGTACCTACAATCAACCTAGTGATGCGTCAGAGATTCTGAAAAACGATTTAAATTCGTCGTGAATTTTACTATAGAATTACTTTCCCACATTTCTAAATTTCTTTCATAAATCCAAAAAAAAATTATTCGAACAAATTTAAAATTAAAAAAATTGTTAGCAATCAATTTTTAAAGATCTTAAGACAAAAAAAGTGTGAAAGTCATTCTATAGCGAAATTCACGATGAATTCAAATAAGTTTTCGGAATCTTTATCGCATCACTAGGTCGATCGGTACGTTGAAAATACGGAATATTTATTTTACTACAAATCGTGTGTGCAAGACGAAAAGGGAAAATACTCGCTTCCTATCCCCTTAAGGTTAATTTGACACCGATTTTGTATGAACGACTGGACCGCGGTTAAAGTATTTGAACCAAACTCAAAAAATAATCTTAATGAAACTAAGTATACAGTTAGAAGATTTAACAATAGAGATTTAGGTTCATTACATTTCCAGAAGTTTTTTTATATAAATCCTGAATTTCAAATAGTTTTATTTTACATCAAATAACGTACATTATACATATTCTGTAGAACGAATAGTCAGACAATTTCGTCCTTTCATTCTCGCGCGTATAACGATCAATTTTTATGATTTGAAAACATTTTTCCCTATACGCAGACTAAACAAAAATAAATTAATTAGAATCTAAACCGTTTATCCCGAATACGCTTAAACCACTGAGGTACGGTTATTGTTTAAGTTATATTGAACACTATTGACGTCATCGATTGAATTGACCGTTGAGTGCACGATTTTAGGTCATTGGCAAATAAAACAAACTATATTTACAGCGAAGAAAAATAGAACCCGTGTCGTTTGTACAAATTAAAAATAATGCCTCGAAATTTGGCATGTGAAAAATGCGCAGTTAAGAGAAATTCTTAAAATAAGTTCTAGCCGATATACCGTTTATTATTATAAGACTGAATATTATTATGTGAGAAATAATATTGAGAAATCGGTGATCGGTCGAAATATCTCCTGAAAAATTGTTGTCTTCGCGTCGAATTATCTTTTTTGAAAAAAATTAATATTACATAATTTATAAATTAATATTTTATTCAAACTCAAATATTCTTTGACTAAAGTCGAGATTGTGTCAAAATATACTTCTGGAAAGGACTTAAACTTCCGAGATGACGTGCAAAAATATTGGCAATTACAAATTATCGATTATACCGCGAGAGAAATACGCGTCAACAACACTAGCATAGCTGTGCACTCGGTAAAATATAGGTAACACAAATCAGTCGACTAGCAGACATTGCTTGAAAAGTTTCTTTTTAAAAGGAATTAGTTTACGTTCACGTTGCTTTTGCTAAAAAGGAACTAAGTCCTTTCTCGTTATTGGTTTGAAAAAACGAAATGGTGTCTTTCCTCGTTCCTAAAAAAAGAACATTTTTCTGTTCTCAAAAAAATTTTCGTTTAACATTACAATATGAATTTTAAGATAAATACCATTGTGGATTTTATTTTTCGTTGAAAAATGGCACGGATTTTGATTCCGATAAATTGTTCATATCAAAAAAAATTTTTTCTGAATTCTAAAATGTTTTAAAATTTATATTTGAGAAAAAAAGGAACAGAAAAACGTTTATGTCCCTTTTAAATAAAAAACGAATTTCCAATACATTCCGTCACACAAAAAAGGAACTTCGTTCCCGATACGTTTTTGAAAATTGAACGAAATCAAAAGAACGAGTTCCTTCTAAGCACTGCTAGCGGACAGTCATCATTCATGAAAATGTATTTAGTATAATAATTTAGTAATTTTAGTAACTTTAGTTTTAAATAATTCTAAACTCATTTGTGAAATTTTAATATAATTGTTTTTTTCTTTTTTGGAAAATATCTATTTTGTTCTAGAAATATTTCTAAATAATTATTTTTCGAAAATCATCGAAACCAATATAATAACGAATGGTGTAATCAGGAGCGTCTTCGGGTTCAGTTTTATGGGGGAGGAGGATTTTCTGATAGAAGTTAATACGACAGAATTTGAGATTTGTCGTCACAATTCTGACAAAACTGCTTATTACGTGTATTGAATACGAGTAATTTGAAATAATGCTATATTTGGGTGTAACAAAACAAAAAGGTAAGTATGTATTATTAAAAGTTAATGTATAAAACAAAAGATATGCGTAGAGTATTTAAAAAAAAAAAAATGTTCACTATTGAATTCCTGATTAAAAATTTACTATAAGGTTGTCGTGACCATATATATCGTTTTGACATTATGAGTGTTAGAAAAACTTGGTATATTTTAATAGTATTTTTTTTATAGTGATCGATGAGCTCATGGGGAGAGCGATCGCCACCATCGTCCCCCCTCGAGGACGCGCCTAGGTGTAATAATATTTGGTAAAATATATTTAAAACAGGGACTGGAACCTTTTGATTTTATCGGTACTGGTTCCGGTTCTGGTTCTTAGGAAAAAAAAATACCGGTTCCGATTCGGCACCGGTTATTTTGTTTAAAAAATAAGTTTAAATTTTAAAAGGTATTTTTCTACTCGGGCTAAAAATATGGATAACACAAATCAGTCGACTAACGGATAATCGCATAGACATACAAGTATTAACTCAATTAATTCACTGAGTTAATATGTCTATGGATAATCGTCATTTGTAAAAATGTATCGATTAAGTTTTAATTTAGTAATTTATACAAAATTTCGTTTTAAATAATTCTAAACTCATTTATGAAATTTTAATAAAAAAATTTATTTGGAAAATATCTATTTTGTTTTAGAGATATTTCTAAATATTTTTATTTCGAAAAATCATCGAAATCAGTATAATAACGATCGATATAATAATATTTGGAAAGAAATACGTTTAAAATGTTTTTTTTCACCGGAGATATTTCGAAGTATAACCGAATGTACGCATGTTACACTGTAAATTTTTTTTTTGACAATACAGTAAAGCGCGAACCGTGTCGGATAAAATAAACGTCTCTAAAATTCGTATATACACTACCCAGGGACTCGGTGATGTATTGTTAAATAAATTCAAAATAAAGTGCATATTTTTAAACATTTATATTATATTATTGCAAAAAAGAATATTCTCTTTCACCACAAAAATCTTACGTAACTATAACCGTATTTTTATTTGCATACACTATACGTTTGCAATCATAATAATATTCTCTATAGTCTATGGTAAAATCAAAATAGTGTTACGGAGTTTGTTTGTTCAACGATAATTATTTTAAATTTTTATGATATTCGGTGGTAAATCAGTTTTGTAACATTTTTTTTCAAATATAACCCATAACTTCCTACCGTTTAAACCACCAATCGAATTTTTAACGTATTTTAACGCAGTCGAATCAAATTTTTCTGAGTTAAAAACGAAAAAATATATTTTATAATACGGTAAAAATTGCAGTTCAAATTTTCTTTTATTTAACTAATTCGACTGTTATAACTCTGTCATTTTTTAACCGAGAAAATAACTATTGATTTTATGAGAACATATTAACTATTATTATTTCGACACCCGCACTAGACGAGTTGTTAAACACTTGTTTAAAAAATAAAAAAATATTAATTTATAATGTAAACAACAGTTAATAGAATATTAGTAGAAATATTTACTATCTTTTTAATAAACATTTAAAAGCATTGTAAACTGTGGCATACTAACTTAAAAAGAATAATTTAATCGTGATTTGTATAAAGAAACCGGGAAATTAATCGTATTTGTCTGTACTCGCGATAAAATAATTTTTCTTGGCAAACCAAAATAATCGTTAAAAACCATAGAGCTCACCGATGATTAGTGGAATGATTCGGAGAATACGATACGATTGGAAACAAAATAAAAAATAGCCATTTATTTTTCACTATATACTCTTACGGGTTATATATTATACGCATTATCTATATTGCATACAGATGACGTTGAATAAAAAAAAAATTGTTTTTTTTAATCATTAAATGAAAACAGTTGGCCACGAGCCACATGCCGCAGGTTCTTATTAAAATCTACAAATCAATAATCTTTGATGAATTTTCGGTGACGATTAATATTAACTACTATAATACGCGGTTCGTTTTCGTATTTAAGATATTCGGAACCTTCAACAACATTATTTGACATTTGAAATTCTAAAAAACCAAATTAGTTTTTCTAAATTTTCACCAGCTTTTGGAATTTTCACCTAGTGCGCGGCGGGGTATTTGTAAAAAATCAAAAACAGGTGATCTGCAAGGTGTTATAGCCACGTTTTTATATCTATTGCAGGGCCGTAGCCAGGAAACGTCATATATTTTTCATAGTTTTTATACATTTATATTTGGTTCACAAAAATATTCATATAAAATTATCATAGATTATAGACAGAGAATTAAAGGTTTATATTTATAGACTTGTACGTTAAAATAAGACCTATACGTTTATAGCATGGTTGGTTTATTTGCCTTGGTCAGAATTTGGTATATATAGTATATTGTTTAAACAGTCTGCTAAAAAAAACTTAAAATGCATTTTTGCTTATCTGCATTAGTACTTAAATATAAATATATAACACGTCACTATACCTTTAATCTATGACTATATTGTTTTCCGCTACCTTTAAACAAATGTTACTTGTCTACTTGTATTTTAAGATTTTGGAGTGAATTATTAAATACGTACACATTTATTAAATAAGAAATATTATTTAAATAGTTTTGATTTAGACGATGTCTAAGAAAAACATATAGAACCCAAATTCAACGCATAACAGTTTCTAGATAAACTTTTTGGAAAACAATGCAGGAAGTTTAACACTTTAACGCATATGATTTGAAGGATAAAATTGATTGAAATATTTCAGATATTTAAAAATGTGCCCCTCTCTCGTGAAATAATTATACGTAGCATATTGACTGTGTAACAAATTAAAAATTAAAAAAAAAATTATGTATAAACAAAAAAAAGTCAGCACTATTGGTGTCGACAAATGGGTGGTAGTTACTAAATATTATATTGAATTTGTAAGTATAATGATAAATCATCTAAAAAAAAATAAACTTCATTGTAAAACCAAATAACTCATCGCTCCACTCAGAATTTAAAATTAGTAACCTCCTCCCCCAAAACAAAAAAATTATCCTGGCTATGGCCCTAATCTATAATCCCATACACTTACTCGAGTCTGTTTTGCACATACACTGTCTGTAATAATATATTAGATCAGTTTTATCCGACGGATTTGAACTATATTCGATGGCGAAAACGAAGAATAACCGTATAAGGTCCAACATTCATATAAAATACCAAACCAACTGTTTCGGGGTTATTGTGTTGTTAACACACACACACACACACACCAAGCGTGTTAGAATAATATTACCTATAACTCGATCGTTTGAACGTACATTATTATACGTCATATTTCATATGGCTCGCCAAAAACAAACGACGGATATTTCTATATATATATATTTTTTGGATTTTGCCCAAGTCAGCCACAAGTATGTAATATAAACGATTTTATAACATCCGCACCGAGACAGTGGAGTGCGAGAAAGTGGCGAATTATTTATATATACATTATATACGCATTGTATTTTATAATATACAGTAGCCAATTTACACGATGGTTAGGTTTAAACTGTAAAAAAAAAGGAGATAATTTAAAATATGATTGCGCATTGGTAAATGTATTATATATTTATAACACACGTTTAAAACGCTATTGTCGACAATCGATAACTGCAAACACGCAGTTTACTCCAATTCTCTATGTACGTTAATGTAGAAAACGGTTATGACGAAGAATCTGTGAGTCTCACAAAAGAGTACTTAGTGAAGATACACAGATCAGATCGGAAAGACTTACTTGAGGAAATCTACGTCACAAATGTTATTGATATAGTTAATATTTATTCATTTAAGGGGATTGGGTATTTTGGGTCTTGCACTCACGAAACGTGTAGTAAAATAGACGTTCCTACCACTTCTAACGTACCGATCGATCTAGTGATACGATTAGGTTTATAATAAGGATTCGTAAAACAGATTTGAATTAATCGTGAATTTTTCTACAAACCGACTTCCTCACATTTTTCATTTTTTCTTCTTCTTGAGATTTTCAAAAATTGAGTATTATAATTTGTTTTGGTTTAATTAATTTTGAAAAATTGTGACAAAAAAGAGAAAATGACAATCCCCTTAAATAAAACGTTAATTCAAATTCGGTTTGTATGTTTTATTAACAGGGGCCAAGACTTAATGCGTTTTAAACGCTCATAGTTGACCGGAAGAATACGCGCGCAACAAAACCTGAAGAAATCCTCACTGAAAATACAGATAGACGCGTTTGGAATTTTTATTATAATTTTCCGTGTTCTAAATTCTATTAAATATATCGCAAAATAACCGAGTTCTATTACTCGACGAATATACTTTAATACTTTAATATCGAATTAATTAGCCGAATCGCCAAGGCAAAAAGGCATCGTTTACTTCAACTAAATACCTTATATCTAAATTGCATTCTAGAAGAACAAAAGTGCATCTCTACACGGCAATAATTAAACCAACCCTAATATATGGATGTGAAGTGTGGACTTTAACGAGCCGAATGGATCAAAACCCGGTGTCGTTCGAAAACAAAATACTGAGAATCATATGCGGTCTCCAGTATACGACAACGAATTGGAATGCTGGCGTAAAAGAAGAAACAAAGAGATCCGAGAATTGACAGGAGTTGCGAGGATAACTAATTTTGTGAAAGCAAAAGAATAAAATGGTTTGGGCACGTGATGAGGAGGCCAGACGCAGAGAATCTAAAAGCGGCAGTCAAGTGGAAACCAAAAGGGAAGATACCAAGAGGACGTCCAAAGAGGCGATGGACAGATGGAATAATGCAGGACTTGGAGAAATATTGCACAACTGAAAAGAGTGGAAGGAGGTGTCGGTGGCGGCAAAGACTCTTGAAGATTTGTATGACGGGTACGTAGTTTCTGTTTTATTTTAACCTAACCGCCCCTAGAGAGGAATTAAAAGTACGCCATCGATAATATATATTATATATATATATCAAAAGCGTACCCAAGGGGGGCATTTCGGGTCCGGACTCCCTCTCCCCATTGAAATTTCAACATTTAAAAACGTTTTCGTATTTTTCAAATTTATTCGAATAAAACTTTAATGAAAATTAAATAATATTAGTATTACACGCACGTAATTATAATTACCTACAAAATACTCATATATTATAATATTTACAGTATGTACATTGTATATACCAGATTTTTTTTCTTTAGTCGAAATGTCTGTGTTTAAACGAGTATGGATCCACTACCTCGAATAATTTCTGTTTGCGTCACTGATATATATATATATATATATATATATATATATATACGTATACGATGGAGAGAAATTCGCGTTTATTATTATCAAGTCACTTTGAATATTGTTTGACAGCCCAATTATTTCGGTAGGTAGCGAACAATAATTATGATTTAGTTCGGGATTACAATATTATAATATATATATATATATATTATATATATATATAATATAGGTACGCGCTCGCCGAGTATCGATTTGGTGGCGCACGACGAGCCCGCGTTCCATACCTATATACGCGTTTATAAAGATGTACGCCGTACACTTTCTGCAAGATCGCGTTTGAAAGCGTATTCAGGGGCGGATTTAACAATTTGCCACTCATATACCAAATGAAATTTGCCGCAAATATCTTTGAAAAAAAAAAAATGACTTCTATATTATAACGAAATATCCTTAAATAAATGTATTTTCTCGCAATTATTATTGTTTTTATTTATGTAAAGTTTAAAAAAAGACAACGCTCCGATTCACATATACGAGTAATACTAGGCTATTTATTTTTATAATATGAAAATGTATAAAAGAAAAACATCATTTAATAATATAATAATAAATAATAATATAAGTGATTTTAATTTTAAAATTATTCATAGTTATTGTTTACATAGGTTTTTTTCTAGATATCATTCTTTGAAAGTTATCATTAGGGCTAGGATTTATATGCATTTGAATGTTTTTTTTCCTTTAATCCAAACAGACAGGTTGTCAAGTACGATTTGTCTTATACTCGATTAAATAGAACAATTCTTTTTTTTTTTTACATGTTTTGAACACAATGCGTATAATTACATATTTAGAGTTTTTGAAAATCAAACGAATTTCAAACGGTATTTATTCAATAAATGTCTTTATTACATCTTCGTTCGTCGAAAATATATTAAAAGCAAAAAATTACCAAATTTTAATATGCACCAGTAATGTTGTGTGATGTGGAGAGAATTATTAGTAAATATAAATCCATTCTTCGTTCCAGTCGCCGTTCGATGGTATTTTAAAATTTGAAGCAACACATCATTAGAGCACGTTAGGTTATGTTAGGTTAGATTTCTGATATCAACGTAAATTTTTTTTTTTTGCATATTTTTGTAAATAAAATGCACATATTATGATTTTTTTTATCACATATAAATCCTAATACTAGTCACCAATGATATCTTCATAATCTAATGATGACGTTAAGTCACTATCTTTATGGTTAATACGGCCACGGAATTTAATCTTTCTTGCAACATAGTGTTGATCGTAAATAATTTTTCATTTTCTTCAAAACAGATAACGAACGTTCGGCGTTACAATTAATGGTGTTGAGACAAATATCCGAAGGGCTATTTCAATATTTGGATATAGACATTTCATATTATATTCTATAAACGATAAGATAAGCTATAATAAAACACAATCGTCGCCCATCGACGAGTTCTTGGGAAAAAAATTAGTAATACTTTGCTAAAAACCAACGAATACAAAATCCAAATACACCGTTCAAAATGTTTAAATGGTAAAATAAATTTGAAAAAAATCTGTAATTCTATTACCTACGTAAGTACAAAATAAATGTTCAACACAAGTTTGCAGCCCTACGCGGCCGCCTAGTTAACCACCACGCGTTTTATTGATACCATCACCGAATAAATAATATAATCTAAATAGACATGCTATACGCATAATACTTATTCTTTCGAAAACGGGTGTACTCACTAATATTGCGGAATTACTGTTAAAACGGTTTACTACTATTCGTCCACTTCGATAAAAGTCTTCAAAACCTTCGTAATGTGAATTATTGGATAACGATTTTGAGTCCAGCGAAAAAAAAAATTGGAAAAATTACAAGTAGATTTTCTTTCAATTTTTTTACACTGTAAAAAAATATTTAATTTTTTCACACTTTTTAACCTCGTCCAACGTTTTGGGAAAAAGTTCGGAATACAATCAATACAGACTTAGAATAAATTTTTTTTCTTTTATTTATGAACTTTGTGAGTCTAAAGGATATTTCATCGTCAAAAAAAAAAGTAGAGTATTTTATAAAAATATATATATATTTCAAAAATAAAAATTCCGAAGACGATCTTTCGCAAATACACGAATTATTAACGTAATAATATATAACGTTATGAAAACCGCGTATAAAGAAAAAAAACCGAGAACGTTGAGATTTTTCGACGTTTCAATTCGTTATTGGGATTCGTAAAACATAAAAAAAACTCTACGTTTTCTACGACCGAAGAGATAAAAAAAAAGAGAGAGAAAAAAAAAAGTACAACTGCAGTATATCCGTCGCAAATATAATATAACAAAAGGGCTGCGCATATTTACGACTACATTTTATAACTGAATGCGGAGGAAACGCTTCATATATTATTATATATATATATATATATATATATATATATATACAAACATAGAACAACGCGCGTAAGGTATTCGTATATGTATATAATATAATAGTACGCACGAGTATATATCAGCTGAGGATCACATATATATATGTGCTTTAAATTTATTTTTATTTTATCGACACGGTACCTGTGTTTTAAATTTAAATTTAAAAAGAAAACGTATACACGCGGGTATAATATGATTTTTTTTTATTATTATATAGATATATAAATTTTTTTTTTTTTTTTTAGTTATTCCATCGACTACATTTTATTATATCGTAGTATACAAAACTGCAGTGATTACAAACTTCCATATATATATATATATATATATATATATATAAAGTATATATATTTTATCTCATGAAAATAAATACACCCCATCGTAATATAAACAGTCATTAATCACATATTATAGGCTTTGAAAGGTTATGATTTTATAATTTTAAAAGAGCTGATGTGCGTTTATTATAATATATATATATATACATATGTTTTATCGAAATGATCGAGAACATAATTTGCACTATTATTATTATTATTATTATTATTATTATTATTATTATTATTATTATTATTATTATTATTATTATTATTATTATTATTATTATTATTAGTTGTTTTTGGTGGGTGCAATACATATTTTATTTTATTTATAGCTTTTTTTTTGTATCAAACATTTTTTTCTTCATATTAGTATCACAATATACTAATTATATATCAGTAAACGTACTTGGTGTATTGAAAAATACATATGCGCTCACCGAAATATCGCATCGATTACTTTAAAACACAAACTGGAATTTAATGAACGCCGCAAACGCACGTTTTATATTATAACACAATATACGTGTAAATATAATAATAGTACCGAAGGATATTTTAGGTGAAATTCAGCTCGTTCTGCTAAAGCGAAAAACGGCAAAAGCATATTCTACACATTGCTTTTTTACGACCACAAAACTCGAAAATATTTTTCGCTTTACACTTTTCACAAAAATATTCGTGAAATCGCTTTGCGGCGCTGTGGTAGTATAGTATGACAAAAACTCATAAACAGGTCACACATTTCTACATTAATATCATACCATATTATCATATATTCGCGTTAACCTCGTGTCTATAGGTTTTATATTTACCTCGTACCTTTACGTTTCCGCACCGGTGTACTGGTAAATAAATTCTAAACATTATAAAACAAAAACAAAAAAAAAATTTCAAAAATTGTCTCATTCCGTTCGAAAAATGGTATTATAACTATAACAATATCGTGGTACTCTTTTACATACTCTCGATCTGCAAATATTGCGGGAGCTATATACCAACGTACATAAAAAATATGTGTATACAAATCACAGATTTTATCAATTACAATTATTTAAAAAAAAATTTAATAATATAATTAAGTTCGGGAGAAAAATCTTAAGAAAAATCTATAGTCTTCTTTACAACAGAGAAACGGAACGATATAAAAGAAGACATAATATGAACTATCGGAGTTCTATGGAAAAATGAATATTTTCCTATAAGCGAGAAGTAAAAGACTTGAATGGCTAGGACATGTATGGAGGGCAGATGACCAAATTATTAAACAATGATTGGTGGCCGAAACGAGAAGTAAAAGACCTCTAAGCAGACCTAGAACAAGATGGAGGGACTCTGTCATGAAAGATCTAAAAACACTACAGGAAGGAGTTCTTAAATAGATGTGGCGTATAATTGAGAAGATTGGGAAAAGTTTGTAACGGCGGCCATGGATCTCAATGACCCTTTAACCTATGATGATGATGATAATACAAAAAAATTTGTGGTAAATCAATTTTTTAATTTTTTTTTTAATATTGTATTTTACGGTCGAATGAATTTTGAATTTTCTTCTACATTTTTAACTTATTTGACCGCTCAAACACTACAGTTGATAAACAATAAATTTATTATCTTTTTAATAAACATTTAACAATATTATCATTAATTATTAATATTATATTACATTAGGTACAGTTGCGTGCCCAGGGGGGTTGATAGGGGTCAATCCCCCTCATAATAATATTTATATTATTTGATATTAATCATAATACATCATAATTATCATTCATAGTTCATAATAATTTGTTTTAGGTAGCCAACATGGTAAATGAAACTCTAAACCCCCTCTTTTCAAAATCCTGGGCACGCCACTGATTAGGTGTAATCTAAAATTATTTAATCGTGATTTGTACAGAAAAATCGGGAGTTCAATAATATTTGTCACTTGTGCTGAAACAAAATTTGTCTTGAGGCAAAAAAACATCGTTAAAGCTCATTTATTGTTTGAAAAATGTATTTTTATTATTTTAACTATTAACATTTACGTTAAATTTATTTTAACCGGCTGCGGCGTTTTTGTTTTTTTAATGTTTATCCCACGTACTGCATATTAACGATATATTAATTTTAAACACCCTTTAATATACGCGAATATATATTTTAAATGAACACAAAATACATAAACGGTTTTTAAGAAAAGGTGGAGCTAAATATAGAGTCAACTTTAAATCGGGGCCGATCGCAAGCTAATTTAATAAAGTATACTTTTATCTTTTATAAATTAATATTATTTGATTATCATAGTGACGTCATAGCCAACGTTATTTCGTTATTGAATTCTATATTAAAACCAAATCAAAATGACCTTTAAAAAAAATGTATTTGCTAAAATGATAGTAAATGGATATTATCATTCAGCATTCTTTATATTTATTTTGGAACTTTTATGTTTTTACTTGTTTCGTGTGGATCGAAAACGTGGTTAACGCTACATTAATCAAGGCCAAACGGCTTGGCATACGCACAGACAACTCAATATACCTATTGATAGAGTTATTTAGACGAATTCGCCAATACAAAAAAAAGAAATATTTTTTTCTTAATAAATAATAAAAATACTTATATTTGCGGCACTAAATACCTCGAAGTTCCTATAAAATACAGCTGTTCCGTCAAATGACCACAGATCGAACATTAATTTTTTTGCGATTTGAAAATTTTTCAATGGTCGTCGATATACGTACAAATTATTCTTTTTAACTGTTCATAAAACTTCACGTTTATTTCTACCCGTTTAAAGTGGATAATTTTTCTGATTCTTGTTGTGAGCCGTCTCCTGCGAATGTCTTTTTTTAAGGTACATCAATCAGATTATTATTTTTTTTTTACCATATAATCTAATCGGATTTATCGTTATTTTTTTCAAATAATAATAGTAGTAGTAAAGAAATAGTCGATCGTTGACGTTTCATTGTGACACTATAAACGATTCGTACACTCTTACCTCTCGCATTTCTCGTGTGCTACGACTGTTATTTCTCTGTAATTCTACACGTATATATAATATGTTTAATCGGTTATCAGTTTTTATTTTTTCCTATTAACCGCGAGATTATATTGTCTATATGATCTATAATTTATCTTAGTGTGAATTATTTTATAATACATTTTGTTTTTACTTCACGAATAATGTCTGACGTGTGTGGGTCATAGCCCCATTCTTCATATATTTCGTCGATTTTTATATATTTTATAGATATATATATATATATATATATATATATATATATATATATATATATTATTTTTTTAAAAAATTTTTATTTATTTTATATTTTATATATTTTGTCGACCCCAGCAACTTAGCTTAACTTAGTCTATGAGCAGTGTTGTATATTACCTAGATAATTTTTTTTTATCTTTTATCTTATGTAGTTGAATTCAAAATGAGCTATCTGAGTCATTATCTAAGATTAATATGTAAGTCATCTAGATAAATTATTTATCTAGATGAAATAAATTTAATAAGTGCTTATTATTTATCCAATATTCCAATACATACAAAAATTTCTCAGTTAAATTTTTTTTTTCAATTTCCTATCTTAAATAATTTAAATTACAGAAATCCCAAATATTCTTTCTGTTTTTTCTATGTCGCAATGTAAAATATTTACTATACAGAAGTCAATATAATAAAATCAGTTTGATACATTTCTCAAAATTGTGTGTTTTTTTTAGTTTAGTACTTTTAAATAATTTGCCTAATAATATATTTTTGTTTTCAGTGGTTTCTGATTAATTTATAAACAATTAATACAAATGTTGAAAAATATACTACGAATAATTATACTAGCAGAAATGTTTAATGGTTATTTTTCAGTCATTTTATGACGTAAAAGTGAAGTTTCATCATTATCAATTACAAAGTATTTTTTTCAACCCTAATGATGATTATCACCATTGATACGTTAGTACTTTTATGACATTTTATAATAGTATAAATAGTATCTAGATAATTACATATTTAATTATCTTTTATCTTAATCTAGATAATTTTATTGTTTAACACCTTTTATCTTTATCTGGATGAATTAATATTTAACTTTATACAACACTGCCTATAAGTAGGGCAAGAATTTATATGCAATGGCAGTGGCGTATTTACATAGGGGGAGTTCGGCTTAAAACCTCCCCCTAGGACCAAAGAAAAAGAGTTAAAAAAATATTTAGTTGTAACAATGTGTTTTTTTTTATGTCTGTACCCAAAAATTCTACTAGAAGGGATGCTTCGATCTTTACGTGTAACACTATTTTCCGGTACCAAATTGCACCTAATTGGTACCTACTTTAAACAAGTCATTTTTCAATTTTCTCAATACTTTTTTTAAGCGTCAAAAATAATTACCGAAAAATTACGTAAAAACTGTAAAAAAGCAATTCCGTTAAAATCGATTATCAATTTTTCTTCGTAATTTTAAAACTAATGGTTATAGAAATCTGAAATTTTCACCAAATATGTAAATGTAGACTGTTTTAACGAGATAGATTTTTCAAAAAATCTTGAAAATCGTAAAATCACAATTTCTTTTTGTAACCATATTACATTTTTAGACAAATATATATTTGGTATATTTTATTTGATTTATTTTACTAATATAGTTGAACTCGAAATATTATGGGCGCGAAGTTCCAATGTTTTATATAAACCCCCCCCCCCAGAGAAAAATTGAAAGTACACCACTATGCATTTGCATGTCTTTTTTTTCCTTTAGTCTAAATAGATCGGTTGTCGGTTATGTCCACGATTCGGCATATTCTCTATTAATTAGAACGTTTTTTTTTTGCATATTTTGAACATAATGCTTATAATTGCATATTTAGAGTTTTTGAAAATCTAACGAATTTCAAATGGTATTTATTCAATAAATGTCTTTATTACGCTTTCATTCGTCAAAAATATATTAATACCAAAAAAAAACCACAAAATCACGTTATTTAAATATACTCCAGTAACCTCGTATGATTCGGAAAGAAGTTTCAGTCAATATAAATCCATTCTTCGCGGTTTCAATCGCCGTTCGTTCGTATTTTGAAGCAACACATCATTAAAGCGTATATTGTTTAGTATAATAATAAATATTAATGTCTTATAATTATAAATAATAATAAATAACTGTTAATTATTGTTTATCAATTAATTTCTGATATCGATAAAAAAAGCTTTTTTTGCATATTTTACGATTATTTTAATGCATATTATAAATCCTAGCCCTACACCTATGAGTAATTCACGAATGGGTTTTTATCGTGTTCAAATTGTATTATGATTATACGCAGATGTTATCATTTGGCGATAAATCATAATTCATTTTTTTTTTTTTTTTTTTTTTATATACAAAATAGGACTTGAGTAAGTATATTTAACGTCTAACGTCAAGCGCATATTTATAGGTTTAAATGAGAAAATGTAAAAATCGTTTAGGTTAGGTTTTACAAGTCAAAATTCTCATCTAAAACAAATTTTATTTACTTATATTTATAGAGACATGCTATTATACTTATAAGAATATGAATTCGGGTAACACGTTTTTTGTTCATTCTGTAAATTCGATATTTTTTCACTCGTATAGACGATATATTTCTCGTACACATATATATATATATATATATATATATATATATATATAAAACGCGCATTTCAATATTATTATCACCACCGGACGCTCGTTCGCAGCACATTATCCGTGTCTCGTTTATTATACGCACATACTAAATACATTACATTTATGTTACGCTACCCCATTTAACAATAACAATTATTATTATTATACTTCACCGTTGGAATTAAATATCATTAAACGAATTATGTAAATTACTTTATGTTCCAGTATAGCTTGTGCGTTGTGCGTAGGTACAAGTCGATTTTGAACAGAGAATATTTATACGTACCTAAATAAATATTTTAACCGTACAAACATAATCATTACACTTAATATATATATATATATATTCAGTGGCGTATTTACAGGGAGTTACTCCCCAATACCGAAAATTCGATTTAAAATATTAGTGTCCATACTACACGCATTGGTAAATTTATATAGCAACACGCTTGACGTTATTGTCGACAACAAACACTTTACTACGATATTGTCTATTTTAAAAGGTAATCGTCACGATGAATATTTTGTCAGTCTCACAAAAAATTGCGTAGTGAGTATACGTGCAGGAAATCTGAAAGACTTACCTGGATAAGAATTCCACACACCGAAATTTATTTTATTTTCATTAAATAAAATTGAAATTGGTGATTATTTTTAACAGGGGCCAAGACTTAATGATTCTCAGCTGTTATGCTCACAATTGGCGTAGTTAAGGACACGCGATAAAACCCGAAAAAGTTTTCGCTAAACTGCCCAATTAAAGTGTAGATGTTTGGAATATTTTTATTACGATTTTTTTGTTTACTAAATTCTAATAAATGTATAGAAATACCCGAGTTCTGTTACTCGATGAGTAATTCATATTTTATTCGATTTATTATGTAATTAGTTATCTGTTTTATTCGATTAATCACTAAAAACGTATTTTAATTCAAAATATTATATAATTAAATCGGTTATAGTGTGTTTCTATGTTTTATTTTTAAATCCCCTCCTCTTACCGCTAGAGAAAATTTTATTGTACGCTACTGTATACACTTTATTTTTCTGTAAAGGACAAATAATTCGTGCTTACGAATACAAATCATATTTCGAGTACGAAAAACCCAGTTAGAAATCTATGGAATATCAGCCGTAGTTAGTTTTTCTATAACAAAAGTCGGTTCGTCGAGAACTATTTTAATTCACTCACAGCAACAATATTATCCGAAAACTATACGCTCATCGTGTAACGCAGTACGTTTTATACCACATGACACCATTATGAATGCAACATATTATGTATATAATACTTTTTTTATATATTACCGTTTGTGTTTGCTTTGACTGCCACGAGAACTCGGTTCTTATCTGAGTCACGCTCTTATAATTTAGGTAAAATATTTAAAAAAAAATTATTTATCGGTGACAATGTGTGTACATAAATACAATTTATGATCCTTTTCCCCTTTTACCAAAAACTTTGAACAGAGCACACATTGCACGCGTCATTCACACTATATATAATATGTATATATTATATATATAATAGTCAGCGTAAGTATAACCTGCAACTATACGAGTTCGTATATATATATATATATATATACTCGTAGATATCATAGAAGGATTAAATCCTTTGTCATTTTTAAGTACAATCATCATAATATGTTGACATATTACACCGTTCGAGCTACCCTATAAGCGTTTGAAGTACTGTATCGTTTAACCACTGTACAGTGGCTTGCTTTCAATTTCTTTCAGGGTAAGGGGGGTTAAAATAAATTGTAGAAATTGCATTACCGCCATAAACGATTTTATAGAATATATTGAATTAACATTTTTTTTCGTAATAAATTAAATAAAACAGATACCTTTTATACAGCATAGTAAATCAAATGGTAATGAATTATTACTCGTCGATTAATAGAACTCGGTTATTTCTATATATTTATTAGAATTATTTAGAAAGCAGAAAATTATAATAAAAAAATTACAAACGTTAATTTTTATTGGAGAGTTCAGTGAAAACGTCTTCGGGTGGTTTTATATTGCGATTTTTCCACCAACTGTGAGCACAGCTAAACCATTAAATCTTTGGCCCGCGTTACAAATAATAACGAATATTCAATTCATGTTTTATTTAATAAAAACGAGTAAATATCAACTATATCAAAATAAGTCTTTTCGATTTCTTGCAAAACCTCATTATACTCTTTTGTGAAATTAATAAAATCTTCATCATAACCACCATTTTCCTTATATAAGGAAACGGAGTAATGCGCGTTTGCAGTAACGTTAAACGAGTTAATATAAATCGATCAATGCACAATAATATTATTAACTTACCTTTTGGTCCTGAGTGAAGGATGGGATTAACAAGAATCGCTCCTTCCTCCAGTAAATACGCCACTATACAAATATATAATATATGTTTTTCTTGGTCCCTGGTTAAAATCTAACGCGCCGTTTAACATATTGAAACCGAATTTCGTACCTATAATTTTCGTCAACAAACAGAAGAAACCCAAAGACAATGCGGTATCCGCACGACTATAATGATATGTATTTATTGTCTTTTATTCAATTCAACGTACCTTATATCAAAAACAATAATTTTCCGCACGGTCTCCGTGCCCAACTCCTTTTTCGCGGACAATTTCTATCGAGATGTGAGCTTATATAAATTCGAATTGAATAAAACGAAAAATTCAATTACGAAAACAACGAAGTGTTCCGTTTGCGCTGCGAGGTCTACGTCTAACGTCAAAAAGAAACTATGTATAATGTATATATAAATACATATACATATCATCAAAAAAGTTTTCGACATTTCTGTATCCCCCAATGAAACGCGTAATGCAGGCGGACCGAAGCCCCGAGGCTAGTATCCGTCACTCGATGTACATATAAATATACTCGTGCCGCCTTATAAAACTAAATAATACGAGTACATGTAATGCTCGTCAGAGTTTATTTGGAATTTTATGTTATTAAATTTTACTTTATTTCGGTGAAATTTGGGTAAATTAATTTTTATTATTTAACAAAGGAAACGCATGTATATTTTATATAATACAGTATAACGCAGTAGTATACATATGCGTTAATACACGCCTTTGACGACAAGACCACAAACCGCATTTGATTAAAACGATCATAATAGACAATACAATATTATAATACAATTATTTTATAATATACTCAATACAAGCGTAAGTTGATTATACGCGAGTCGATGCGATATAATAATATTAATATTAATAATAATAATAATATATTGACAATAATGTATAATATTAGGTAGGTAATAATACGCAATATGAGCCTGTGTACAATTTTATATTGTTTGAGATTACTATTTAGCTCAATGGATTCGTATTTATCCAGTCCGTGAGATGAATGATGTCATATTATTACATATTAATATTAATATTACATATTATTGCTAAATTTAAGCTTTTTTAATAGCTTAAGCTAGAGGTTCCCAAACTTTTTACAAGTACGACACACTTCTGAGACAATTTTCAATTAAGGTGACCCACCCAAACCTATTTTTTTCTGGTATGAAATATGGATGATTAGAATATTAACAATACACTTCAGTAAAAATAATTTATACATAGTAATAACGTATCGTGTAAAGTATGATTTATTTAGTAAACAAACGTAAAAAAATTACCGAAAATCCAAATTTGCGAAATTATATTGTGAAGAACTGCAACGTTTATGGCTTTAGCTGAAAGTGTTAGGTATTTTGAATAGAAAACCAGAACTGTCCATTAAATATTTACTTAAATTATTTAAATATTTTAAAATTTTCAGTGCTATAAAACCCGAATCGTAATTATTATTATTGTTATTTTACCATTTTATGATTGTAAGCCCTTCCTCCCCGCCAAACAAAAACCCTGAGTGTGCGACTGATTTCATTACATTTACTATGGAACACAAGATTCGAGATAATTTAACTGCATATAAATTTAGAAATACATAAATATAATATATATATATATATATATATATATATCTTATGGCAGATAAAAATAAATTATACGTTGTGTTTGTTAAATGTATATATAATATTATATATATGTATTGATGATTTCTTCTTTTTAACACTAAACTAAAAAACGCATAATATTTTTGTGTTTTGTTCCGACCTATTTAAATATATATATATATATATATATATATATATATTATATATGTATAATATACATATATAAATATATGTATACAAGCGACAGAACGAACAATGAATGTCGAGGGGATCCGTACGAAACAAGTTTTCGGTTTTACAAATATCACCGTTTCAGAAGACCGATTAACCCCATACGATTTGAAACCAGTTTTTTGAATATTATTACTTATTTGAATACGACACATTTAAATAATGCTCGTATAATAAATCATTTTTTTTCGTTTTACCCCGAAATATTCACGTCGTAGTTTCTGAACAGATTTGGAATGATGATGCATTTCCAAAATTCTATCGAACGCGTAATATAAATATCAATCGAATGTCGTTTAAAATATCGATTTTATTTAGGCGTACTATACGAAAAAAAAACCGTTAGGTCCTTATTAAATGTAAATAGTTAAAAAAATTTAATTAATAAATGTTTTTTTGACTGAACGTTAACGTTGTTTCGTAATACCACATTAATAATTTAATTGGTAAGAAAAAAGTTTTTTTTTCTTCGATTTTTAATTTTTTTTTCCAAACGATTAAATTTTCAGCCCGTTTCCGCGTATCTATCGCGAGTTATAATAATAGTAATATGTTGTTGTTGTTGTTACACGTGTAATCGATTTTTGTAATAAGCAAACAAAACGTTTCGGCGCGCGGCGTTATAAATTCTAGCACGCGAAAATATTATTTCGACTTTGTTGATTTTTACTTTTTTTTTTTTTTTCAAACATTATACGCGCGGAATGACCTCAATCATCTACAATATTTATACGCGTTGTATAAAATATAGAAATATCATAATAATTTCTAGCGAGTATACAATACTCGTAGTATATTATACCGGCGTCATACGAACGACACAATATTACAGCGAACAGTATATCATAAAGTCGCGTCTAAATACCGACTCTGTCGATGCACGCAATATATGACCTTTCTGTGTGATCGCTGCAGTAGATCACATTATAATATTGTCTACACCATTAAAATTATGTACGCGCGCGCAGTGATGACGTGTCGCCATACGAACATATTTTTTTTTTACCTGCTCATGGTTTGTCCAATATAAATACGCGAACTATATTGCGATAAATGTTTTACTTAAAAAAAAGGGGAAAAATCACGATAAATTAATTATATCCCCTTCGAAATGCTCTACGTTTGTGTTATAACGCACACTTGTCTCATCTCCGATTCCGTTGTTCAAAACAACCTTCAAAGTCCTGTAAAGTTCCTGCTCTTCAGCGGCACCGTCGTTTCGCGTTTAATATTCTATCCAGGGGCGGATTTAGGGGGGCTGAAGCAACCATTTGGTTGATCCAAATGGATGGCTCCATTTTCGTCCCCCCTTTGAACATCATGTATAACCGACACTGCTTAGGAGTTTAGGACCATTATTAGCAAAATAGCACCAACCAAAAAAAAATCCTAGATCCACCCCTGATTCTATCTACGGCATCACAGTGCTGCGCATGACCATTTCGCATTTTGAAAATTTAAAAAAGTCACGGGGGACTCTAATATCGGCGAGTAGGGGCAGTGTCGTAAAGTTATCATCGAATTTCGGACCAGGAACTCAATGACAATCACAGACGAATGCGAGTAGATTTTGCTCTTAAGGTCAGCAACTTTGGAACAATTTTGGCACACAAATTTTCCAATTCTTCACAGACGATTTCCCGAAATTGGGCTCATCGGTTATCATCATCCGCACAGTCATTCGTCGGTCGGAAAGCTCAAGAGACCGCACGTGGTCGTCGTCAGCTGAAGTTGAAGGGCGTCCTGCGGCCTCGTATCATCTTTGCAGTCTTCACGGCCCTCGTTTGATCCACTTAAAAATAGATGTCTTCTTTAAAGCGTTGTCTCCACAAACAGTATTTAACATTTCGTTAATTTCCCGCGAGTTTTACTAAAAATTTGACTTGTCGTTCCGATTGTTCGTCAATTCCATCGTCGACAATTGGCGAAAAAAATAGCTGTAACTCTATCAATACTAATGCCTCGGTTGTTAACCGGTGACTGAGCAACGTATACGAATGCGGTATTGTAAGGTTACAGTATTACGAGAATATTGAATGGCTCTTTGCAGTCAAACACATTTTTTAATATATTCTCGGGAACACTGCAGTAGGACCCGTTTAAAACTCGCTCCCGAAATCCTATCGTGAAATTCTGCGACGGAGACCTGACGATACAGAAAAATATCCGGGAAAATAAAATGTTTAAAACATAACTACCGAATAATATTGTATTTAAAATTTTTTTTGTAGGAGGAGTATTTACAGATATTTTTTTATTTAATATGAAACTCTGGTCGTAAAAAAAAAAACAAAAACCAACCTACGTTTTAACAGCGCTTATTTAAAATTTTTTTTTAGAAGTGCATATGATTTAGAATCCTCTTCTTTCCTTCATCCCTTACTCATCACTTTCATCCACTCGCCCCCAATACTTTATCTTTTTATCATATTTTTTCCATCCTCAAACCAAGGTAAAAGTAGTAATTTAGATTAAGATGTTTAAAATACGGATATAAATGAAAAATGATACGTAGGTATTTTGCATAAACTCTTTTTTTAATATTAAAAAAAAAAATGTATATTTATAATTTGCTGATAACGGATTTCTTGATATCAAAGTTTTCCATCAATTTGTTATGAAATTTAAAAAAAAACCAAATGTGAATTTTACACGTCTGTGTATACTCGATCAAAATAACTGATAAATGTTACAATCAATTGAATCATTATAGATTATAAGTAAAAATCTTAAAACTCCGTTAAAATGTACGACCAGGCATTTCTCTTAAATTAGAGCTACGCATTTTCTCCATGGAATCACGCAAAACTTGTGCAAAATAAGCACTGTGTTAAAAAACCATTGTAAGCCTCTGTAATTTATTATAAACCGCATTGTGATATTTTTCTCTTAAAACGATAACCGAGTGTTGCTCGAATAATAATAAAAAATTATTACGAATAAACAACGAAACCTATTTTAATACACATTAAACGTGCTTACTCATAATATATTTATACAGCGTACATATATAAGTACATTTATTTCGCATTATAATTATTCATAGTTCAAATGAACCTAAACGACTCATATTCTATTACGTATACAGTATGTTTTTACACTGTCGATTCAATATAGAACTATAAAATATAATCTGTTGTTATTTTCACAATGTTGTAAGTACACTGCCCCCCCTCCTCCACCAAAAAAACAATTTCTATGTTAATACATTTTTTTTCCTCTCTTAAAAACTCCGTATACGAGTATCTATATGATAGAAATCATAATAATTACGATATAATTATACACGTTTATAATGTTTTCGACCTGTATAACATAATAATATATTACGCTATATATTGTACGAACGTATGTAGTACTGTCATCATTTAAATTACAAAAAAAAAAAAAATGAAAAACCAACGTCGAAACCAATATGTTATCTTTGTTCGTATGGCAAACGTATACGAACCGTAAAATGTATCATAAATTACGATCGTTTCGGGAATAGTTTAATAATAAAATAAAAACGACGAAAACAAATTCGTTTATAATTATCTCCCTATATATGTACGTTTATTTTTTTTTAGGGAGATTGATATTTTGATAGTATGAATGACAACTGTGTATACGTACATCTTCTGTAAACGTGATTTAAATAATTATTGTAATTATATACACGAAATACAAGACCACACGTACATTTGTATTTCTGTTTTTCACGACGTACATAATATAGTACAAAACGGTTTTAAACGTTTGTATATTGAGAACATTTCGTTCATTCGACGCCATTGATGTACACGTCGTGTAATATAATGTTCAAATTAAGTTTTTTTGTTTTTAATTCCTATAAATCGCCAACTGCAGAAAGAGGACAACTGACAAGTCCTCGTTTCATAATTTTTCAGGAAAGATGAAAAACTAAATAACGTATGGAATAGTTCCATAAAAACGTTGACATTTTTGTACTAAATGTAATTCAGTCACCTCAAATATTTCCTTAAATTTGGAAAGAAAAAGTTTGTTCATTTTTTTTATTTTTAATTAATAAATTTGAGTCATAGACACGTCCCCTTTTTGCAGAAAATATTGTAATCATAACTTATTTACTGATATAAAGGAGGAAATATTGTCGAAAAATTCAAAATATGAATTTTATTCGTCAATTTTTACCAAATATAACTTAAGTAATTATAAAATACAAATATAAAAAAAAAATTACTGCGTTTTACATATTTGTATACTACAACTTACAATAGATACATTGATTTAAATCTAATTATTGTCGTTGTAGTTTTAGTCAATTAAATCATTCAGATCGCTTTTTGAAGGCCATTATCTTTTTCCAAAACTCATTATACTCTTCCAGGATATATGGATAATGTGTTTTTGATGTCACTCAACATTTTTCGTTGATTAGCAATTTACCATTGTATGTGCCTTGTCGATTGAAAATAAAAAGTTCGATGCGGAATTTTGAAGTCGAAACGCATGTTCAACCAACGCACTTATAAGATCTCGACATTTAATTTAATTTTTATTGAAACAAGAAACAGTGAGTATACTGGTTTACAGTATATTATTATGGTTATGGATAAAATGAATATACCTTATGACTAATATTGATTAATGTGTAATATTATAAAGTACGTTCATTGGTAGTTTCCTCAAGATTAATTAATTTATAGTGCTTCTATTGGTATTTCGTTCAATAAAGCCGATGTACTAAGATAAATTAAAAATATTCGTAATAATACGCATGAAATACCAAAATAATGGTTTACTACAAGAACGGGACATGTGATGGACAATGGACATGTCCGCTTTCTGTAGTAAACGGCAATTTTCGAACGCTATGTTTGGCGTTTGGAAAGTCGGATTTGACTCCTTTTTGCAGTAAACGATGTATTTACGCGTGCTTAATGCAAAATGATAAAAAACTCAAAACTGATAAAAATGGACTTGTCCCCTTTTGCAGTTGGCGATTCTTTTAAATAATATGGCGCGCATTTGTTTATCGGGTACAAATGTCAACGGGTTTTGTATGAACGTCCGTATTTAAATAGTTTTCAAAGAAATTATTGGAACAAGTCGGCGGGACGTTCTAATCGAGAAAACCGATTAGCTCTTCCGGAGGAAGCGTTCACAGCGAAATGACCGTAATTCATCTTCTAGTGTGTATATAATAATATGACGATGCGCTCAGTCTCTTAAGAATTTCAAATATTTACCCATATAAAGCGTATATTATATTTTATGTAGTTAAGCGCAACGGAAAACAGTCTGGGAAAGGAGGGAAAAATTTCATTGGACATATAGTGAGAAATAATGAATGGATAACGACAATAATATGAAGAAAAATAGAACGGAAAAGCTGGAACGAAGAACTCTGTTTATGAAACGCATCATAGGAGACATAAGAAAAACAACGTACAAAAAACTAAAAGTAGCTGTGATGGATAGGGACGAGTGGAGGACCATCGAAGTCATTTAACTAGTCTAAGGATTGAAAAATAAAATGCAACTGGTGAAAAAAATGGGTTTATTTTTTCAATACGAATACTTAAAATTTAACTGAAAACACACTATATACACGCCCAATAAGAAGTGACGAAAACAAAGATTTTCTTTGTAATACATTATAATATATTCAACGGGTTTTTCGGCGTGTATAAGCAACGACGTAACTGCCATTATTTTCGATAGAGAATACCCCGAGGATATTATTATATCATCGATATTTATTTCAAACTATAAGAATTTCGCGTTGAATTACACTTAATGAAAGTAAATTTTTAAAAAAAAATCTTAGTTTCATACAAATTTGTATATTTTATTGTGTGCACCTTTTTATGTTTTGTCCTTGTACGCCAATCAATACACGTTTAATCCTATACTGTCGAAAACTGCAAACGTGTTACTCCAATTCACTATGTTTAAAGAAAATTGTTACGATAAAGTTTTTATCAGTCTCATAAACGAATGTTGTGAAGATCTACAAGAATAATTGGAAAGACCTACTCGAGAAATTCTGCATCAGGTACTTATTGAAATTCATTCGTTTTTATTGAATAAAACAAATTTTAAATTGTTTATTATTTTTAACATGGGATAAAAGTTAATAATTCAGCTATACACTTGTAATCGGCGCAAAGTACACCCGCAATTAAACCTCCAATAATTCTCAACGAATTCATCAATAAAAATAATCGTTTGGACTTATTATTATAATTTTTTATTCTCTAAATTCTAAAAAATACAGAGAGTATTCTCTTAATATTAATTGATGAATTATTTATTAAGTACTATGTATTTGATTTATATATTTGTTTATTATCAACAAAAAATATAGTTTAATTCAAAATATTATATAAAATCATTTATAGTGGAGACGAAGTTTTTATGGTTCAAGCCAAGCCGAAAAATTTCAAAGTACGTCACTGAATACACATAACTAATTCACAGTGTATAGAATGAAACCGTCATTTAGGAGGAGAAAAAAAAATTAATAATTTTTATAGATCGAAATCGAAAAATTCGCTGATCCCATAAAAATATTGTATAAATTGTGCCCGTCAAAACGGCGCACAAAAATTAAATAAATATTTGTATAAAAAAAAAATTGTGATTATTGAATACCTATAGATGAAATTCTACGACGAAACTTCATCCACACCTAAAACAGAAAATAATAATAATAAATAAAAGATAAAAAAGGTATGTTAAAGAAATAGAAACAAAAATGAAATATAAATTAATACTCGTAAATAAAAAAATGTACACATATATGTATATAAAAAAATACGAATACTCATATTCTCATATGCGAATATGCAATCAAGGTAAAAAATATTATGCAAAATAAAGAAAAAATATAATATTTGTTGTATGGAACATATTAATTTACTACCGGTTTCGACAAAAAATTATCACATCGGGTAATTAAGCAAAAAGAAAAATACAACAACTGAATAAAAAAAAAAAAAAAAAAAAGTAGAGACTACAACTACAAACTGCTCAGAGTTAAATAACGTCGACGCGCAGTGTCGGACTGGCATCAAAAGGCCCAGCTCGCGATCTAGTTAAATGGCCCTTACGTCATATTTATCTATTGGTTTTACAAAGTTGTTTTTTTTTTTTTTAAGTCTGTAACCAAAAATTCTACCAGAAGGAGTACTCCAATCTTTAAAGTCACAATTTTTTTCCGGTAGCAAATTGCGTCTAGTTGGTACTTTGGAATTGTCATTTTTCAATTTTCTCAAAAGCGCCTGAAAAATGGCTCAAAAATTACATAAAAACGGTAAAAACACGGTTTCTTGGAAATCGATTATCGTTATTTCTTCGTAATTTTGAAAATAAAGGGGACCTATAGAAATATGAAATATTGGTCTAATGTGTAACTGTATATTATATTAAGAAAAAAAAATGTTCAAAAACTTTCTTTTAATTTTGAACTATTTATAGCAATTTTGGGTTTTGTGGTATTTTTTGATTCATTAAAAGAGTAAGATTTTGTTATGTACCTAAAATATAACACCGCAGCTCCGCTCAGAATCGTTTTATCGAATTTATATTAATATTAATAATATTTTATTTTTATTTATTTTAAAAATAAATACGTAGTTGAAGAGTTTATGTTCGATTATATACTTACAAAAAAAGCGTTTTCACATAAAGTATATAGAATAAAATTAAAATGTCATACTATGGAAATTATTTTTGTCTTCATAAAAAATTCCTGGGGCCCCGCAAAAAAACCTGCCCCGGACCCCACAAAACCTCCCGCCGGCGCTCAATTTTGATAATCACTTCCATGATAAAAATAGTAATAATGTTTAAACATTCTAAACTTTTCATTAGTATTATTCGTTGGTATAATACCGATACGAGCAATACCGTCATTATACAGACTATTTTATAATATCATAATATACTTATATTGAATTATTATTTGTTATAATAGTAGGCATACACCTCATCAAGGCATTATACCAAATTTTGATAATAACAATTTATTTTGTAAATCAATATGGGACCGTGCAAAAAAAAAAAAATAAGATTTGTGTAAATTTGTTACTAATTAAATAAAACATTTTATTTATTTTAAAATGTGAGAAAGAGGCCCGGGGGCCCAAACTAGACGAGGGCCCAGTCCGCGATTACGGACCCGCGGTCCGGACCAGACCGCCCCTGTATATACGAGTAATATAATATTTTTTTTTTTTACATTATGCGTGTTAACAACAATGTTAAAGACTAAAACGATCGAATTTAAATTGTTGAAATGTCATTGGCGAAAATCGAGGTTTGGACGTCACCCGACGTGAACGGCAATAAATAATAACACTACGACCGTCAGCGAGTAGTGTGCTGTAGTGTATATATTGTGTGTCATAATACAAAATGTTCTATTTGTCGAGCGAATTCGAATAATATTATTATTGCTGTTGTCGGCGATGACGGAACGCACGGCATTTCAAAATGGTTCAAAGCCAGATATTTTGATTCCATGACAAAATGTACATATTATATTATATAATATAATATATATATAATCATAAACGACAGTGGAATATATTATAGACTATATATATAATTTATTATTATTAATTATTATTATTATTATTATTATTATTATTATTATTATTATTATTATTATTATTATTATTATTATTATTATTATTATTATTACTACTACTACTACCAATTAAAATTAATTAAAGATGAATGAAGAGAATCATAAGCGAAGAAATGGAAGGAACGAGACCACGGGGGAGACCGCGCCGAAAATGGGTGGACAGTGTACGGGAGACCATGATGGAACTTACCTTACGCAATCATGAGAAATAAACTGGAATATATCAAAGGACAGAGAAAAATGGAACGAAGTATTTTCAGCAGCTAAACGCCTAAATGGCTTGCAAAGCTTAAAAAAAAAATACCCATTTGTGACGTGGTGTTGTAATTGAGTTGATAATATACGAAATAATATGTGCAATATATAATATATGTACAAAATAATTCCATTTATAATAATAAATCTAAATGCCTATCAATATAAATTACAAATTCTTTAATTCTTGTAGCAACCAACGTTTACAATGATGTTTTCATTACAAATATAATAATTTAGTTATTATATATCATTATTTACATAACTGAAAACATATTTCTTTGATGCGTTGAATTAAAATGCACTGGACCTAACAGTAATGTCTTTGCACTTGGGTGAAACCCGTCTACAGTAACAGTACGGCACCACAAAACAATTATTTAGAAGCATTTGTCTTAATGGCAACAGAAAAAAGCATTTTAAATACAGTCATAAACCGTCTATCTTAACAAAGCAAGGCCAAGGCGTTACAAAAATATTACATGATTGTTTAAATAATTTCTGTATAAATTAACGGTAGTTAAGATTAATTAAATAAAATATGTTTTTCAATTAATACAGCGGTTTAAGAATATTTTTGTTGTTTTTTTAAATATATTGTAGATGGAATTAAACTGGAAATGCGGTATTTTGAAACATGAAAAATACAACTGTAAGCCATCGTATTAACAATGTTATCAGGCTGCTTCGAACAAAATCTACCGGGCCGCTTTAAAGGAGCTAGTCCACCCCTGCTCAGGATTATTTTAAAAAATAATGCGTATAATTATTCGTATAGTAGGTACCCTCAAACAAAATTTAACAATTATTTCCAATGGTCATCTTATACATTGCCCATTTCAAAAAAATTGTTAGATTATTTGCTGGAGAACTCCTATTTTTTTTATCCTTACACCACCACTCATTCGTAAAAGAATAGTCCGCGGTCAAAAATAAAAAATTTTAATTTGTTTACCCTCTTTTAGTCTCGATGCTATCTTATATTTCCAGGATAATTTTTCGAAATATCTAATAAAGTTCGAATAGATTTTTTTATTATTATTATTAAATTAAAATTAATTTAATTTAATTAATGAATAATTTAATTTATCTAATTAATAAATTAGTCGGAGTCAAACTAAACACTCGCGTATATCGACATAGAACGTCAACCGATCGTAATAAAACGGGAAAAGAAAGTAGTCACCAGATAGCGCTACGACACAACATAGAGGGCGTGGCAGAAAGACGCATATAAATAGCGGTCCGAAACCATCGGACCGCTCAATGTAGTCACGACGGTCAGACGTGAACAATGCAGTTCGCGAATAACGTAGTTCGAATATGACTGTGGTGTGTGTGTGTGTGCCGCGCCCTATATGTTGTGTCACAACGCTATCTGGTGACTACTTTCTTTTCCCGTTTTATTGGTATTTCGTTTTAGTTTCATGCACGTTGTTCTTCTTTTTCTACATCTGCATTTCTTTTATGTAATTATTACACGTCAATGTAGATATTTCATTGGCAGAGGGGGTTGGCTCCATTTTCACCTCCCCCCTTTGAACATCATATATAACCACCACATTGTATGTATAACCGCCATATTATTATTTTTGTGTTTGAGTCACTTACAATAATTTTTTACCAATTTGTATTTTTACAACGCAATTTCATAATGTGATATGACTTACCCGTTTCGATTGTTTTCATTCAAGTAAATTTAATAAGTATATATTTGTATATTACTGAAGACAATATTAAATGTTATTTAATAAGCAAAACATGTATTGTCCTGTTTATTTATTTGGGCCCACCACATTATATTCCGCCCATAGGCCGCCACATACCTATATTCGGCCCTGATGCTAACGAATAGCCGCTGATATTGTAACAGATTCTGTATTATGGCAAAATAAAACCACGACCAACGTCGTGGGTGAACGGACAACGATTAGAAAGACTTGCGATGTGAAAACAGTTTAAAGAGACTCTGTAATTTGACGATTTATTTATGCTCAAATTTGTGAGAACATTACTGCAGGATACGAATATTGAACCGCGGTCAGAAAATTCGCAGAATAAACCGTTTTACTGCTGCGAGTAAGCGCGGGCGGTTTTCATTTCGGGCGAAATAATACTAAAACTTTAATTCATTCGGGTGAATGTATGTACGCGAATTTTACATTAACGCACAATATTTTAAATATATCGCGTTTAATCGAGATTTTTTTCGTTTTACGCAGACATACTGTAGTTGTGTAAAGAAGAAACTCTTTTTACATTCGCGTTTTTAAAGAATTTTATGACTTTCAGTTAATTAAAACCGGTGCGTTTAAAAAAAGTTTTTCGTAAGTTTATTATTTTACTTTATCCGCTATTTCGTTACAAGCTAAATAATACAATATAAAAAATGCTTTTTATTAAGTTTACTAAACTTTTTTTATTGGTTCGATACCTAATTCATACACACTTTTCTCAACGTATTCGAAAACTGTCAGTTCCCCGGATTGAGTCTCAACACTGTAATGCGTATAATTTTTAATTTCTGTATAAAGTATGTAATATATATTGATGACGTTTTTATTGTAACGGAGTTAATTTGACTTTCCATTTGCTTTTTTTGTAGAACAAGCGGATAACTCGACAAATATTTGGATGTGAATAAAATAAAACCGACTGAAAAATTGTATCTAGTTGCGACTTTTTTTTTTTTTTGTAACGTTTTTCGATTTTCCCAGTAGTTTGTTCGTGATGCGTAATTCAAAACGGCACAGAAAAAAAATGGGAGAAAAACTATTTTCTCAATTAGTTTTTAAACGTTGCACATAAATCTACCAAAATAACGGTCTTGAAATTTACATTGAACACGTAACTTCGCACAAAACATATACGGAAAAAAATGTCATCTGATTTTGTGCTGTTTATAACAAGCATTAGAAGTTGAGCTATTTATGTTGGAAAAGAGATAAATTTCGGTTTTAAGTGCTGAAAATTTTATACAATACACACATCTTACGTTACTTTAACTGTATTTAAGAAAATCTTGACAACCCCAAGTCATAATTTTTTTAACCAATTTAAATTTCCTGACAATGCGTGTATTACACACATTGAAGCTCTATTCAGAATCGTTTTATTGAACGCGATATGATTTATCATTGCTGTCAAATTTTTAGTAATAACAAAACTCTAAAACTTTATCTGAGTAATTCACTCTTGCAACATTCACAACGCCTGTAGCTCACTACTCTTTTTTTTTTATATTTACATAAACTGCAATTCTATTATGTATGGGTCGTTTAAAACTCGATGTAAGTTCACCGTGTAAACGGGTAATTTCTCGCCTAAACGATATAGTTATTCACCCAAATTGCCAAATAAATTAAGCCCATACCCGTGCAGGACGATTTCTAGCCAAATGAACCATGTCTCTCCAACCCTCCACTCCTTTTGAATGTGGGCGGATATTTCTTTTCTTTTTTTTTTTTTTTTTTTTGCCTTTATACGAGTATATTTAGTCGTTTGTTTTTATTGGTTTCCTTTAAAATGTACACTAATTTCCAGTCACCGTTATAGTAGTATAATTACTTGACAGTTTTTAATAATATATTAACTCAATAATATTTTACGATCATAATAAACTCTTTTATATATACAACAGATTCCAACAAAAATACAAAACCTCAAAAATAAAGTGAACACTATACGTAAGAACTAAACATTTTTTTTTTTAAAACAACATCATAAATATTTTGCAAAAATATTATAAATATTTACACAACAAAATAATCATCCGCGAAAATGCACTATTCTTCTCTAAATAGTTTTATGTCCTAATCATATATACCCGCTGTATATCATAATCACATCTGTAGTATTATTCGTATTTGAATTGTCCTGAAGCTCAAAAAGAGACGATAATTCTGTTCATTTGTCACATCGAATTAGAAAAAAATTCCATGGTCTTCATGCAACAACAACAACAACAACAACTTGTTACAAAATTAAATTATAAAAAAGAAATGTCTTCACGATTTATACTCTCTATATATAGAAAAAGTTGTAAGCAACTTTATGCAAAATTCTTTACACAGTCTTGTCAAATAAGCCCAACGACAGAGCGTCATGAACATTGAACGATCGCTTTTGAATCACCCGTTGGATGTTTTCTGGAGTTTTTACACGTTTTTCATTTACTTTATAAGCTGTTAAAACGTTTCTAGTTTTTTTTTCTTAAATTTACGATACCAGTCTAAGATTGCATTACTTGAACGAACACTACCCTCAAACATAATATTGAACTCGTGACGAAAATTGCATTGTGTACGGAGATATGATATAGACTCGGATTCAATATTATATATTATTCACAGGCCACGTGTCCATGGCTACTGCAGATAATGTAAAACTATATATCACGAACGTTAATGGAGCAACACACACTGGCAGGTATATCTTAATCTTATCTATCTCAATGCGTAACCACAACGTTCTTTAATTCCTATCAAAACCCACTGCCGCACTAAGTATATCACATTTATATAGGTTGAAGTGTAAAATGTTTTGAAAACCGAAAAAAACAGTGATCAATAAAAACACCATAGGGCATAGAATACGATTGGAGGGGAAAAAATAACATACGGAAAAAAAATCAAAAAACCGTCAAAGTACCTACACATGAAAATTGTATACGGTTTGACAGTTCGAAAACGACGCTTCCAACAACAATAACAAACGAAAAACGACGCACGTTCGATAGAAATCCACAACCCTATCGACGGGCGAACAAAAATAAATAAATAAACGTTGCCCCTTCAGAAATGTCTGCTGCGCCTCACCGTCTGGTGTACATGTTTAAAATACAGTAACAACGAACGTCATCATCGCCAAATGTATAAGATATTGAATATAATAATATTTAATATATAATATATTTTACATATCACACTAATTGACGTTCATCTCAATAATATTATCGTGTTGTTATTTTTAATTTTAACTCGATGGAAATATGCGTAGAAATATGCATGCGTCTATATTCGCTTTTTTATTTATTAATTATTGGCGTTAAGGGTTATGATATAAGAGGACGGATGAATTGAAAGGGACGTATATAGCGACAGTAGGATAAAGTGGAGAAAAGCGATGGGTGTATCGTGCTGCGAAAAAACGTGTTATTCAAAGTTAAAAGAAAATTTTTCATAAAACTGTAGTTATAGGCCTGCGAATGAAAAGAACAAACGGAAATAGCAAAAATGGGAATGTTAAAATGGATGTGAGTGTATGGTGGGTTACTACATAAATTAGATAGAATTCGGAATGAATAGTTGCAGGCTAAATGAGAGAGAATACGTGTAGGCTGAGATGGTTTTGGGCTCGATGAGAGAACGAATGCTAACGAATCAGTTAAGAAATAGTATAAGTGAGTTAATTGAAGAAATAAGTCGAGGCAGAGGGTAGGCCAAAAAAAAAGTGGTTAGAAATCATCAGGTATATAATAGATATTTGTGGAGTAAACTGCAAAAAGATGATTATGTGAACAGTATGTGTGTGTGTGTGTACGGGAGGGCAAAAATAAAAATAGCTCATGAATTTATTGAAGTTCTCGTGAATTTTATTATTAGTTTTCGGATGTATAATCATTCGTGCTTTTAATTTTTTTCTTGAAGTTTCGGACCCGTTACAGTTACAAGATCTATCTTCAGAAGGTGTAAAGCGCGATATCCTATTGCCGTGGTGACCATATGAGTACATATCAGTATACCTACTCTAGATCCTGTAAAGGATCCGAAACGTCAAGAAGAAAAATGAACAACATGGATACGTTGGGAAAATATACTAAACTAAAAATAGCTTAACTTACTTGTGTGGGGAAAAAAAGATAATACAATATATAAAAAAAAAAAATGTACAATTTAATAATAATATATTTTCTCGCATTGACTCCCCTGCAATATTGCAGATATCATAGCATAATCTCTAAATTAAAAATCCTATAATTGTATGTTATTCGCGGTTTCTATTACTCGTATATATTAATTATCATACATATATGTATTAGTGTTCATTTATTTCATTTATTTAATTAATTTTTCATTTAATATTCCAAACGTGCGAGTAAATTTATTTAGATGGTATTTGTTTTCAGAGACGCGTAGGTATAGATTAATATGAACGAGAGCGATTAAAAAGTTCAATTATCTATTTAAAATACGAGTGAAGAAGAATTTTTGAGAATATACTGTGCAACGTCTGAAGTGATTGTAAAACTTTAAATTTGACGCAGTTCCAAAAGGTTTAACTATAAAAAAAAAGTAAATTTAACCGATCTTTATTGGTTCGACAACGACTACTTCCCAATAAATATTCAGAAGGGCTGACCTAGCGTAAGCCCAGAGTCTTCCTTAAACATTATCTATGTCGCGTATAAAAATGTCAAGTATATAGTAGTATAGATGTGTTATAACATCAACGTGCAATGTGTTATTTATTTCCGAGCTGACATTTTGAGAAATAAGAAAAAAAAAGCTTAATATATACTAATAGGTATAAAATAATATTATATAATATTTGTGTCTTGTGATACCTACTGGCTACTACGATATGTATAATAAATAAAAAAAATCCGCGTTATTTATGTTTTAAAAACCAGTAGATTTGTGAAAAATGTAATATTTTTTTAACCACTGGGTTAGGTTACCTACGCCTATGTTTTAATAATAATTGGACACGTGTTATCACGGGATTTTATTTCACTGTGTGTATACAAGACCGATTATATTCGTGTGGTGTTATTACAGCTTAAATTATAATTTTTTTTTTTATATATATATGAATTAAAATATATTTTTAATATTATGTTGATCGAGGGCTTCTTCTATTATTTTTGTTTGAGTTTTTGAGGATATGTTGAGTAGATACTTAGGGCAGTGAATAATGTTCTTAAGTTATGGAGTTCTGCACGCATCGCATGCAGATCCAAGGTTCATTGCTAATCGTTTATGAATGAGTAAGATGTGAGTGTGCTATTCTATTTGTTACTATTTGCTCTACTTGAATTGTCTAAATATGCCCATTTGTCAATTGTATTTTTTTTTCTCTAATGTCCATTATCTTGATGCTGCATAATTTATAATAAAATCCGTTGATTTTACTATTATAAACCGTGGTTTATATTTTGTTATTTAAAAAAAAAAACGTTTTTCGCCGATCAATTTAATCGTTCAGCACTTTATAACTTTATAAGTTGTATATATACTGTAAGTATATTTGATATATTTTTCAACTCGATTTTAAACAATTTTATACGCCGATGACATTTTTTAACGGGGCTCCATAATAAAATCACGATATGTACCCGATTGCTATAGAAAGAACGTTATTGTATCGAGGGTATTACATTAAAAATGTATACTCATATTATCTATAAGTGTCCTACTTCGCCACTCGGTTAAAAATAAATGACCTGCGGAAAAATCCTGATTGCCCGCGGCAGGAACGGTCTGGATCATCAGGATACCGAGAGAATCCCGATGGCTCGCCTCAATGGCATATTCGTCGGACTGCACAAGTGTGACAATTTTAAAAAATATTTAGTATTTTTTTTTTACTATAAGATCATAATATAAGAATTTAAAAAAAAAACGAGTCTGCTAGTACTCGAGACATTGATGTGTAAACGTCACGTGAGCGGTAAAATTGGAACGGAATTGTGATTGGGATTTGTGAATATTGGTATATTTATTCAAAGTAATTTCATACTATTATTAGTTGTTATGACAACAGCTTACACATTTCCGCTCCATTACCCGAGATTTACCCTCATACCTCCGTAATAGATGTTTACACATCAAAAATGCGAAAGTCATCAACGTCCGGGTCCTAATAATAATTTTTAAAAATTTTTTTTTATTTAGAACTTTTAGTAAAAACTATTAAGTTCAACATTTATTTGAAAATTATAATAATATATAAATTATATTATATTATATATATATACATTTATTTATTTATTTTTGTAATATTATTTGTAATAATATTTATTTTGTTTTTCTGTACTATATTATATATATATAGACATATAGTACAAAAAAACAATAATAATAATGACAATAATACAGCTTAATCATAATAACAAAATTAATTACAAATTAGTTGATTTGATACACGCATAAAAAAAATAATAGTAATAATAATAATAATAATAACGATGTAACAATTATGTGGGATGTTCCTATTATCACCGATAGAACGATTAAAGCAAATAGTTCCGACATTGTGATACATGACAAGAAAAACAAAACGTGTCTTCTCATCGAAATATCAATTCCAGATGATGTAAATAGCCAAATGAAGGAAGCAGAAAAAATTAATAAATACAAAGATTTGGAGCTGGAGATAAGTAGAATGTGGGGTACAATAACAACAAAAACAGTGCCAGTGATAATAGGAGCTTTAGGAACTATTAAGAATGGAATAGAGCAACATCTACAAAGGATACCAGGAAGAATTTGTATGAAGGAAGTGCAGAAAATTGTTCTGCTTAGCACCGCCCACATCTTGCGTAAAGTGTTGGGTTAAGTCGCTGTGAACTCAGGCAGAGATCTGGACTTGACCCACAAATACCGGAGAAAGAGTTCATCCTCCAACTCTGTGATGAGAGTAAATAAATAATAATAATAATAAATAATATACAAGTATATATATTTTTTTTTTTTTAAAAAAGCCCGAATTTTTAATAATTATGCCCCAACAAAAAACAACAACAACGACGACGACGAAAAATCGAACGGATCGAAAACGAGGGGGGGACGGTAGTAAAGCGATACAAGTGTGTAAGAACGCCTGCAAACGGGCCGTTTTGCGGGAACAAGAGCCTTTGCTCGCCGGGAGAGAATATCGCGGTCGGTGGGCCGTACGCCGGCCGGCTCGCGGCGCGCGCGTAAAAAACACGCTTCAGGCGGACGCGCGCGCGCGCGCACGACGACGACGACAGCAGCAGCAGCAGAGCGCGCGGGACGCTCCCGGGGTCCCACCCCGTCACCACCGCACTCGATCCGGGACGTTTTCGCCTCGTCGTCCGTAGTAGGCGAGCGTTCCTGGTGGTGGCGGCGGCGGCGGTGTGCGTAACGCGCGCGCGCGCGCACACAATGCGTTACGGGTCGGCGGGGTCGGGTGCGGTGGAAACAACGGCGGCGGCGGCGGCGGCCGACGACGACAACGCCGCCGCCGGAACAGCTGCACACGCCGAGGGGAACCGAACGCCGAGGCCTCGTACGCGCACTAAATTTAGACGGCCCCGCCGGAGTAGTTGGACGCGGTAGGTGACACGCACGGTCAGTGACGTTACGGGGATCCCTTGTGTGTGCACCGTATTTGCAGAGACGTATACAGACACGCGCGCGCACGTCGTCGTCGTCGTCGCTCGTTCACTCTCACCGGGAACACAAACGAATAACGTTTTTCCTTTTCCTATTTTTTTTTTCTCTTTAATAACGCGCACACGCCCGCTACACGTTCGCGAGACAAAATGTTTGGGTGCTAATTCGTTTTTTTTTTTTTTGTTCTTTTGATTGTTTTATATATATTTTTTTTTTTCACACCGAAAAATCGTTTTTCTTTTTTTTTTTATTCGTTTTGTTTTTATATTATATTCGAATTCTATTGATTCCGCGCGAGCCCGCGCGTTTCCCACGATACATTTATTGCCGTATATAATAATCGGTCACTCGTCATCATGTTAATGTCCGGCGCCATGACGAATCCGGACACCAGCCTGTTGGGTACGGCCGAAGGTCTTGTGGGCAGCCTGGCCAGCCTTACCGCGGTACCCGGCACCGGTACCGTGGTCGGAAGCGGTGGCGGCGGCGGCGGCGGCGGTCAACAAAAGGACACCACGTGGACAAAGCTGTTCGTCGGCGGTCTGCCGTATCACACGACGGACAAGTCGCTCAGGGACCACTTTGCCGTGTACGGCGACATCGAAGAGGCCGTGGTCATTACGGACAGGCAGTCGGGCAAGAGCAGGGGTTACGGATTCGTGAGTATCGTTTAATTGTTTTTTTTTTTTATAACGTGCGTGTGCCGAGAAATATTATTGTCGTTTTTTTTTTTTGTTTTATCCGCTACGTGGCCAGTGGCGTCAGTTATAATAGCGTGTAGTGTTTGTATTTGTTCGACAGATGTTCGAGGTGTGTGTGTGTGTGTGTTTTTTTCCCGTGTAATTTTTCCTCTCCGCTTGTTGTGCGTGCGCGCGTTATCGAAGAATTTACCGCCCGCGTGTATATCGTCGATGCGATGACTGTGACAAAGACGGTAAAAACGTTTTTTTTTTCGTACCTAATACTTGTCGACAAGTACGTGGAGCTAAAAAACCGTCGTCGCTAGCGCGCGCCGTTCGTCCCGGGTTTTTTTAATTAACTCGCTTATTGTTTCGCTCGCGTTTCCCCCGAACCAAATATTATTGCCGGGCTTCTACGCCGCGCGCGACGACGCCACTCCCATATACGTAATTACACGAAATTAATTATTAGTGTAGATTTTATAAAATACATAAATCGGTCGCAATAATAATAACGACTGTTGTAGTACGCGCGCCGCGGCGTCCGAAGGGTCCGGGGTGGGAAAGGGACGCGTTGACTGCGCGCAGACGTGTCGAGAAACGATAATAATAATAATTAAGTCTTGTAATATTTTTTTTAAATACATCGCTTGAACGCGATTTAATAACGGACGAATTGTCGCGTATATACCGCGCGGTTGTTCAGCACTGTTACCGTACGTTACCACTATCAGTGGCGTTCTCGGAAATTTTCAAAGGGTGGTCACGGGGTTTGGATAATTTTTAGAAAAATATGTGGTAGGTGGGGGGCTCTGGACACATTATGACGTTTAAAAATATTATTTGTAATAATTTCAATACGAAAACCGTGTTGTAATAAAATAATGGAGTCCGTAGTCCAAAGCAGAATATTGTTTTTCGGGAGGAAAAACGGCGTTTTTCGACGGCGTTTCTCCGAGTCCGTTTTACCGTCTAAATACCCGGCACGAGTGATGCTTAAAACGCGTTCTCGTTATTATTAGTCGTTACTTAAATACAATTTTTCGTTGCTGAACGTTATTAAAAGTACAGACTCGGCTCAATGGCTCACTTACAGTGTTAGCGATTCACGGAGGAGTTCCGTTAACAGCTGAGGAAGAGTGGTAGATGATCTGGTGAAAATTAGATTTTTTTTATTATGAAAAATAAAAATCGTATTGAATATTGTATTATTTTAAGCATCACTCATACCGGGTATTTAAAACGGACTCGGAAAAACGCCTTCGAAGAAACAAATTTTTTCCTCCCGAAAAATAATTCTGTTTTGCACTTCGGCGGACTACTCAACTACTATTCTACTATATTATAAGATAAATATCAAATTATATACGATAAGACGATGTATATTCATATCTCTTACAAATATAATACGAATTGGTTACAAAAAAAAAAAAACGAAAAAAATACGGCCAATGGGGGGTTTAAACCCCATGACCCCCCTGTGAGTACGCCCGTATTACCACTGTTGTTATTATTATTTGATTCGTCCCGGGATCGAAAAAAAAAATCATAAAAATTCAATTTCAGATTCTGAGCGGAGCGAGGAATGTATTGGTTTTACAATGATGTGTTTTTTTTTTATATACCCAAAAATTCTATCAGAAGGAGTGCTCCGATCTTTTCGTGTATAGCACCTTTTCGGGTCATTTTTCGATTTTCTCCATACTTTTTTCAAAAGTCAAGAAAAACTATCGAAAATTACATAAAAACGCTAAAAATGCGATTTCGTCTTAATCGATTGTCGTTTATTTCTTCGTTTATTTATTACACCGCGACGCTCCGCTCAGAATCGTTTTATCGAATGCAATGATTTATCATTGTTTTCAATTTTATAATAAATACAAAACTCTAAATTCCAAGTAATTCACTTAAGCGATATCCACAACACCCCGTGGCTCACTAACTTTTTTACATTTGAAAAGACCGAAGATATAGTCTATATTATGTAAAAGTTAATTTTATTATTATTATTTTTTAAATTTAATATGTTCTATAAATGTTAAATTTATATATAATATTTTAAGTACGTTGTTTATAATAATATTTGTATATAAATAATTGATTTTAACGGCTAAAAACGACACTCCCCGCTCTAGGGCTCCCCGAAATCCAATAAAGCGTCCCGACGAAATATTGGAAATGTCACTTTTGTCCCGTAAAACGCCAGCCCTGTAATTCTTAAACTGCAATATCGAACGGTCATTCCCTTTATATTTCAATCAATAATATATTTAAAAAAAAATAAATTATTATTATACAATATATAAATCTATTATTTACGTATAAATAAATGTCATTTAAATTGTGATACGATCTCGCTATTTTATTTTTCGGTAAGGAATATTGTATATATTCAGTTATCGACTATTTAACTATATAATATTATTTATTGTTAAAAAAATTAAATACTTCATAATGTACCCGCGTATTAAAAAGAATCGTGTTAAAACATTATTGAATTTCACATTACGATTTTCGCTATTAATTTTAATATTTTTAATCATCTTATATTATATATGTATTAAAAATTAGCAAAAAAAAAAAATGTCCCCCTCTGTGTTTTTTCGAATTAAATCTGCATCTCCATCCCCGGCCGCACAAAAAAAAATTTGAAAATACTCCGCTGATTAGTACGTAGTAACATCGTTGCATAGCGTATATAGTAATACTCGTATATTATCGTTGTGGAGAAAGAGCTGTTTATCTCGTGTATAATGACCAGAGAGAATGCTGCTCGACGATCAAAAGAATATTTTTTTGAAATCCTTTTCGAATTTGGTCCATAAAGATTGCAGTGGCGTATACGAAGAAAAAGGAAGAGATAGTTTTTCAATACCCGAGACCGACGGGACTATAATATGTCCGTTTTATAATTTTACAAAAAAAAAAATAATAATAATAATTTAAAATAATAATAAAAACTGTGCGTTTATGTTTTTCTAGTTATTGTAATTTTATAGAATTGCGTGTAGACATATTTAAAATATTTATAACAAAATTTATAAAAAAAAAAAGAAGTTGTACAAAGTCTATGTAGTTTTCAGCTATGACGTACAGCGGACAATTCATCGATTATTTTATCGAAACAATAATAACGAACGGTGTGGTAACTGCGTTTATATAGTTTTAAAACGTCAAAAACGGCCATTTTTTTTTATTTAAATTTTCTTTTTTTTGATCATGGAGTGAGTTTAAACCCGATCTCCCTGCCCCTAAATAATCAAACCTCTGCCTCGAGATAATTTCTGTACGCATAACTACAGGGCCGGCGTTACGATTTGCGAGGTCCTATTTCCCGTAATATCGTTACAGTAATTACTACGGCCCGGATGATGATGCCCTAAAAAAAACTATTAAAATGCGTTTATGACCTAAAAAACACAAAAAATGCCCTTAAGAAATTTAATTTATAACCTAAAAACTCAAACAAAAAAAATCTTTAAAATTGTTTAAATTACTAAAATTATTTATTTATTATTTTATTAATTACAATTAATATACATGCGTACAATCTGTGTTATTTCGAAAGGCAGTAAAATATTAGGTGTATTGGGTGTATGCGTGTAATATTTATCTGACGTGTGTTTTATATTTCTTATTTGCAGTTTTTTTTTTTCAACATTTTACAGTATAGTTTTTAAACTAAAATTTATGCACGAATGTTAAGTTATAAGCGAAAAAAAAATATTACGTAAAATAATAATAATGTTTTTCTGTCAATCGTTGAAAAATAGTTTTAAAAATGACCTAAAAAGTAAAAAAAAGTCCTAAAAGTGCCAAAGAATGGTAAAAAATGCAAAAATAAAAATTATTTATTTATATTACATTTTTAGCCAGGAAAGCATCACCTAAAACGTACCAAAAAAAAAAATTCAGAAGTCATGAACGTCCGGATACTATAATAATTACGCTTTTCGCTTTATACTTTCATAAATTATTAAAAAAAATTTTCTCGTTTCGATTTATTTCGTTATTTTCCGTGACACTTGTACACTTTATGCTACGCACTACGTACACTGTGCGCAAATTCGTTTTTCTATAGCGCAATATTATATTATATTGTAACTCGATAACGCAATCGATAAAATCCAGTTAAGTTAGTGTATTTTTGTGAAATCGTGTGTTCTTCGTAGGGAGTTTTTTTAAAAATAATTTTCGGTTTGGAAAAGCTGGATCTCTTTAGGGGCAGATGGCAGATGCCGAGGTATAATCAGTACGGTTAGAAAAATTCTAAGAGAACTCATTCAAAAACAACTTAAATTGTTTAGGTGAATTTTTATGAGATTTTTCATCAGATCTATTATTATGCATTTCCTCGATCTATCGGGCAGCTAATACAAAAAATAGCGACGGTGTGGCTTGAACAGAAAGAGGTAATACACGATTATTTTCCCCGAAAACCTTGTCCGCCCATAGTTAATTTCTGCAAATTTAGGATTTTGACGTTCATTCTAACCGTTCTGATAGGACGAGGCCCAGGGACGCTTAATAATAACATTACCAGGGACGCAGTTAAGGGGCAGTTTGGGGGTCCAAACCTCCCTTCCCATTTAAAAAATATCAAATAGTAAATAAATAATAATAAAAATAATTTTTAAAATTTCGATGTATAGGTAGGTAGTATACGAGTACAATAAGTACAAAAAGTACTTTTCAGTTAAATATTTTTCAAAAACAAAAATATATTCCTAATATTGTATACTGAAGATGAATATTTTTTTGTTATACAATTTTACAAACATTTTTTCAACTCCTGATTCAGTCCTAAAATGCAATTTTTTTCTTTTTCATGTCACCCTATTACTAATGATTGAAAATCAAACCCCCTCCCCCCATAAATAATCTATACTTACGTCCCTGAAAATTGTCATCGTACGTTCGAGCAGTGGTGTAGATAAGAATTTTTTTCTGGCAGGAAGTTCAATAGGAACTTTCGAGAAGAAAAAATTGTATTTATCAGTGTAATTTTTAACGAAAAAAAAGTCCCAAAATCGCCGACTAAAACGTCTAAAACGTTTCCCGTCCTAAATAATACTCGTATTGTATAATGTTTTTATGAGAAGTGTATAGATTTTTCAGGAGATATAACGTACACGACGCATTGAGTATTTAAGAAAAACAATCGGATGATCTCGTTTACAGAACGTTTTCTACAATCGAGTAAAAACGAAAACCCAAATGTTTCTATTATCAATTATATATCCATATATATGCAAGATACGATTTTAATGTACTAGGTTATTTGGTTACATCGGAATTCGCTACTATGCTTTCACACGATCAACGAAATACAATATTTCAACATTTTAAATATCGAAAAAAAACGTATTTTTTTGTGGGGAGGGGATTTAGTGAGGGCGGTGGAGGAAACGCTTTACACCCTCTCCTTAGTACCCTCTGCAACCGACCGCTTTCTAGCGACTTATACTTCAATAATCCGAATATATTTTCAATAAATCAATCCGCGGTGTTCTAGAAAAAACGCTTTCGTCGTAGATCTGTGTATACGACGAGTATTATAATAATAATATCGTAATGGAAACGAGTTTATTTTTATTATTATTTTCGGTTGTCTCGCTATTACGGATAGTAAAATTTAAAACTATTCCAGGGACCTTTGTCCAAATGAAATAGTCTTCTACTGCATGAATTTTCTCATGGTATGACATGGTATCTACCTATATAATTACTGACTTCTGAATCTTTTCAATCACACTTTCACAATTCTCAATATTCACCGCATCACCGTGTCATGCTTCAGTTGCTTGGGTAAGAGCCCATTACTGGAAATTATTACTGGAACAACTTTAATGTTATCCAGTCTCCATTGGCTCTTCAGCTCAACTGCCAGATCAGAGTACTTGGATACCTTCTCAATATACGTCTTCTGCATGTTACGATTAAGAGGAACTGAAATATCTACCAACAAAGCGGATTCTTTTATCTTTATTAACAATTACAATATCAGGCCGATTATGTTCTCTTGTACGTGATGTAAGAAAAGTTCTGTCAAAGATGATCATAACTATATCGTTCCCAACAACAGGCTCAGGGCTGTATTGCTAATATTGTGTTTTCTCAACTGGCATATTGTACGTTCTTATTATTATTATTATGTTATATATACGAGTACGTTCGCGTGTTCGCAAATAATACTTCAAGTACAATAATATTAATATTGCGGCAACAGTATAGAGTGGAAAACGTTTGAATAACCACTCGTGCTGCACCTCATAATGCAGGGCACCGCGGACGGAGTAAAGACACGCGCGCTATTTAGAAGTTCTCTCGTTTCTCGTTTCACGCGACGCAGCGTGAAACTGAAAGCGTATATTATACGCACTCGACGAAAGAATGAAAGGATTTCGTTTGTTCGCGTTAAAATTTAAATTTCTTTTCTTTTTAAACAGCCCCGCGTAAAAAAAAATCGTAATATAACAAGCGTGTAAAACGGATGATTTTTCATGGAGGGGGGCGGGGGAAAGAAAAATGTATAATTTTTTTTTTTTACTTAAAAAATAAACGCTCGGTTTTATTCAATTTTTTTCTTTTTCCAAACACCTTGTTATATTGTTAAACGACGAATCCCTCCGCGTTCGTAAAGAAAGAAAAACGAATTGATTTTTTTTTTTATTACTTTTTCCGAATTAAACTTTTCGACCGGGGCAGCGTGAAAAAAAAACTTTTGGAAAAATGCACGACCGCGAATTTTTTCTTTTTTTTTTTTGACAATCGCCGAAACAAAATTAAACGTCCTGCATCCGGCCGGCCGTGCAGTACACACAGGAATTTTATGGTAAAAATTAATACACACGGCTGCAGCCAGTGGCGCGTAATAAGGTCGTGGCAGAGCTAGGGAATCAATATTTTTTTCCGTAAGAACAGATATAAAATCGTTTTTGAAATAAATCTGTGTTCGTTTAAATAAGACTAAAACATAAAAAACGAATTATAGTTCACGTTTCAGATTATTTGCTGCAGGAACGTTTCGTTGAGCGCGTACTTCCTTCAGACGTATGGGCGACATATTTTTTACTTTTTATTTTTTTTAAGGCCGACACACAGACTTAATAGATTTAATCGATTGTCATAACGAACATAACACATTTGGTTAATACTCTGAGGCTGTTCGTCGTCTCTAAAAACCTCGTGTATATCTCTATTCGCCGTCTGTTCTGCAGTGACATTATACACAAAAGCTCGTCTTTCACCGTTTTTCGACCGAATTTTTTACACCGATTTCCATCATCTGATTCAGTGGCGTACCAATTTACGGAAGGAGGGAGATATATCTCCTTCCTTGGGTTTTTTTTAAAACACATACGCGTATATATGGTTATGTTTTATCGCATAATCAATAGGTAATCAATAATTGTTATCGGAAAATCTTCGACTCCGAACGCGCGTTTTCGTGTTTATAAAAATATATATATTTAAGAATTAATACTCTACGAAGGAGGTATTTACTTATTATGAAATATTATTTTTGTATTTTATAATTGATTTAAATATTATTTTAGAGTAGTTCGAACGGAGCTTGTAACGCTGTCCATCCGTAATAATACGTTAAGTTGCATGTGTTGAGGAAATATAGTCGACGAAATCGCCCAAAAAAAAACCTACGAGACTAGAGTTTGTTTTTTAAACCTATTGTAAACGTATGAAAATTAAAGTGACATATTATGTAATTAAAGTGGATAGTGTCTACTTGCTATGTATTTCGAGTGGAGGGAGAACATTTTTTTTTTTTTTTTAGTCATCTCCTCCCTCAAAGAAAACTAGAGTATCACTCTGCAGTGTATTTTATATTAACACGAACAAATGGGTTTTTCGACACATAATATTGCTGCAACGTCAGACCTCGCCACGCGGAACAACCGCTAAATACAATAAATTTGCCGTGCATTATTACTTTTTTTACACCCCCCGGCCAGTGGCGTAACTGGATTGGGAGTGTGCGGAGTTGCATTGTATCCCCTGATATTTTTCTGCGTTTTCAACAAACACACTGTAGAAAAATATTACTACTATAATATTATATTCAATACTATTATATTATTCGACACTTTTTCTGTTACAGTTATAAGTACAGGGAAAAAATGATTGACAAAAAAAAAATTAACGTATAATCATTTTTATATTATTTATTGAATATGAATTAAATGAGTATAGAATAGCGTGGTCGTCGAACATTAAGCATAATATTCCGTAAATCTAATATAAATTTCTGAGTGTAAATTTTTAAACAAAACTCTATTGTATTTTTTTGTTAAAATATAAATTTCTTAAACACCGATATTATTATTTTGCCAGGGGGGGGGGTTAAATAATTTTTGCACCTCCAGTATGTTTTCTCCAGTTACTGACCCTTCCCCCCCCCGCGTAACCGCATCGAGGATATTTATTTCAGCGCTCGAATCGGGTAAAAAAAATGTCTATGATGTTAATATTCGGCGGTGAAATAAAAAACAAATTTTTACCTTACACAAAACACACCGTGAAATTTCAAACTATATGTCTTGTACTACATAAATGATTGTGCGAAACCGCCGTTTACCTTCATCGTTTCCACATTATATCGATAAAGAAATACTCTAAACGCGTATTCCGACCGGCTGCAAGCGTATGTAAATAACACTGAACAGACGTCTACTTATATTATTCATCGAGACGCTTGTTCAACACGGAACGTAGTAAAACAATGAAAAAAAGACGTTTCTTATACTCGCATCGATAAAACATTTGAAAACGGATTTGACTTCTTCGTGAAAATTATACTCTCACGCGTTTCTAAATTTTTTCATTTATCCCTCCAAAAGTGATCGAACTAAAAGAAAAAAAATCGTGTAACGTTCTCAATTTTTAAAGATTTTAAGATTAAAAAAAAAAGTGTGGAAATCGATCTGTAGTGAAATTCGCGCGGTAAGTTCAAACCTGTTTTCAGAAACCTTATCGCGTAAGTCACACACTCGCGTTCGTTTAGACGAGATGTAATATATTTTTTCACACGTTACACAGCTGTTATATAAAACGTCAAATAAATGTTATCATTTTCGCTCCGATAGCAACGCGCGTGTAAAACAAAAAAAAATTTCATATACATAGATTTTGTTCTCGCGATAAAACTGTATAGAAACGGTAAAGGGAGAAGCTAGGTGAAATAATATTATTTAAAAAATAAAACTCTGTCCGAGTGGAAAAGAAATAAGTGGATATAACCGACGAAATGTCGACGCGTCGAATATACGTATTATAGCCGAATGTCAGCCGCTATATCGATTATTATAATATTTTTACGAAAGATATTTTTTTTAAATCCGTATACGCGTTATGAGTATCGCAGACACATCGTTTAAAGTTGAAAAAAATTTTTTTTTTGTTTTTTGAAAACGCTTGTATTATATTTGTCGTAAAACCCTGCAAAATATGTTATCTCGAGTATATATATATTAATAAAAATAAATAAATTCTAGTCGTGCGCGTAAAAATGCGTTTTTTTACCTCATAGGTATAAATAGTGAGGAAAACGAAAAAACCAATATTCTGTAAGCATATATTTTCACAAAGCACAAAAAAGCGTTAACTATAGCAGTGGCAGTGGCGTAATTTAAATTTCTCTCCGGGGGTTTCAAATAAAAAATAGAAATAATATTTCGTATTAATATATGTATATATATATTTTTTGGTAATAAATTAAAACAAACGCCTTTATATATATATATATTACTCATCGAGTAAACAGAACTGACGGTTATTTCGATATATTTATTAGAATTTATAAAACAGAAAATTATAATGTAAACGTCTATTTTTTTTTTTATTGGACACTTCGGTGAGAACTCGTTCAGGTTTTATACCGGGGGGTTGTTCTTTCAGCGAATCGTGTGCACAGCTAAACACCATTACTGTAAGTGTTCCCTGTCGAAAAAAAAGTGTCTCGTCGTGCGCGTAAAAGCTCGTTTTTTTTGTTGCGACGTGAAAGATTGTTGTACGCTTTTGTCGTTTATCGTGCGCGCACAACCCCCCTCGGATTCGTCATCAATATTATTACAATATAATATTTTCTCGCCACGTCGTATAATTCAATTTTTATCCTTCGTCCTCGCTTCGATCCCTTACCGAACCTAACCGACACTGCACGCTGTGGTTTCCTATATTATATACGGCTGCAAACAGGACCACAATTTTTTTTTTTTTTGAGACTCGCTCTCTCATTAAATTTCAGCAAACAAAACTATTTCTACTTTTATTTTTTCTTGTTTACGCAGGTGATTATGGGCGACAGGCCCGCGGCCGAGAGGGCGTGCAAAGAACCGAATCCGATCATCGACGGGCGGAAAGCCAACGTGAACTTGGCTATATTGGGAGCGAAACCTCGTGGAAATTTACAGCCAGGTAAGATAATCGCGACGATGATTTCCTATTGCGCAGCGCACGGGCGTGTTTAGAAGTTCCACTTGCGATTCGGCCAGGCCCGTCGCCAAATTTAAAAAAAAAAAAATGTCATAAATCTAGTACACATATAGGTATATTAGAGTCAGCTCAAAACCAGCGCGTTTTAGATGAATGAAATATACAGTCATACGTTTTGTCTGTAAATAGATATTTAACCGTATATAATTGTAGTGAGTAAAACGAACAAAATATTGTACGGACATTTCACAAAGCACAAACTCGTAGCTGCAGTGACAGTAAATTTCTCTCCGGGCCGGGGTTTAAAATAATCGATTTTTAATTAATCATTTTTGTTTAATAAAAACGAATAAATATTAACTGCACCTCTTGTATTACGTAGAATTCCTCGAGCGAGTCGTTCCCGATTTCCTGTAGATCTTCTAGGTCTCTTTTGTGAGACTGATGAGTAATGTCGGCCACAGTAGCGTTAAGCGTATGTGCAGAATTATATATATATAAATTGACAAACGCGCAATAATATTTCAAATTTTAAATTTCGGTCTTGGGGAGTTTTTAACTCGATACCTCATCTCCACTACCCCGTAAATAAGCCACTGTGGGTAGCTGGTAAATATCGTTTTAAACGGTTAAAGTTTCAATAATAATATTAAATTTCGCGTATATATATATATATATATATATATATATATATATAGAGAGAGAAAAAAAGTGCTGAATATAGCTGAGATCCACCGATCTCTTGGCCAGAGTGGTGCGTTTCGCAAATACAGAAAAGTTTATTAAAACATATTATATAGTTGCGTCTTGCGTGCCGTTTTTTTCCTCCTTCCCTGGGACGTTACCGAATTATCAATTCAATAATAGTAACGACCGCATCATAAGCGATCTCAATGCAAAAAGCTCCGGGTTTTGACCGTCCTAGAGCTACACGGACTACTCTAAACAGAACTAGAACGGAGCGGGGTAAACGTATAAATTACCTCCTTCACAGATGGAAAATAATAGACACGCCACTGTGTGAATGTGGTCGAATCCAATAATCGCTGAATCGAAGAAGGTATTACAGGGACTGTATACAAATGCCGAAGAAGAAGCAATCGATTGGCCGCGTACAATCTTAGAAACAGAATATTCCTTCGACCTTACCGTATTTTACTATTTGCGCGTTTCATTATTTCCAGAACTTTATTGGTCATTTCATCGATAAACCTGCAAAGCTCGTAAAATAATCACAGAAAAATAAACGTCGGTAAAACAAAAGTTTTAACGCGGAAAAACGAGTTTCGCCCTACTCTCTCTGTCTCTCTCTCTGTTATTAATCTAATACAGATATCGCAATAAATTATTGTCGATCGTCTCGATTCTGCGCCGATTTCGAAAAGATTATTTTATACTTTTCAGTACGTTTTCCGAAGTCGTTTTTTTTCTAAAAAAAAAAATATTTTTAAATTTTTTTTTACTCTTGTGTTTCAATGTTTTCGCCTTCGTCCGGATTTCTTTTCTTTTAATTAAATAAATATTTTAACGACTTTCTCGGACGTCAGCGTGCGCAATAACGTATAATTCTGTAATATTAAATATCGTTTAAAACGACCAAAAACCATTGAAAAGTTGGAAAAGACGAGTCCGTTTTTTTTCTCTACACACGATCGCAGTCAAAACGTGCTTCACGAAATTGATTCACGGATCGTTCGAGTATAAAGGTACAAATAGTTTTTTAAAAAAACTTGATAAAAAGCGTCCCGTTTGAAATTTATCCGCGCAACAACGGGACGCGTGGTCACCCTGCAAGTGTATAGTATACCAATCGTCGCGTTAAAGGCCCGTTTATAATGAATTTCTATTCGAATTTTTTTTAGTTTTTTTTTTTTTTGTTCGACCACCGATAAATTACATACCGGTATGACGTCTTGTATTAACATTTTTTTTTTTGTTCACCTTTTTTTCCAAAAGGATAAAACAACAAAACAAAAAAAAAAAAAACTATACTGTATTGTAACTAGTGTTCGGCGGCAGGAGGGATCGACCGCTGTATAACGACATATGGTTTATCCTGTCGGTCTCCCGTGCGTGCGTGCGTGCGTGCGTGCGTGTGATGTGTGTGCACTGCGTATTGCAGCAGTGGCGCGCGGCGCGTGCTGCGGGAGGGGTATACGCGCGCGCGTATCGGCCGTTGAACACTCGGCGAGGTCATTGACTGCGCGCACGAAACCAACAACTGCCCCTGGCCGGTGCTCTCGGCGTGCCAAATTAGAACGAAGGGAACGAAGGGTCTGTAACCCCGGAGAGTTTTATTTTTATATTTATATACGCGCGTAATAATAATAATAATAATGATCATTCACAGTCGCACGTTTCGTGTCTCGTATACCGAACGTTATTATTTTTCCTATACTTTCCGTTTCACCCTAAATAAACCGGATTAGTCGTGCAGTTTTTTCACTCTCTCTCTCTCTCTCTGTACAGTCCGTCGTACATACGGTTAGAAAATATTATTTATATAATATTGTGTACAGTCCGCGCTGGCATTCTGTACGCGAGGCGGCGCACCAGTGTTCCTCACATAAATCTAGACACACGCGTCGCGCGAACACATGCGCGTTTCAGAACGCGTGGCGCATTTAGTGCGCCAACGAACGCTTTATATTGTAATAATTATTTACTCTTTTTTTCTCGCTCCCGCCTCGCGTTTCTCGAAAAAAATATTAAAACAGGAGTGTATGTACACTGCATGCAGGTACATCGGTACACGTATATGTCTCATTTATTTTTTACACGTGACAAAAAGTTACCCATAGCTTAGTCCTCGTCTCCTCGTACCTATAGATATCTATATATACCTATAGAGTGTATAGTGTAGACGTATCTATAGATATCTATATATCTATATATCGCGCTGCCGTCGCCGTTCCAATGTAACTGGCAACGACGGTATAGAAGTGAGAGGACCCGGCCGGGTGGTGAGTAGAGCCGGGTTCATGACGTCACGGTAACGCTCTCGGTGTCGCACAGATTTATAAAACGACCCCAGCCATAAGACATATTATACATGTCAACAAATTTTTAAATTAAGTATGTAAAAAAAAACGAATCGGCGTACTTACGTGGGGAGTAAACTGCTCCCAAAAAGTATCAAAGAAGAAAAGGTTGAAAATTATGTAGTTGTAATAGTGATGTGTGTGTGTGTTTTTTTTATGTCTGTATTCAACAATTTTCCGGTCTTCACGAGAGTATTTTCCGGTATCAAATTGCAACCTATAGTCGGTACTTTAAAGAGGTCATTTTTCGATTTTTCTCAATAATTTTTTTCAAGCGTCAGAAAAAAACTAATACCGAAAAATTACATAAAAAAATCGATTATCGTTTTTTTTTTCTTCGTAATTTCAAAACTTGTGGTCATATAGAGATCTGAAATGTTCACCGAATATGTATAAATATGTTTTTAACGAGTCAAATTTTTTTCAAAAAAAAATCTTGAAACTCTAACTTGACTAGGGCCAGGATTTATATGCATTTGCGTGCTTTTTTTCTTTAGACCAAAAATAGATCGGTTTTCAAGTATGTCCACGATTCGACTTGTTCTCGATTAAAAAGAACATTAATTTTCGCGTGTTTTCAACATAACGGAAATTTTATTTGCGTATTCAGAGATTTTTAAAGTCTATTTCCGAACGGTATTTATCAGGAACGTATTTGACTTCAATTTGTGGTGGAGAGGAGGGGGGGCAAAACGAATGGTTTCTTTTTTAACACCAATCTTTTCTTTTTTTTTTTTTACTAATCAATATTTTTTTGTAATTTAGCCATAAAATTCTGTACGGCCATAATATAATAACATTTTGTGTCTATGAGGGAGGGGCGATCGCCCTTATTGCCCCTCCCTCAAATAAGCCCTTGGTATTTATTCGGTAAAAATGTCTTTATCACGTCTTCATTCGCATCGAAAATATATTAATACCCGAAAATATTACCAAAATCGCGTCATTTAAATACGCTCCAGTAACGTAAAGTCGCGTGATGCGCAGAGAAGTTTCCGAGTCAATAGAAATCCATTCTTCGTGGTTCCAACGGGGGCGTATTTAAAAAATAATTATTTTAAATAATACAGGGAGGTTGAAGCCCCAAGAAATATTTCATGCCATAAATTACTAAATAGAATGTTAATATTAAAAATCTAAACAAATAAATAATATAACTATTAATTTAAAAAAAAACTAATATATATTAATATAATATAATAATCGATTGAGGGGGGCTAAAGTAGGTCTCTGTGGGTCTAAGACCCCCTTAAATACGTCCCTGGGTTCCAGTCGCGCCGTTCGTACTTCATATTTGATAATTTTAAGCAACACGCCGTGTAATATTTAACGTAATAATAAATTAATATCTTATAAATAATTAATAATACTGTTATAATTATTATCTTTTGTCAATACGAGTATTAGTTTCTGAAATCAACGTAAAAAAAAATTTTTTTTTTTTTTTTGCATCCTAACTCTACCGCGCGACGTTCTATAGCGCATTTATTATACGTTGTAAATTGTAATTCATATGATACATATTTGATTTCCGAATTTCCAGCGATTAATACACTCTATATAGGTAACAATATATTTTGTGTACGTCGTAGATAAATCCCATTCGGACGTTTATACAAATTTATATGACATACACGCGTATAAAAACTATTTAACGTTATTAATACAATTAACGAAAACGAATCGTGTTTTTCGCGTTTATAAAACTCGAGAAAACTTTCTTTTTCCCCGCCAAACGTTTTTCCCCTCGCGCGTTTCATAAAATATTATGATGCGGCGCCCATAATCCTTCCGCCACCGGAAGCCTATATTATTATAATAATATTTTTAACGTCAAATAATTATAATTATTATAAAACATTATTATTTATACGGGTGTGGAAAAAAAAATTTTTTGTCAGCTCTACGGAAACTTAATGTTCTCTGGGATACTGAATCCAAAAATTTCAATGTCATTTCCCTTCATCGCGTACTGTTTTTTTTATTTTTGCAAAATAATAGGGGTTTACAATAAATAAAAATAATCGTAACAGCTATGAAACAAAAAAATCACTAATTTATTTATTATATCTAATTAAACACCGTTCGTTGCCAACAATTAATAGTAAATGTTTTAGCACTGCACGATTGCCTCAGCTCCTCACACTACCTAAAACCCCACATTACCTATCCACTCAATTATTTAGATTAACACTTAAATTAAACTATTAATACGAGTTTTGGAAAAAAAATTTACGTCAATGAATATCTTTTATTATTTTCTCCGAGTTTAGTGAGTAAAAATCTATAAGAAGCAGTAAAAGAATCCTATGCAATTTTTTTGTTCGCAGACCTGTAGTACACTAATTATTATCATTATTATTCTATAGAGCTGACACTAACCGTTAAATTTGATATTGGCAAAATTTCGTAAGACGAACATCGTTGTTATACTCAGTGCCGTCTTAAGGCATGGGCCTGAGGGCCGGGCTCGGGGCCCCCAAATTCTAAGGGCCCCCAATTTATTTACAAAATAGCGTATTAATTTTTTTTTTTTACTTAAATATTTAAAAAAATAAATGAATCTTCAAAGATAAAAAAAATATTTAAATTTTAAATTATTAAAATTTTGAAATTATCATAATAAACAATAAAGTAACCGAGTTCCTAATAAAAATTGGCGTTTTAGTTTTATTAATAAAGTATAATATTTTTAATATCTAATATACTTGTCATATATTATGTGTTAAAAAAAAATAGATATATATGAATATATCATAATTTAAGTATTCAAAGGTCCCAAAATATTTTGGCCCCTTGAGCCTCACATAACCTTAAAACGGCTCTGGTTATACTGTATATCCTATTTCGAAATAGAATATTATTTTATAGTTTTTATTATATTTTTTTTTTCGCGTCGCGGTGAAACGACGACACTAATCGAATATGACCTCAATATCGTGTATAGGTACGTATCAATTAGTGTTACGAAAAACGGTACGAGTTTTTTTTTTTTTTTTTTTAAACACTCGTTTCGTACAAAATAATGACGTGTTAACGCTTCTATGAATAATTGAATCGTTCGAAATGGACGCGTATGCGTATACAGAATACGACAAAGCTTCGACATAATATTATTTCGATGGATAAAAATAATATCGAATATTATACGAGACGTATTATAAAAAAAAATAATAATAATAAAAAAAAACCCGTCGAAAACCGACGTACTTTTAACCCGTGTCATCGTGAATTAATAATAACCGCGAGAAACAGCCTTGTGTGTGTTCAGTTTTTCTGTATTTAAAATATTTACCGTTGGCCGCAACCACCACCTGCCCACCTACTCTTATATAAAATACAAAACAAAAAAAAAAAACGAAAATCAATACAAATATTATATAATATTACGGAAACGACGACGGCGACTAGGACGACGGGTGTATATCTGCAGCGATTATTATGTAATAATAACGATCATCTGATATTTATATACAGTTTTAAAGTTTATGCACAGAATCTCCGAGAGATTTAAAACAATAAAATATATAAACTTCGTCGCTCACCTCCACGTAAACGACGTTCGTGCGTTCACGTTCATATTTTGTGAACGTCGTTCGTTTCCCCATTTCCAAATACAATGCGTATGGGTACGACGTTTATATTTTTATTTTTATTTTAACGAATCTGAACGATTTTCACGTCGTTCACATTCGTTTATCTATTCATCGTAATATATAAATATTAATTGTTACACAACAACGTTTTCCTATAATTCCTATTACACATTATAATTATTGTTTGTCAGTGGTTTTCCAATTCTCGCCTCTCCTACAGTATAACACCTTTGTCTGGATAAACGTGTATCATATACGAGAAAAAAGACTATCTCTGAGCAACACTTAAACTTCTAATGTGTAATAATTACACGTCTTCCACTAATGTCAAACTCCTCATCAACAAAACTCTGTTAAATCCAATCCGGACGTACGGACTCCAGCTACGGGGAAACGCAAATGGGTCTAATTCGAATAAAATCCAATCGTTCCAAAACATTGCCCTAAGAAAATCAATAAACGCTCCCCCATATACATAATATAACAAATAATACTCTCCGCGTTCACATCTGAAATTAAAAACGATCCACGAAGAAGCTAAACGCATCTATAAAATATTCCACGTCCGTCTTTCATCTCACGTTCAAATCATCTAATAAAAATAAAAAATCTATCGTCTCTGTCGATTCCATGCAGTCCTCCGAGACGCTTAAAACGAAAATGGTGCGAAGAAATCTTTTACAATGGTACGAACAAATCGAAAATTAAATAAATTAAAAACACGTCGTATCTTTTAACACTTTCAATTCAAAATTAAAGTGTCATCACTGCAGGGTGGCTTCTTTCTTCACTATTTGCATTTATCACGTCATTGTTTTTACTCGTAATCGTATATTATACTCGTTGTGTCAACTGATATAGATTGTATATTTCATGTTCAAAAAAAAAATATATATATATATATTAATTGTTTAATCACCCGTCTCGTTGAAATACCTAACAGATAACAGAATAATATTGTTTTCCTATGTACACGAATTGTGTGACAAAAAATCGTCGGTAAACAATAAATATTAGGAGAAATCTCCATTAATCTTCGCTATAATTTAGTAACAATAAAATTAAATATTATTCAGTAACAGTTTGTTGTACACTTTCATCGGTTTTTATACGCGATAATTGTAATTAACGATCAATTCTGTAAGTCCTTTTTTGTACAGATTGCGGACGAGTAGCGATTGATAAATACAAATAAAATTAAAAATAAGGTAGCGAGCCACGCGGTTTTGTGGACGTCGCTCGAGTGAATTACTCGGATAGAGATTTTAGAGTTTTGCGTTATTACTACCTATAAATTTGAAAGTAACGCGCGATAAATCATTGCATTCGATAAAACGTTTCTGACCGGAGCTTCGCGGTTTAATATTATTTATTATTAATAAAGCACGAAAATATAGTGCGTATATGGAATTCATCGTTTTAATAGTATTATATCTTACGATAAACCTAGGTAGCTAAAAATTTCAACTCCCCAATACCATTAGTTTCGAACGAACGTGTAATTCTCTACGAAAAATAAAATACGCTATGTCGAAAAACTCGGAACGTTTATAAAAGAAAATGAACGATTTTCAAAGATTTTTTTTTAATGGTATATGGTCGATGTACGTAACGTACTGACAGCTTAAGCGTGGTATACAATTTTTAAGCCTCGACATTTCCTCTTTTACGAACTAAATACAACGAAACCTATAATTGCTATAATAGTAAATAATGGCCCAAAAATTGAAAGGAATTTTTTTGAAAACATTTTTTTCCCCCGATATAATATGAAGTTACGTATTTGATGAATACTTCGAGTTTCTATACGTACGACGTATTTAACTTTTAGTTACTACTAAAATTACCGAAAAATTACAAAAAAAAAAAGGTAAAAACGCAATTTCTTAAAAAAAATCGATTACCTATCGTTATTCTGAAACTAAGGATCATAATATAGAGACGTGAAATTTCCACCAAACATGTAACTTTGCAATGCGGAATTTTAATTCTAGGCTATTTAAAGCAATTGTAAATTTTCAGGTATTTAATTCATAAAAGAGGTAATTTTTGGTTTTGAGGCTTAAAAATTTACCAAACAAGGTCAGACGCGTTTGTCACTTCAACTATATTCAAAAAAATCGTTAAGTCACAATTTCTTTTTTGTAACCATTTCGAATTGTTCAATAAAGTGCATTACGCACCGAAGTTCCGCAATTTATCGAACGCAATGATTTATCGCCGTATCGCTTTCAAATTTATAGTTATAACAATACGCTCAAAAAAACTTTGTCAGAGTATAATTCACTTGAGCGTCACATCCACAATACCCCGCGTCTCGTTACATTTTCGCTTTTTTTAACGCGTTGAACGCGAACGAATTCGATATTTTGAAGCGAACACTTCGGAACCACTGAACTCAATACACGGAAAGCGTATTTTGTATAATTCTCGTATATCAAAAATATGGACACCTATATAATGAGCCGCCATATGCATTCCGTTTTATTACCGACTTCATTATGTAAAAATAACCGATTTTGGCGCTAACATCGATACTCTGTGAGCACGTCGTTTTGTGTCCTGTTATCTCAAAGTAAATAATAAAAATACGATAATTCGTGTCCTGTTATATCAGAGTAAATAATAAAAACGCGATAAATATCATGGAAAAAATTATATTTCATCGTATCTTCCACGATTTTTATATCTTATATAGAATGCATATGGCGGCCACCTATCCGGGGTTGGGGGGGGGTCGTATTTTGATCGATACACGCGTTCCGTGTGTTGAGTTCAGTGTTCGGAACACTGTGTATTGGCTGGTCCGCTTTATCTTTCGCATGAACACGCAGTGCCGCCAGTGTTCGCACATGTCGCGCATACGGACCGCGCGTTTCGATGCCGAAACGTTTTCTATACATTTGCCCCCGCCCCGGCCCTGCACGCCGCACAGTTTCTGGCCGACTTCCCTGCCCCCCTCCCCCTGCGTCACGAATTCGCTCTGTGGGGGACGGGTTTTCGTTTAATAATCGCCCGGAGGGTTTTAAAAATGCAGTCTCGTTCCGACCGTAAACACCCGTGCGGCCAGACCGATAAAACGGACGATTCCCCTCCGTACGTCCACCCACCACCTCCACCGCCACTCCGCACTCTTAGCGACACAACAACTACACCCCTCCGTCACGCTGCCGCCGCCGCCGCCACCACTTGCATTCGCGCGCGGTCTTCGCTTCACCGCCAAAGTCGTCACCATGGTAACGGAAAACGCATTTGGACACAAAAACCCCGGCGAAACGCGCGGAACACGCTATAAATGTATATAACAAGCGAAATAAATTTCCCTTAATCCCTGCCGGTTTTCCCCGTCGACGTCCCCCTAGCGCGCCGATAAAACGTCAACGTCGTGGTATTGACTGGTATATAGTCGGTAGTGTGTGTGTGTTTTCTTTGTTTTTCTTTTAAACCGACAAATACACTAATGAAAACCAAAATATACGGTCATAGACTCAACGGTGCGACTTCAAGGGGGTTTGCTTCGGATAATTAGCATCCTCTATATCGAAATAAGCGACTCCATCCCCCCCCCCGAAAATAAAAATGTAATTCGAAAATTAGATGTTATATCTATTCTGTACGAGAATATAACGTCTCATCGCAGTGGCGCCTACCGCGTCGTAGGTTTCCAAGATTACCATAGACCAGCGGTTCCCAACCTGAGGTACGCGTACCCCTGGGGGTACACGAGATGATCTCAAGGGGCACTCGAAAAAAAAATTGGATAATAGCGGAAAAGTATGAAATATATGTTATTAAAAACGAAAACTTGTGTCACACAAATAATAACTTAGTACTTATGTGAAAAAGTTTAAAAATTATAACGGGGGGTACTACTGTCAAAATATTAAGCTTAGGGATACGGAAGAAAAAAAAAGGGTTGGGAACCGCTGCTATAGACAACTGCACCCGTAGTCGAATGTAGGCGGGTAGGTGGATGCGGGTCGTCTTGGACGGACAGCAACAAGTACACGATTGGAAAAATCACAATATCATATGAAAATTAATTGTGATGACGTTGTCATTAACGATTTTAGTAAAACAAGTAATCTCGTCGTATATTTAATGCGTTAAATCCAAAAGCCTTTGTACGTACTCATTTATTTTTTAGTAAATATCAGTAAAATTTATTTATTATTTTTATTAGTATTTTGTATATTATTATTTACGAGTTCGAAAATTTCGAAATGTACTTTTACTGCGGACGTTGAAACGTTTAAAGTGGTAATATGGACAACACGGCATTGATTTTAACAATTTATTTTACAATATTACTGATATTCGCGAAAAGATAGGATGATAATTTTTTCTTCACAACTTTGACCGTTTTAACGGGGAAGTGGTGTCCATTCTCGTCTCCCGTCCCAGAACCAAAAGAAAAAAAATTTTACGACTTACCAAACTTTACTAATAAACTCGAATACGAGTATAAAAAAAAAATTGAAAATATGCTACTGGTAGTGAGATGAAAAATCTGTGGGCGCCACTGTCTCAATGATTTATCTAGTATTTGTTAGTTAATTTAAAGTATAATCTTATTTGTTTCTGACATTGATGGCAATAATACATATACGCATATTTTTATTATTTATACGAATAATGTGATAATAAAAATGGCTTTCTCTTTTATTTAAATGACATTTCTGGGAGATACTTTTTTTTAAGTACTTGGTCCCGTAGTGTGTACGTACAAAGACAAGTAAATGGTATACCGGGGAGTGTTGGGACGTTGCCTCACGCGAGTCGACAGTACGCACAAAAACCAGGAACTCAAGCACCTCTCCTCGATCAAATGTCTATAATTGCGTATATAGATATACAGCCGATGAGCGTATTTATTAATGTGTGTAGGTATTTTCGACGAATGTCAATGGGCAAAGTGAACCGAATCGAAAAATAAGAAATATTATACATATTATAAATCTATTTAAAATTGACACGAGTGTATTATATGATAAAATTATACACGAGCCAAATTAATTTTAAGCGTAGGCGACGCACTCGGGAATAATTTAAGAGGGAGCGAAAATTTAATGCGGATCACCGAGCCGTGCAGGTACGCTTCGCCACCACACCCCCTCCTTATAATCCCAAATAACGCCGTTATTTAATTAAATTCAAAAAAAGAAATGAAACGAACATTAACAACGTAATATTATAATAACGGGAGTGTCACTCGGAAGATGTCAAAAAACACGAGCGTAGCAATATTGTGCAGGGTTTGTAGCAAATATTCTTAACCTAAAACATATATACGCTTACATACTTTTTCTAGTACTGACTTTTTCAAAAATTTTAAGGTATTATATTTGTTAAAATGTTTTTTTTTCCGAGTACAATTAATTATGTATTTTGAATAAAATAGAAATAACAATGATTATGTTAATATGTGTTGTGAATGTCGCTTTTATGTGCATTACTTGGATAAAGATTTTAGAGTGTTTTGTTATAAATTTGAAAGCAATGATAATAGTCATTGCATTCGATAAAACGATGCTGAGCGGAGTTTCGGCGTAATATTTAGGGTCATATAAAAAAACTAACTCTTTTTTATGAATTAAATACCACGAAAGCAATAATTATTGCTATAAATTGTCCAAAATTAAAAAAAAAAACGTTTTTCCTTAATAAAATATAACGTTACCTATTCGATGAATATTCCAAATTTCTATACCCATTAGCTACGAAATGACGAAGAGATAACGATAATCGATTTTTTTAAGAAATCGTGTTTTTACATAATTTTTCTGTTGGTTTTTAGTTTGTTTTTCAGGCGCTTTTGAGAAAATCGAAAAATGACCTTTCTAAAATACCAACTAGATGTAATTTATATTTGTTATGTAATAAAGATCGGAGCACTCCTTCTGGTAGAATTTTTGGGTGCAGACGTTAATAAAAGAAAAAAACACAACATCGTAAAACCAATACATTCGTCGCTCCTGTTAGAATCTAAAAATTCGTGATACTCGTTAACGTGAAAAATCGCATTTATTTATCGCGTACACGAGCACGGTGATGGTTAACCATAATACTGCAAGTATATGTATAGAAAAACATTTTATATAGCAGGATTACATTTTCAAAAACGATTTAGAGAAAGACCTGTTGGATATTATTTTATACGTTTACTACACAGTAAATACGCTCCTCCTACTGAATACTGCACCGCAGTTGCGATTTATTCCGCTAAGCGAAATTCACTTAAACAAACGGATCGAGTGTGCTCTGCTTTCAGAATACTAATAGATACACGAGCTGTAGGCACGACCCTCGCACAACATTAGCCTTTTACGAATGTAAACGTTTTACCTGTAGTCGCAGCCGTAGCCTTTGAATACTCCGCGTACCGCGTGCAACGCATAAATTAATAATATTTATTTCGCATTTAAATATTCCGAACCAGCTGTTATTATTATACTCAACTATCTCTCTATATATAGCACCGCGTATGTTTTATAAAATTTTATACATCTTTTTGTTTTTTTTTTTCAATATAATATCGTGCGTCGAGATTAAAACGATTTAAATTTTTTCGATTTTATAACGGACCCGTAGACGAAATTTTATGATTAAATACGAGGAATAAAATTGAGTAATTCGCATTATGGCTGAATTCCATTTTATTTCTCAACAAAATACTACAATACAATTGTACAATTTCGAAAGGGGACGTCATTTAGGGGGGCAGCGTGTGCACCTCTTACTTTTAATACGGTCCCAACTGGCACATAATGGTACTTATTAATGTGTCGAAAAAAAAAGTGAACGATATTGATCTAGAAAAAGTTGTAGATCGCTAAACTTAAAAATTGCTGGTATCCGCTTATTTAAAATGTAATAAATTTTTTTTTTTTTTAAAGCTTCATGCTTGTACAAAAGTTTTAAATATTACGTGCTTTTTTTCTCTTTTTGCTGCATATGTAATCTTCGAATTTTTTTCACGCATTACTTTTAAGGGTAGAGTAATATCAATTATTTGTTAGCTTTTAAATTGCTATTCATGTTGATTGATCTGCAGGGAAAAAATCGAATAACGTACATATTATATCTATTTTTATATGGCCTGATAAAATTTCAAAATGGCCTACTTAAAACTTAGCACAACCGAATAAAAAAACAGAAATAACGCCCCTGAATACGCGGCACGCCCATCGATATTATAATAAAAAATAAATAAAAAAATACGGACAATTTTGTCGTGTATTTAGGAACTAAAAAATAATTATCGGTATTTGTAAAAACAAAAACCCGCGAACAAACTATACGCGGTGTACACTTCTGGAGATGGCTCATCTCAGACGCGTATATTAATTAATGCCGAATATGACGTATACAATTTCTTGCACGCAGGAATATTGTTTTCTGCGCTATGTATATGTGTACGATTAAAACTTTTATTTCCTGCAGATGCTGCGTTATTAACCATCTCTCATCCCGTTTTACCTTAACCCGCACAAACACACACACACACATTTGAGATATAGCCCTTCTCTATAAACCGTTTCGTTCTCCTAGCAGTCCCTCGACGTATCATCATTTCATCTCATTTCTCACGCTCCGCTATAGCTATTCGCGTCTGGAACGTACACCCGAGGCCCTTTAAACTCCCGGTGTGTATTATTATCATTATTATTTACTCTTCGTTCGTACATATACATCACACGTATCCTATAAATGACTTTGGGAGACTGCTGCTAAATATCATTGTTACGCATTAAATTAAATATACGAAATAACTCCAGTGCCCGTCTCCGTTAACGATTTCCCTCTCTCTCTCTCTCTCTCTCTCTCTCTGAAATATTACATATTTAACAATGAACAATCTTAGCCTATTCATTATTATCCATACTGTTTACGAGATGACGATCGAAATACGATTTCGCTGCGACGTTGCACGGTCTATATAATATTATTATAATTATTACGGTATGAGAAATGCTCAAGTAAAAAAAAAAAAAACTAAAGGAGTCGTTACCAAGACGCAGTTTGTGACGTAGGTAATATCGTTGACAAAACTTGACCTTGAACTTTGACAGAAAGAGAAAAAAACCAATGTTCGTCAACTACTATATGCAATAGAAAGGAAATTAAATTTTCAAACCAACTGTATACAGGCGTGTTTTTAAAAAAAACGTTTCACAATTCAGGCACTGATGATTTTAAACATTAAACAATCATATTTGTATAGATATAACAGCAGAATGTACATTTCACAGAAAATATGAATTATACCTATATTAAGCGAAAACGATAAATCCGTGAAAATTTTAACTGATAAAAATGTTGTTCGTGTAAAAAAATATATGTATTTATCAACGCGTGATAAAATACTTGTTTACTTTGCCGAGATATTTACAGCGAAAAATTAAACATAATTTAAGGTTAATGTATAAGTGCTAAATGTTTAAAAGTATACGAACCGTTTGCGGATTCGTCTGCAGTATGCTTTCCGATTGTCATAAAATTTTTCAAAAATAAAAAATTCGTTATTTTTCGTTCTCGAACAAACGTTAAGTATTAAAATACATTTTTTTTTTTTTACCAAACTATTCGTAAAAATATCCTGTAGATTTACAATTTTAAAAAAAAAACATGTTGAGTTGTTATTATCAGTTATGTAACATTAAAGATTACTAGTAAAAAAAAAGAAGCCCCCCCCCTCTGAGAATTATGTCACTACACGTGCATACGATTATTCGATTTATTACGCGTCGTTAATATAATTTGTTGTGTTCGATAAAATAGTTGTGTTCCCGATAATTTTATAATTTTCCAAAACAAATTATAAAAATTAAATAATATAGGAGTATCAGAAAATACGATTTTACTATATAAAATAAAGTCTTAATTATGTCGTCCCACTCGTCGATTTTATATATAATATAGTATTAATAATAAATTATTTGAGTGTGCGCAGTGCGCGTAGGTTTCTTCAATTCGGTGTAATATATAACGTGACTACACTTTTTTCCCACTCTTTTTTTCTCCCTCCAAACCATTTACGATTGACCGTTAAATATTTTTCGGTCAGTATACGGGGACGATACGAATTTAAAAAAATAAAATAAAAAATAATCGCGCTCTTTTTAACCGAACAGATCCAGTGGAGAAAAAGATCCCCCGTTATTATCAGCTACACAACCTAATTAAACGGGCGATTTTTCCTCCCGAAAAGTTGCGCAGTCTCATTCTATATTCTCCGTCTAATACACTTCCTCATCATCTCCTTCGTCCTCGTCCTGCTTCGTGTGTAGAATCGAACGACGTCGGTCCATTTATATTAGCTTCTAAAAAATATTTTTTAGAAAAAGAAAACCTACTTCGAAAAACGCAATAAAAAGTATGAAATAATCAATAACCTTTTCGAAATCGGCGCCGAATTTCAAACAATATTACATTGCAGAAACGCATTTTAGTAATGTAATACAGACATTGCAGTTAATTAATATATTGAAATAATGAAATATGTACGTGTTTTTCTGATATTGTATCCATCAATAGTAGCAACTGGTTATGCTGTTGTCCGCTAACGGATCAGTGTCGATTGTCTGTGTACTAATGGCATAGACGATGGATTTCTCGCAATCGGCATCGTACCCGTGTTGCTATATGTGCTAGTTTGGCATCAAATGCCTATTATTTGAAGAAGGTTGTTGCATTTAAAGTTCTTTTTAAAGCGTTTTTTCTAATCACTGCATAACCAGTTGATACTGTTGATGAATGTACTATCAGAGAAACACATATTTCGATATATATATTAATTAGTTGCAACATCTGTATTAGATAGATAAATTGCGTTTTTGCAATGTAATGTTGTTCGAATTTCGGAACCGATTTCGAAAAGGTTATTGATTATTTCATACTATTTAGTGCGTTTTTCGTAGTCGGTTTTTTTCTTCTAAAAAATATTTTCATTTCATCCTTTTTAGTCGTAGTAGTCATAGTAGTTATATCGTGATTCCTGTTCCTACATTCGGCTGGGTGTTTGGGTGGAACTCGCAGCACAACCACCTCCACGTGGCGATGCCTGGGTTATTATTATTTTTTTTTAATATTAATAAAAAAATAAAGTCAGCAAAGGGCTACGTGATAATTTGTGGATCAACGAGATGGAGTGGAGACTTCTGTAATCATAAGAATGGTGGCGGGATAATGAGTAATTAACTGCTGACTCTTTGTAGTAAGTTCATATGATAAAAAAACTAAATAAGTACAAAAAACTAAATTACTGGCCGAATACTGGACTAATCCTCACGAAATCGGAGCGGGACCACCGTAAGTTGATACTCTTTCATATAAAAAGAAAAAGATTCATCCAAATAGGTTGCTGCTGATCCAAAAAGAATCGAATTTCCTTTCGTACCGAATTGCTCCTGCGCTCGAGCCGCGTGCGCACGGCTGCACGTGGATAACAGCGAACAAGCAATTTCTTACGATTGCGCAACAGTTTACCTGAGCCACTTGAGCTGCGTCCAATTTATATTTCGGACGACAAACGGTTTATTTCAAGAAACGAGAATGCCCGGTGGTAACCACTGGCAGGGCTGCCTGCTGCTGCGCTGTGACAACTGACACCCATACACTCGTCATTCTACTGCATGCACATACTTCCAAGCGGTCTTTAAAACGATGTCTAAATTTAAACCCGAGCGTTTGTCCGCGCGCGCGCGCTCGCGCAGCCAACGCGTAGCTTATAAATATAATACGTTAATATGCTCCGTCACGAAACGTTTGAAGAATTCGTTTCCTTTTTTTTTTTTTTTGCTCCTGTTCAAAGAAATAATGATATTCCCGTACGCGACACGAGAAATTAATAATAATCATTAGATTTAGGACATTTATGATTTTGCGTGTTTTTTTTATTTTTAGGTTGTCCTATAACTTCCATTCTTATATAGAAATACGTTCTATGTTCATAATATCGAAACATTTATTTTGCGTATTTTACAATTTTTATTAATAAGCGCATAATATTTTGTGTTTTTTTTTCTTCTGCTTTTAAGCGAGCGTTTCACGATTTTTCAATACAAAATGCGAAAAATTTTATATTATTTATTTATTTATTTGTTAATAATTTACGAGCTGAACCCTACGAATGCATAAAAAAATAATTAAAAATTACATATACATTTACAAATTAGTAATAACTGAGAAAATATATTTACGTATATAAAATTTAAAAGGCGGGGTCCGTATTGGCGATAAACATAATACGTCGTATTGACTCATTTTTCGTGTAGTTACTTTGGCATTGGGGAATATGAAAAGGCATAAACAAACGGCAAGAATATTGTGGTATTTTAAAATTAATAAGAGATAAGAGAACTGGAGAGTCTATAGTATTAGTTAATAAACCGTTCAGAAATTTCTTACCTAACATCCGTCTACGGTCCGCTAATGAAATTAAATTAAGATGATTTACGACGGGCGCGTAGTCGTGAGGAGGACGTGTAATGTCCAAAATAAAACCAGAAAACCTCAAACATTATCGCTGGACTCTCTAGAGCTGAAGAGAACCATTGGCCGTGTACGGGTCCCAAATTACGGAGCCGTACTCCAAAACGGGACGAACAAGGGCACGAAATAGCGTCTTAATTGAGTTTATTGTAAATTCTTTGGCCAAATCTCATAACAAACCCAAGAACTTTTGAAGCTTTACTGCAGCATATCGTATAAATGTGAGGACTGGGTTCCAAAAAAACTGCCGAGTTTAAATCCAAAATCAATAACATAACCATCAGAACCCTGCAAAATATGATAATGATATAGTACAATAGGGATCGGCTTCTAACGAATGCCATTAGTTTACATTTGACTACATTATATTCTCGTCATTTTATATATTTTATCAACACTGAATCCAATCCTATTTTGGTTATCTTTACTTAATAATTTATTATTGTTGAAAATTCTATAACGGAGTAAAAGTATTAGAAATAAAATTTTCGATCGCAGTAATATAATAATTTCATATATCTTAAAATTTTACTTATAGGTATTATTTTTTTATTTATACTTTATAATATTTTATATACTATTAAATTTAAATAAATTCGTCTTTTTAAAACTGACTCTGTGTCTATATATATTTTTCAATTTTTTCACGCGTATTTTTCAATTTTTTTTTTTTTTTGTGCGCAAGTGCATACATATTTATACATTATTTTTAGATCATAAAAACATCCTAACCCCAATAGTTATTGACTCGTATAGGTAGTGCTGCAGCGTTTGCGCTCGCAGAACGAAACCTTACAGTCAAAACGAAACGTGTGTGTATGTGATGTGATACTATATATTGGAGCCGCTGCAGGCCCGAAATCTTACTCGTACCTACGGTAGGTGTAAAAAGCGTACAGGTGTATCCATTTTTTTTTTTTTTTTTTGTTCTCTAATGAAATTTACATAACAAAACGCGATCGTAATTCGTAGTCGTTGTCGTTGTAGTGTACGACTCTCCTATAATAATAAATGAAAATATGTAAACGCGTACGGCGCGTTTGTTACGGAACGAGAGCGCGTTAAGCGCGCGTGCAGCGTGTCTGGTGTACAGTCATGTATGCCGTGGCCTTCGCTATTAATAAATTAAAACAAAACCGCGTGTATTTAGTCGTCGGTATATCACGTTAAGATTCGTTATGATAATAATAAGCTAGGATTTTTTTTTTTATTATTATTATTGTTTTGAGTGCACGATATTCCGTTTAATTTTACGTTCGATAATATTAACGAGAAATATCCGAGCGATATCTCTCATATAAAAAAAAAAACATTTGAGTACAAAAAAGACGAAAATGAAAATGTCCGAATATATAATAATAATTTATCGTTAAACGTGTACGACTCCGGACAGATAGCGTACTTATCCCAACCCCCGATTAATCGTCTCGATCGATCGATCGACGACGACGACGACGACGGCACCCGAAGACGATAACCTCGATTTCAGCGTTCTATCACACCGTACAACGGCGCAAAAATTATTAAAACTAATTACGCGTATACATTATTATTATTGTTGCCGATATTACGTCTGCTATGCGCTGCGTCTCGGGGCGAAACGCGATTTAAAAACCTATATAATATAGGAACTAGAGAAGCCAAATTTTTGATATTTTAATCGGCGGATCCGATGAAATAATCGAATAAGCCGTGTAGTTTTTTTTTCTTCGTACAATATTTTAATAAAATCTACTTCCTCCAAACGTTTGTAGAACTTCTCATCTTTCCATATAATATGCAAATACGTCTTATTAATTTGCGTTTCCAAGTCCAGTGTAACACGCGCAATATCGAATGTGCATTATTCACCGATATTTTCCGCGCGAAACGTCTAGCAGCAGCAGCAGCTGCTGCTGTTCTTACTACGAATACGTTATAGGTACGCGTGTAAATATCTAATTAAAATTGTTATCGATCGTCGTATTGCTCGCTATAAAGTCATTATATTTATGACTTTTAAAAACAAAATTACTGCAGTAATCGTTGCGTTTGCTTTATGCGCACCTTACGTAAAATTTCAAATGAAAATCGAAAATAAAACCAATCCACCGCGCTGCACCGTATTAATTATTTATTTTCATTTTTTTTTTTTTTTTTTTTAACTAAATACAACGCACGCGACTGGCAAGTGCGGAGTGTAAATTCGTCGTTTGTATAAAACGGTGAAGCTATATGTGTGTGTGTGTGTTTTTTTGTGTGCATACATATTTATACATATATGTTAACGTTGTCGTTTCCGAGGTCGTATACATATCCAACGTAATAACGAACAAAATATTATGTATTACATTGTACACGTTATTATACACGATTGGACTGTTTTCAATACCGTATTTTTTTCTCTCCGTCGCGATACGCGTCTCTCGTATATTCCTACATAGAAATATCCTTTCCTGCAGCAGCAGCAGCAGCAACATCAGGTCCCGACTGTTTGGCAACGGTTTTCGGCTATTTTTACAGTCGAGGCTGTTTTATGTCGTCTTTTTTCGCGTTTTTCGTTTTGTCAACGGCTCTTTCTTTATTCCGCTATATAGCCGCGACTATATGTATAATATTACGTGTGCTAACAATATTAAGGCGACCGGAGTAGGGAGCATACTTGACTTTCCAACAGGTCATATACGCGCTGCCGGACGCGGACCGACGACGCTGCCAAATACCCGATTCCCACGTGTACTCGCGTATATGATTCATTGTCGATTTTTCAGCAGCCCCTATTTATAGGCACGTTTCTCCTATATATTTAGAGAGAGAATGGGGTCCAGGACGAAACGCGTTTTTCTACACGACACTCTTGTCGACCACAACACATCGCACTTTTCATCTGTTCGAAATATTAGCGCGTGCACGTCAGAGGCGGACTGGGCCACTGTGCTACTACTATACGCTACGGAACAGTGGACCGATGACATATTAAGACTCACGGGGCCGATATTCGTATAAGCGTTTTTATTATTATTTAGGTTTAATAGAATAAAGAAGTATTAGATGGTGTGTTGTGTTGTTTAATAAGCAATACAAATTGCATTTATTTTAAATATAGGTATATTGTGTTTGGCATATTATTAAAGGTTATTAATTCGTTATTCATTGCATGAAAATGTTACGGTTCTCCGACATTTTTTCCTAATAAATAATGTCAATGAATATATGATTTTTTTTTACCCGAAAAAAAGTGAATATCGCGAATCCTATGTGTTTTTCGGTCCATTGAATGAGTGGAATAGTGGCCTGGACCCTTCCCAGTCCGCCTCTGGTGCACGTTATCAACAATAACTACGAATAACGTATAAGCCATCGATAACATAATATTATTATTTGACCGTCTCTGTTAGACGTCTACGTTTGAAAGAAGAAAAAAAATGTATAAATAAAATTTAAAAATCGACTTACGTATCATATATATATATTTTTTTTAAAGTTATTTAATCGCCCGGCGGAGAAAGAAATGCGTGTGCGTTCAACGCGTATTACAAAATCGAACCGTCTATCGATCATACACGTTTCACTCGGCCTTCAGACAGCTTTTTGAGCGTCATATTTCCACTCGTTACGTATATAATTAATACGATAATTATTTAGAAACTCTCAGAAATCATAGTATATTAATGGTAAAACGTTGAACTCGTGTGGTCTGAAAATATTATAAAAACCATAAAACGCTAGTGTCTGTAAACCAAATAAATAAAATCGCGAAAGAAGCCATTCGTATATACGTATATATAACATAGGTGTTTAATCTCAAATTCGAAATATAAATGTATATATAGGTATTCTCTATATTAACCGAAGGACTTTTGGATTATTATGTGGATTAGAGAAAATTGAAGTAAAAAGAAAAAAATTTTAAATACAAATTTCTTTTTTTTAAGAGTATTGATTTGTTTGAAGGTGTTATTGGGAATTACAAAAAAAAAAAAAGATTAGAAATTCTACCAGTTTTTTACTTGTAGCCGTTATATAAAAACTGTCTTATATTTTTAAACGTTTTAATATACGCGTTTCTTATTATTACGAGATCTGATTTTACGACTTGACAAATGCACTTAAAACGGCCGTTTCAACAAAATTGTATTTCGTTTATTCAATTAAGTAATACTGTTTATAGAACAGATTGTGTTGATATATAATAGACACTATTATACATATATATATATTGATACATAATCGTGTTGATCGTGGTTTTTTGAACAGTTACTTTGAAATAATTCCCCAACTTTTCAAAATGTATCCCTATATATTTCCCAAAAATAAAATAGATTAATTTACTTATATATATAAGTATATACTATACGCGTTAAAGACCTCTGTAAATTACAAATTTAAATTGTAACTATACGTACGCATAATTATTTTTTCCTCGACTGCAGTATTAATTTACATCACTAATATAAAATATACAGTTAACAATTTTTTTTGTATGTATTATGAATAGGGCTCGGTTTTATACGTAAATATATATATATACTTTACTGTAACTATTTGATTTAGGCGAGTGACAAATTCGTTTCAAACGATTTGTAATAAAACGAGCCCCATACTCGATATTATATTTTACATGTTTCTTCATAAAAATATATTTTTACGTATTTCTCAATACGTAATTCCATTTTTTTCCTTTACATATTTTTGCACATTTTTTTTAAAAAAAGTACAAAGATCATTGGCATTGGGGGAAGGTGGAGTTAAAGAAAAAATGCGCAGTGTATTAAATAAAAATCTTGGTTTAAATTTCGTAAAATTAATCAGAGATGTCTCCGTTGCGGAATAAATGGGAAATTATTACAGACAGAACTCACTCCTTTGGACATTGCAAATACGAAATTTATGCACCCATTACATCTGTTGAATAATCGTGCGTTCCTTTATTCGGCATAAATCTGCGTTTATAGACTGTAGAGCCTTGAACTTCTACAATTTCAGTACGTTATTTCGTTGCAATGAAGATCCAAAATACGATCGATTATATAAATTGTATTTTTTTTATTTTTATTTTATTATTTATTTTTTTTTTTTTTTTTTGTTACTTTTTTTATAAATTTCTATATTTTTATTACATATAATGCAATTTTTTATTACATACATATTTTGGTTTTTAAATATATATAAATCCGAGACCTAATTATAAATGAAATTTTAAACTAAAATTAAATATTTTTTTTTTTTTACTTTAAACAATACGCGTTTTCAATCTAAAATATTACTTTTTATTTTATTTTTATATTACTCTGTGCACAAATTTTACAAAACTTCATGTTCTTGAAAAAAAAATTATTTCGATAATATTTTATATTAAACGACAATTTTTTAATATAAATTGTAGTTTATTATAATATTAACTAATAATAATAATAATTCACGTTCCTATATACTTATACGTGTTCGCGTTTATTTTTTTTCGTCAATTTGTACATTTTTTTAAACTGAAACTTCTTTAGGCGCGCCTTACATGGGGAGTTAACCCGTGAAACGAGCGAGCGAGCGAACGAAATTCAGTATAAAAAAAAATTGTTAACGAGAGCATTCTCTAGTGGATATCGGATCAACTAGTCAAAATTTGTATTTCTTTGTTTTTGAAACGTGTGTCCGTGTTATAATCCCTTTTAACCCGTGTGGTATTATTATATAAAATGCTATTTTCCACCTTAATACTGCAACCTGCAATAAGGTGATTATAACATAATTATTTTGTGGCGCGCTATTTGAAATTGGACAATCAGAAACAGCCGGTCGCGTAGCAATGCGTGTGGTACTATTATAGTACGTTAATAAGTTAATATTATAAAAAAATAATATATTAATATAAGATATTATTAAATTTATTCATAGATTACTTCCTTTTACTCGCGATGGTTCAAAGTTATTACAGGGAAATTTACATACACTTCCGATGATATTAGCTGGATATTAATATTATTACAACAACATCAGCATTATTAATATTATTATTTTAATATCTAAATCTTTAGTTTAGCATAATCTTATTTACACAGTTTCTATAACATCGTGGTTCTGTAACACACCACTTTGAAGTTTTACTCCTGCCGAGGGTCTCCTGGCACCCCATTTTTTTTTAAATTTTTTTTTTTTATATATACATTTATGTGCAGTGCAGTAATCGATATCGGCCGTACGTGTGAGCGCGCGTCTCTAAACAGGGTTTCCTTTTCTGGCATATTATAATACATTAGAGGTATCCTTTGCTATTGTACCACCAACCCTTTACACCGCCACGTGGTTACACGGTAAACGGCGGGCGTGTGTACACGAGCAGTGTACAGTGTTCGTTCTATTCACAGTCCGAGTGTGTATAATATAATATTATTATGTATGTATGTATATTATGTAGTGCGAAATAATTAACGTTTTCAGTAATTAATCGTTCGTTTGTTGTTGTGTTACAGCATTTGCATTTCCGAGTATAAGAGCTGGATACTCGGCCGTGATACCAAGCCAATTTGGGTGAGTAGATTTTGTAAAGAAAAAATGTTTTTTCTACGTATATTGCTTTTGCACTACTATTAATTTATTTTATCTTTACACTAATGTATCTAAAATACGTATAATATATATATATATATATATATATATATATTTAAATTATTCGCGGAATAAAAACGTTAACGAGAAATTCGTCCGCAAAAATATTTAACGTATCGTCCCACAAAAAAAAAAAGAAATTGTAAAAATTAATAATTATTTCTAAAAAAAAAAACAAAATAAAAAAACGAGTCTGCTAGTACTCGAGACAATGGTGTGTAAACGTCGCGTGAGCGGTAAAAATGGAACGGAACTGTGATTGAGATTTGTGAATATCGGTATCTTTATTCAAAATAATTTCGATAATAAATATTAGTATTAGTTGTCATGACAACGGCTTACACATTACACGCAATTTATAATTGCGTGTAAATTAATTGATATTATTAATATTACGTGTAAATTAATTAATATTATTAACATTAATAAATATTATTATTAGTTGTCATGACAACAGCTTACACATTTCCGTCCCATTTCCCGAGATTTACCCTCATACCGCCGTAATAGATGTTTACACATCAAAAAAAAAATGTATCTCTTTACTTTAAAAATATATATATATATATTATAGTTAGTTGGTCTGATTCCAATTGAATATCATAATCATACAACAGTTTGGCCCGGACTCAAATTTTGCGCAACAATGCGTTTACGATATCACGCGTACGCAGCAACGTTATACGTTTTCAGTCGAGCTTTATTTATTCATATACATATGTATATATATATATATATATATATATAATTACTTAAAAATTAATTTTAAAAAAATGCATAAAAAAAATATATATAGTTATTATAGTGTATAATAATAATAATAATAATAATAATGTACAGGCGTTGTTTAATGACACCGCAATTTAAAAATACGATTGGTCAGAAGTTATTATTTACAGGCTCCGTTATGGGTTTGTCGACTGTAGAACCTGATTAGGCGTAGCGGATGTTCTGGATGAAACAAAAATAAGAAACCGGTATATATTATATATATATATATACACATACACATTCAAGTAAAGCATATTAAAAAAAAAAATTGTCAGAGTTTGGAGGTTTTTTTTTTTTTTAGTGAGGCTTGAGTGTTTTGCAATTTTAAAAATAATAATAATATACCAAACGTTTCGAATAAAGATTAAGTAATTTTTTATTTATTTATTTATTTTTATTTTTTTAATATTTTTGGACATTTTGAACGTGTGTTTGATGTGTGATCTTTTTTTGTTTTGAAACTAATTTACACGTTAATTTGTGGATTGCGTAGTTAGCACACACGATTTTGTCGGTATAAATAAGTGGAGAATCATTTGAAAATTACTGCTTCCCCCAGTGGTAGGAAGGGCGAAAGGAAACTCCAATTTTTAGCGGAATAAAATTACTGCGTATAAACTTTTTCGTTTAAACTTAATTTTTCTCTTTTACTGCAAATTTATTCGCAGCCTGCGATTCAAAGTTTTGGCGAAAAGACGCGCGTTATAGGGGAGGTATATATAGTTTTCAACGGAGGAATATGCATTGAGATGACGCGCGACACAATTTTCGCTATAAACCATCTCGTCCGAGAATTTTATAACGAGTTGCGAAAATATCCGCATCATCCCAGTAGGAGCATAAAAGTTTTACTCGTGTTTCGAACCGATCGTTTTACGTGTGTTCGTCTTATATGCCGTATTCGTAAACGTGCTTAATAGCGTCATTCACGTTATTATAATAAAACGCATAGGCTAAATTTAGTAGTTTTTCTCTCTCTAGTTTTTTCAAATAAAAAAAAAATGCTTTTGATATACGAGCGAATCTAATATAGCGAAATCAGACCTGCGACAAAAAATAATAATATATCCAACTATTGAGGTTTGCGAATCACTTCTACCACCCTAAATATCGTGGAAGCTTTCTCGAATCTCCCCTTCACTCAGCACAAACGAATCGACACCGGCATCGCAACGTGCCACATTATATATAAATTGTATATACACTATACGACAGAGGTTCCCAAACTTTCCACAAGTGTGACCCCGAAATGATGAAATATTTCAAATTTAAGTGACCCGTTCTTTTGGTATGGCATACGTGCGGATAAATAAAATATTAATAATATATTTTAATCGCAAAATATGTATTTACATATTAGGTATAATATTGTACAAAGCATGATTTAATTGGGGTAAAAAAAATGCGTTATTAAATAAAAAACACGATTTTTTTTTTTATTATAATTACTATTAAATAGTCGAAAACGAAATCTCGTTATCTCGATTAGTCTTATTGTTAAGTGCATTTAATTTCCACGCCGATGTCGATTGATTTGAGCCGTAGAGTGTTTGACAGTCGAAATTTGTTCTGAAATCTAGTATTTATCGAAAAATTGATTGAGAACTTCACGATCATACCAAGTGTCGAACGGGAAGAAGTCTTCTTTATATATAGTTTTACCAAGAAAGCGTTGGATTAGGAATAATTTGAATAGTTTTTAACGAATCGTCTTCGAATAGATCAATAATAATAATAATAATAGCCTTCTTAAGCTTATTGCTGATAGCGAGCACTCGTCACTTGAACATTTATTAAACTTCGTGTTTTAAATACAATTAATACTATTATATTACACCCTGTTTGAGTCATAATAAATATTGGTACGGTTCGTCGTTGTACGATATCAAACACTGTCGTTTGGCCTCCGTTATAGTAGGGTGTACACACACGCTGAGAAACGGAATGTGAAGAAAATTAAATTTTACAAAATTACGTTACAATAAAGATAATCAAAAAAAACCGCAGGTGCTCAATTACCGCTGTTTTTTGAACAACATCAAGATTGTGATTGAGATTTTCGCAATCTTTCGTCGAAGAAATGGCATAAAATTCGAAAAAATCGTACGGTTAGATTATTTGTATAGATACAGTGTTTTGTAGAAAATGTGCAATGTTGTGAATGATATTATTATGTAGAAATGTTTGTACAGTTACAGAACTATATAATATGATTTCAGTGCACATTTTTACAGGTTTTCAAACCACATATACATACGTAAATATCTGCGTTTCGTATATTATGTTTTAACGCGTAAAGACGATTTTCGGAGGAAATCGCATTATCGCGTTCGTATTTCATTATAATATAATCTTATATTTTAAGTCCCTTTGTGTAAAACCATAATTTGATTACTTATATTAACGTATAATAATCGATAAGAAACGAAATTTTTTTTTTTAGAAAAAAGGAACCGACTTCAAAAAATGCACTAAAAAAATATGAAATAATCATTCGGCGACGAATTTCAAACGACATTACATTGCATAAAAGCATTTTATTAATCTAATATAGATATTGCAATAAATCAATATATTAATAAAATGCGTTTCTGCAATTTAATGTTGTTTGAAATTCGGCGCCGATTATTTCATACTTTTTAGTGCATTTTTTGAAATCTGTTTCTTTTTTTCCAAAAAAAAAAAAAACTTTTATTTCATCGTTTTTAGTCATAGTAGTTATAGTAGTCTTATCGTCATTCCTGTTCCTACACTTGACTGGGTGGTTAGGCAGGATACTAGGCCAATCCTTATGAAACCGGAAAATATGAACAAAAAAAATACAAAAAACTAAATTACTGGCGGAATACTAGGCCAATACTTACAAAATTGGTAAGGAACCACCGGGAAGTAATACTCTTTCATATAAAAAAATAATTCATCCAAATCGATTCATAAATATGACGAAGTAACAAACATTTTTTTTTTAAATACAACCGAATTGAGAACCTCTTCTTTTTTTGAAGTCGGTTAAAAAATAGAACTTCACTCACGAAACAGTATCGACAAAATTAATTTCTAATATTGTACTTTATACGTCAAACATATTCTTTTAAATGATTTCTCTACGTTATCGACCATTCTTCGCGTATTTTTCATACATAAGTGACGTAAATATTACGTCATATTAATCGCGACGTTTTATTTTAAAAACCAAAAACAAAATATTATATATATATAGAAATGAAAATATCTTTTAAATATTACAGAAAAGCGCAATATTTTCAATCGTACAGTTATTATTGATTCGCTTACTGTATTCAATAACGGGTTTGTTGCGTATTATTATATATTTTATAATATATAGAATACGTTTTTATATGCGCAATAGAAAACGAGAAGGTCTGAAGGTATAAAATAAACATTATTCCATATTTTTGTATAATTTGTATTTTTCGATTATTGTGTTGTAATATATTCTAGTCTGTATTTCAAATTTTAACACCTACTACGTTATATTAAAAATTGAATAAATTGTACAACATACAATTTTAAATAGGTTATTATAGTTTATCGAGTTCAAAAAAGTGTTTTTGAACAAAACGCATTATTCATTTGCCACACCGAATTTTAAAGTGAAATATGATAGATGAAACACACAAAAACCATATTTTTACTGAACAAATAAAACATGCAGAGCACAATCGTGCATATTGCAATAGCGGTACCTATAATCATAACGTACAGTACAATAAACGATATTTGAATGGAAAAAAAACATTTTTTTTTTTTACATATTATACCTACGTACGAATTAAACAAATGTTTTATAAAACACAAAAGATATATAACTATCCGAATTGTGATATTTAAATAACTATATAAACTACATGGCTAGAGTGATTTTATTATGTGCTAAACGCGTACTTAAATGTTCTTCAATTAACGTAATTTAATTCTTCGGGAAATCAATACTGAAATAAAATACGTGTCGTCAATCCCCCAAAAAAAAAAGATCGTACTGAAGTATTCTTTTAAGAAAAAAAATTCATTTCAATAACGCGTACGCACCAGTTTTTTTTCCCGTAACTGCGAATATTGCCGATATTGATTTTGAATTAATGTGTGCTGTCCACGTTGTACTTGAATTCAAATTTTCAAGTTTTCGCCCGCGTTGGTTTAGTAAAATATGATTCTACATACGATAGTATGCGTACTTCAAGTTGTATAAATACGCTCGTAAAATATGTTTAAACTTTTTACACAAAATAAGTAATGATTCATTTGAAAAAATATTTAAATAAGATCAAATTATATTTCGTTTGTAAAATTTGTCACATTGAAAAAAAAAGTTAATAAATCCGGTACCTGATTCCGTCAACAATTCATATACCTTAGGAGAGTATTCATTTTTCGATTTTCCCATAATAATATCGCAGAGAAATTACGTAAAAAACGGCAACAAAAACGGGATTTCTTCAAAACCGCATATAATAATTTGGTAATTTCGGAAAAAAAAAAATGTTCCCGAATAATATGAACCGAACGCATCGAGCTCGTTCTACATAAAACCGACAGCGTTAGTTTTGTGTGAATTACACTGGAGCTCGGATTTGCAGAATCGTTTTTTCGAATGCGCAATGATTTATCGTCGTTTTCAACTGAATTTGAAACGTAAGAATATAGTAATCTAATAAAATTCTCCGTCCGCGTGATTCGACTTCCACGATTTTTTTCCTCCCTCAATTATTATTTGTACATTTTAATACGTACAAAATTCTCGACCCGTCGCTGCCACGAAAAACCTTCGATTGGCTAATAATCTGATTTTTCAAGACTAAAAAAACCAACGTCTGTTTTGTAAAAAAAAAAAAAAAAATTATAGAAACCGTTTTGTGCTGGAAAAATAAGATGGAAAGAACACAAGAATTACAGAAATTTTTAAGCACTCTTATAATAATTAGGACTAGAGACATCGTGCCCCAAAAAAACCTTTAAATATGCATGCATTTATGCCCTAAAAAATCACCAAATATGCCCTTAAAATATGTACGTTCACTAAAATATGCATAAAAAAAACCAAAAAATTTTAAATGACAGTATCTATTAGGTACCTACCTGTATGCAATAGAATAATTAATAAATAATAATGAAAAAATTATTGATTTATATTGTTAATACTACTTAATGATATTTAAAAAAAAATTCGCAATACACAATTGCACCGACTGATTAAAATATCCCAGTTCGCGTAATCCGCGTAAAGATAAAATAACCTCGGCGTTTCGTAATTTCAAATAGAAATTATCGATCAGAAGGGGAAAATAGTAAATACACGGCCCATTCATTTCATCGAACGCTCTTTCAGATATACATGTATACTTTTTTTTATCAATTTTAAAGATAAATTAAAAACTAATTTTTCTTAATTACTATTAAGTTTAGTGGAACGAGTATGCTCTTAAAATTAAAATATAACAAAATATGCACTAACGCGCGAAAAAGAGCTAAATATGCGAAATATGCAAAAAAATGTCTATAATCTCCTAGTACTGCGAAACGAATTTCTATATCACTACTAAGCTATGTTTTGAATGATTATTAAAAAAACACGCAACCTCCTATAAGTCCTACTTATAATATTATTTCACCGCATTTATCGGGTTGTATTTTTCACCAAACTCCCATAAGACATTTTTCAGTGTCGCGTAACAGCGTTTTTTTTCTTGTATCTTATACAAAACGTTTCAAATGATTGAACACCTACCGTCGCATGTCATGGAGATATTTCATAAACGTTTTATAGTATATATGTAGCTATAACGACACGAAATATTTTCTTTTTCATTTATTTTCCGCCATGAAGGAAAATAGATTTTTTTTCCTGAATCCAAAATAAACACTCAAACCCGTAAATTACGAGTATTATTATTGGCGAACCGGTGGTGTTTTCTAGCGGTATAATATAAGTACACCGGAGTCGGCGGACTTTCATTACTCGTCGACAAATCGTTACGAAAATTTTTTTTTTATTTGTTGTAGCTTATATTTCCGCGGTAACGATACTGTTATTTTTTTTTCTTCTGTTTGTTTTGAAAATTTGTTTAGGTGTTTCTTCGGAACACGTTATGACGATTTCTTCGCATAAATCGAAAAATAAAAAAAATTCTTATTTTACGTGGCGCGCCAAAGGCTAGTAGAATACATTTTTGTTTTTCATCGCCTATACGAAATACCGTCTTCGTTTTTCAGCCTGCGCAAATATATATCGAGGCCCCCACATGAGGACCGTGGTATTTGGACCCAGAGTCCGGTGAAATTCATTTATTTCTCAAAAATTACACTTTGATATTTTGCGGTATACATATCCATTTTTCACTTTTTTTTTTATTTTCTACCACAAAATTATAAGTCAAATTATCATCAATAAGTTACGTTACAAAAACTAGTACGTGTTTTTTTTTTTACAAATCGAACGCGATACTTAATAACGCTTGTGGAAAAAGTGAATACTAAGATTATAGGGCCTGGGTGAAAAAAAAACTCGGAGTATAAGGGGCGTTCTGAATTGTATGTGAGGGGGGAGGGGGCTTTATACAGTATTGTCCGAGACGGCGTGCAGAGCTTTCGGAAATTTAATTCCTCCTCTCCTTTTCCTTTTCCTTTCTACCATCCTCGACCACCTGGTGCTCCGTACCCGGCGCCATACAATCGAAACAAACGCAACAAATTGTCGTCAACGAGTCGCGAGCAGCTCGACAGTATATTGTAATAACTTCACAGTGTACAATAAAAAACACGGCGTTATGCCTCAGCTACATAGCGAACAGGACAAACACACCTGTGAAAATACTCACTATGAACGTTTCGAATTTTTTCGCGGGCCAAACGGTGTCTTTAAAATTCGCTCGAATCGTAAATTTGTTTTTAAAAAAAAAATTGTAATAATATATAACGGTCGTAATAGATATAATAGTTAATTTAACTGTAGGTATACGTCACGCGCGAATTTACCAAAATTTATTTGGAAAAAAATTTCTGATTTTTACCAACTCCTGCTGCAACGGATTAGCGGGAATACTGCACCCCCGTCTCCCGTAAATTTATTACTACCTACTTCGTAATATAAATATACGTAAAATATTCCGATTTAAAAGGAGAGAATGCCAGGGAGTATGTGATTTTGTACTAAAATTCGTTAATATATATATATATAGAAATATGGAACACGTCCAGTGGCGTAAATTAGGGGAAGGCGCAAGGAATTTCAACCCCCCATACCCCATCAAAAAAAAAAAATTGCAGTTCTCGCCGTTTTTAAAACGTCGAAACCGTATCTCATCGATTGTGGAAATTATAATAGCGAATTTCAACGCATATTATCAGTGGTCCAAGTTGGGGGAGTTAAGGGAATGCTATCCCTCCACTTACTTTAGTCAGCATATTCCATCACCCCACTTATTTCGTTTAAAATTGTTCATCCATCCTGGGTTTAAAAAAAAATTTTTTTTTATATAATTTGTAATGGTTATATGTTGCCTAATTTTTTACGAAAAATATCTTTGAACCGTTTTTTTTTTATTCTTTGTAAGAACTATTTCGTTTTCTAAAATGTTAACATTCAGTAGATTTAAACGTCGTTTAATCACAATAATAAAAACATATAGTTCACCATCAATAGAGACAGTGTTTAGAGCCTTTTTTTTTTTTTTACAAAAAAAATCCTATTTTTTGCTTATTTTTCAACAATATGGACCGTTCACGACTTCGCCCCTCCCGCCACTTATTTTGATCCACTGAATATTACTATAATTATAAATTTCGGAATCTCGAACGTTATATATAAGTACGCTATATGATGCGTACGACGCGTGAATATATAAATAGACATAAATAATATCGATAAGACAGGTATTTGTTTTTAGATAACGCGACGAAATTCTGTGCGAGAAAATTCGATAGAGTTTTTTCCTTAAACTCGATAAGGTCACCTACGTGTGGTTGGTTATCTATTCTGTGGTACTGTTATCTATTCTGTGCACGGTATATTGTACCTTTCGAAAAATCAACTCTCTTTCCTAAGAAACCGTACACAATATTAGTGTACGCGTATTTAGATCAATGCGAAAAACGTTGTAATACGACAAGATGAAGCGAGGACTCTGTAATATTACGGGATTCTTTCGTTAAAAATCACCTCGATAAATACAAATTTAATGTATAAAATATATATTTTTTTTAGCGCTTTTAAACACCGCGTTTCTGCGTGGCGACGTATTCCCGTGTATGCGTCAGTGGCGTAATTACGAATGTATGTTATACGGGAGGAAATATACAATTTATTGTTTGATAACCGCTTTAATAATTATTGTAACAACGCGTCCGACATTAATATCAAAGTTATTGATATACTCGTGTTTAATACTTTTATCGTTTTCTTTAAATAAAGACGACATATTTTGTAACGAAATTTCTGATTTTCTTCTTTTTTTTTTTTTTTTTTTTAGCTAATTTATTGAGGGTAGTTGGTCCGTTCTTATTTCGACGTATGTACGCGGGTAAACCTTTCTTCAGTAACCTAACCTAGCCGCACCCAGTGTTGTATATTATCTAGATAGATTTACCTAGATAATTTTTTTTTATCTTTTATCTTATATAGATGAATTCAAAATGAGCTATCTTAGATTAATTTGTAAGTCATCTAGATAAAATAAATTTAATAAGTGCTTATTATTTATCCAATACCTACGAAAATTCGAGATCCTCGATTAATTTTTTTTTTTTCAATTTTCTATCCTATAAATAAATTTAATTACAGAAATACCAAATAATCTTTTTTTTTCTGTGTCACAATGTTGGATTCGTTAAATGTCTATTTAATCGTTTTATTTGAAAACGTTCCGATAACTTACAGGTAACAATAAATATACCGTAATAATATAAAAATAAATAAATAAACTTGTCACATTAAGTGTCTCAATGTATTAACAACGTATAACATTTCTGTTATCAGTGACCACTGATTGATTTATAAACTATTAATACAGTATTATTGTTGAAAAATATACCTACTACAAATAATTATACTAATAGAAATGTTTAATGTTAATTTTCCAGTCATTGTAAGATGTAAAGATGAAGTTTCATCCGTATCGATTACAAAGTTTTTTTTTCAATCCCAACGATGATTATCACTGATACATTAGCAATTTTATAATAGTATAAAAAAATTATCTTCTTTTATTTTATCTAGATAAATTGTAATTAATTATTTATATAGATAATTACATTTTTAATTATCTTTTATCTTAATCTAGATAATTTTATTGTCCAACATCTTTTATCTTTATCTAGATAAATTAATATTTATCTTTATACAACACTGAGTCCGCACCATACCCCGGTTACAATAGTTACCAGTTAAAATATTACGATAAAATACTAACTAATTTTTTTTAACAAAAAAAATATATATATATACTTAAATATTTTTATCGTTTTTAATTATTGTAACATTTGTGTGTCATATGAAATGTTGTGTGAAAAAGAAAGGCCCGCGAGAAGCGATCCGTCCCCCGTGTCCCTTACGTCCCTGGTGTATACGTGTCTCGTGCGAAAAAAAACGTCCTGCGCGTATAAGGTAAAAAAAAAAAGGCCCGCCGAGATTGCGTATAATATATAGTTCGCGCGCGCGGAGGGCCCTGGCCAGAGATGATCCCTGTCCGTGATGTATCGCGTCGTCGACGTACAACCGTCACGGCAAACGCGTCGATCGCTACGCATCGCAAGCTCGCTCATTTACCGTACACTTCTCGGACGCAGTCTCCGCCCCCCCTCCTTTGTACAGCACGTGTGTCAATGCGTGTGCTTTACGTAGGTACGCAACGATCACATTATTATTATTATTATTATTATTATTGTACAACAATACTTATATATATTTATACAGACTTATATATATATTATGTACCATCTCGCTCTTTCCGTGCAGCTTTTCCCGCGCGGATATACATATAATAATAATAATAATAATAATATGCGTCGATATATTATACGCGAATAAGGGACACCCTCCGTTCGAAATGCTTAAAAAGAGAGTGCAGGAGAGTGAAAGAAAAGAAAGGAAGAAAGAAAAAAAAATTTTTTTTATATCCTGCAAACTATATACGCCACGTGCGGCCCCGGCCCGCCTCCCCGCCCCCACCCCTCACAGTGCAGTGCGCGCGTACGTATTATATTGCCGCTGCCGCCGCAGCAGAGGGAGAGCGCGCAGCACACGATGAGTCATTCGACCGTGTTTTGAGTCATCCTCCACCCTCGCCCTCCCCCCTTCCCCCTCCGCCACTGTCCGCCCGAGAACGCCGGCCTTCGTTCACCCCCTACGCGCTCCCCGCGCCGCCCCGGTTCACCACCATCGATCAGTGTGTGTGTGTGTGTGTGTGTGTGTGTCGATGCAACCCCATTTCCCGTTTCCGACCTCACCGCCGCCGCCGTCACAACGCTCCGAACCTCCTCCACCACCCCTTGTCATAAACACTTTCGCTCGAATCCCGGGGCCCTTTTGCCCGGGACGCGCGCACATTCGCCGCTGCAAAATTCCCCTCCCACCCCACACCCACACGCTCATCTCGTAACCTATCCCCTTTTCATTCCCAGTCGCTCTCTCTGTCGCGCGCGCGCGTTCAAATTCTCTTTCACTCGCCGTTTCTTCTTCTCGCTCCTTCGTCCGTCCCGAATCGCTCCGTCTCTGTCACGTCCCCTCACTTCGTTTCTCCGTCCGTCCGTCCGTCCGTCCGTTCAACAACCCCACACACACCCACCCTCGTCATCATTATCCCCGGGCTTTTGTGCGGCGAGGGGAACCACCACCACTACCGCTGCCGCGTGCTACACCGCACCGTCCCGTCCCGTACACGCGTCCCTCTCAATACACACACACACACACACACACACAACGCCGCCGCCGCCGCCGTTGCACCGTGTTCTATGGTATAATATGTATACCGACTTTTTATACGCGCACGCGCGCACAGAGAATACACGCATAGTGAAACCACTACAGTGGTGGGCGGAGGTGAAATTTAAATTAAACACACTGCCGACGAAGCTGTCGCGCAGGCCGCTGTTTCTCCACCGCCGCCATCGCCGCTATACGCATAACCTAACCACGTAACGCGCGAGCGACGCGTGCTGCTTTTATTATCCCTGCGCGCGAAGCTTTCCACATTACCTGATTACCACCGCCGATCCTGCACGTACGGTCCTGTACGAGCTGCAGGTATGCGTGTGCGCGTAAATACAAACGCGGCGTGTTATTGTAATATAATATGAGCGAGGCACGCGTGAACACGTTATGCCTAACCTAACCTAACCGTTGATATATACGCCGTAAGCGAATATTACTTCCGTGCTCGGAGTGCATTTTCAGAGAATAAAGTCGGTACAGGAACTCCCGAGTGCAGGAGGAACTTTGGTTAGCAAAAAAAAAAAAAAACCACCATTTCCCCCCACCCCACCCCCTCGGTTGTTCACTACGTCAAAAACATCACGTGTGTGTGTGCGCACGTGTCCCGGGGGACGCCCGAGTCCTATAACGGAAGGGATACGCGGTGTAGCGGACACGACGGGTACGCGGCGGTGCCGGTGACGGACGGACGGGGGAAGGGGCAGAGAAGGGTTGTGCGACGCAGGAAACGCTCGCCGCCGCCGAGGAAGGGCTCGGTGTGAACAAAGGGATATGTTTGCGAGAGTAGTAATAATTTGAAAAATTTACGAGCCGTGTGTTTGACAGTATTCCTCTACTTTTCGCGCGACGGACCACCTTCACCGACACGACTACTGCTGGAAAAATCGCGCTGTGACACTCCCAACACAATATTCATATATAACGAATAATAACATAACGAACGCGTTTCTGTTTAAAGAAATATATATAAATATATATATATATATATATATATATTTTTTTTACTGCCTTTTTTGTTAATTCGTCTCCGAATAACGAATCCGATACGTTTCTTATATAACAAAAAGAAAATTAAATTCTGGTGATAATATCAAGAAGAAGACGAACGTGCAGAATGACTATCCGAACTCGTACGTAATACAAGAAAAGACATTTAAACGCTTTTTCTGTTGTCGGGTAAATGGTTTTCGGACGACAAGCGATGAAATTCCCGATGACATTTTTTTTTTTAACTCGATGAAATCGAGACTTTTTACGAAAAAAAAAGTGCAATCACGTAGGACAAAAAATAATAAGCGAACGAAATTCGCTGATTATTATTATTTCTTTTGAATATCGAGATTGCAAAAAAATAATTCGAAATAAGTTTTGAAAAAAAATGTAGCGAGCCGCGGGGCGTGTTGTGAATGTCCCTTGATAGTGAATTACTTGGATAAGAACTTTATAGAGTGTATTTGGTTATCACTAGAGCTAGGATTTATATGCGCATTGGCATTTTTTTGTTTTTTTTTTTTGCAACTTCTGATTACTGCTTTTGTTCGAAACGTCCACGAATAACGTCATGATGAAGCAAATGGTGGCTATTTTATTTTGCATATTTTTGCATATTTTGAATAAAATGCATATTATTGCATATTTCAACAATAAACAACTGAAATGCATGTTTTATGGTATGTTTTAGCCGTGGTGGTTAGTAAAAAAAGAAAATGGAATATTTTAATTATAAAAAACGTACTGAGATCTAACAGAAGATCTTTTATTTTTGAAAATTTCAAACACCACATCGTTGTTTCGTGTAATACATTCGAATAAAATTAATAGTTTATAATAATATTTTTAATATTTTAGAATTTAAAAATTTTGTTTTTGTATTTTGTGCTATATTTTTTCAAATTTTTTTTTTTCTTTTGTTGTTTTCCATATTTTTTCACATTTTTTGTTGCATATTTTGTGCCGTATTTTTTCACATTTTTTTTCACATATTTTTAATAAATCGAATGCATATTTTACCATTTTTTATTGCATATAAATCCTAAATATGATAGCAATAAATATCCTAAATATGATAGTTCGATAAAACGATTCTGAGCAGAGATTCGGTGCAATACTTTGGTTACATAACGAAAACAATCTCTTTTTATGAATTAAATACCTAAAAACCTATAATTATTGCTATGAATAATCCAAAATTAAAAGAAATTTTTGAAATTTCATTTTTTTCCTGACTAAAATATTATAAAGTCACACGTGTGGTAAATACATTTCAAGTTTCTACAACCGCATTAGTTTCAAAATTACGAAGAAATAGCGATAATCGATTTCGACGAAATCGCGTTTTCGCCCCGTTTTTATGTAATTTTTCCGTATCTTTTTACTTTGTTTTTTAGGCGCTTTTGAGAAAATCGAAAAATTACCTCTCTAAAGTACCAATTAAATGCAATTTACGAACTGTGACTGTGTAAAGATCGGATCACTTCTTCTGGTAGAATTTTTGGGTACAGACACAAAAAAAAAACACATCATTGTAAAACCAATACATTCCTCGCTCCGCTCAGAATCTAAAAATGTACCTACCCATTATGTATATGATATTTGAGGTTTTTTTTAATACAATATACAATATTTTAGTACATATCTATACGTGCAATTAAATAAAAAAATTATTTAATTCTATTTAACGAATTCCTCTAAATTACGATTTTTTTTCACTTCGTTATATGGAAGATTCACTGTGTTTCAAATCGGCTATGTTCGCGCGCGTTAATCGTCGCATCGTTTCGTTTCCCCGAGTAATAAATTCGGGCGCTTACTCTTCTAATGGGAGCAGTTGCACCCAAATCGGGCAATACGAAAATATGTCAAATGAGCAGTTCGCTCCGTGAATTTGCAGGGCATCCTATAACGTCGGTACACACGCAATGCGTTTGAAAATATTGAATATTCATAAAATAAATAAAATTAAAATAATTATATGACTACTAACTTTATTTTTCGAAGAATAAGTAGAACGAGATGAGAAATAAAAAAGAAATTTTTTAAAAACGTGCGGTTTTTATACAATTTTTTTTTTTTAGAGTAGAATAGTAACGATCCGAATAAATTTCAACAAAATTTATTCGGCTTTTAGGCAGTAGTACGAAAAAAAAGTCTTCAGAATAAGCCGTGGATAATTTTTTTTTCTTTTGTATTTAATGGGGAGGAGGGCAATTATTGTTCCACCGGGAGGCCAAATTTTGATTTCTTTTTGGGTGGAGGGAGAGAGAGGGAGAGGCGCTAACTTTTTTAGATCTTTATAATATTATTTTTAAAAAAAAAGTGGCGAGAATTCTTTTTCTTTTTTAACTCATTACCGATTATTATTAATTGCGAAACGGACTATTAATTACAGGTATATGTACAACTACATAAGCGTTTGCTACGAAACAATCGAGAAGAAATTCATAATTGTTTTCTTTAAAGAGTTAAAAATTATATCATTATTACGCGTATTTAATTATACAAATTAATAATGAATTGTATAAAAATTGTGTTGCCCGAGGGCGCTATAAAAAAAAAACAGTATTTTGTAACGAGCACACGTCATGACATCGGTATAATTTTGTAGTTGTTCGAGGGGGGATACACTTGTTGCGGGGGCAAAAAAAACATTAAATATTTCCCGACCACAACAGTTTTCTCCGTAGAACAGGACGGCGCGCCGGGAGGCGATTAATAATAATTTTAGTCCGTTTTGCGTTTTGTTTCGAATTTTTTTGTTTTTTAGCACACAATCGCCGTGTTTTTTTCCCCAACCGCCTATTCGTGTAATATACAAGGTCTGTTCAAAAAAAGTTCCCGAATTTTTTTTTATTATTTTTTTTTTTTATGGCGCTTGTACCTACAGGTTATTGTTGAGACTTGTCTCCCCCTCGAAGTATTCTCCTGCTCGGTTTATACACTTTTGCCGAAGACGTTTCCACTGTTGAAAACAGTCCTGGAACGCGGTTTCTGGAATCGCACATAGTTCCGTTAGCGAATTTTCTTTTATTTCATCTATCGTCGTAAATCTTCGTCCTCTTAACGGAGATTTTAGTTTTGGAAATAAAAAAAAAAGTCTGCCGGGGCCAAGTCGGGAGTGTACGGTGGATGAGGAAGCGCGGTCATCTGCAGTGGCGCTCTCAGAAATTTTCAAGGGGTGGGAGGTTTGGATAATTTCTAAAAAAATATGTGAGCGAGGGCTTCGGGCCCACACACCCAGATTATGACATTTAATATTAATTTTAATTATTATTAAAAATAATAAACAATATGCAATACAATTTTTATTTTTTATACATAATACAAAATCTAATTTTCTTGGCTTTTTTTGCCAGATCATTTACCACTTCCTCGGCTGTTTATGGAACTCGTCCATGAATCGCTAACACTGTAAAGTCCATTCAGCCGGATCTACTTTTAATAACGTTCAGTAACGAGTAACGCCTATTAATAACGAAAACGCATTTTTAAGCATCACTCATACCGTGTATTTAGATGGTAAAACGGACTCAGAGAAACGCCTTGGATGAAATAATACGCGTTATTTTTTCGTCCCAAAGAAAAAAAAAATATAGTTCTATTTTGGACTTCGGACTCTAATATTCTATTGTATTAAATTAAGATTGTAATTTTAAATATAAATTATACGATAGGACAATGAATATTCTTATCCCTTACAAATATAATACGAATTGGTTGCAGAAAAAAAGAAAAATTACGGCCAATAGGGGGTTTTAAATCCATGAACCTCCCTCCCCCCGTGAGTACGCCCATGGTCATATGATTTTTCACGCGATAATCGTCAACCTAGAGACAAATTTTGCTGCGACAGCGACGCGGTGCATTCCAAGTTATTCTACCAGGATTTCATAACATGAACCGACCGAAATGCTACAATCATCCGCGATTTCTCGAACAGTTAAACGTCTGTTAGAGCGCACAATTTCATTGACTTTTGTCACATGAGGGGAGTATCGCCTATTGATGTCGAAGGACGTCCTGAACGTGGGTCATCATTAACTGACTCTGGACCATCTTTAAAACGTTTATACGTACCATTCGTAACACTGAGTACGTCCTAAACCCTGATCACCATAAACATTTTGCGTCATCTGATGAGTCTCAGTAAAAGATTTACCGAGTTTAACACAAAATTTATTGTTGATACGTTGTTCGTGAATATTAGTCATCGCAATAATCGCAAAATACACACGACTCGTCTACATCAAACGCGCACAATAAATGGTTAGATAACAATAAACATTTCTGGTTTATTTGAAAAGATTGAGGATTCCCTCTATTTCATTTTAATCTAATAAAATCTACGATACTATAATTTGTCTATTTTTAAAAACGACAGTTCGGAAACTTTTTGAACAGACCTCGTATATATATATATATATATATTTAGCGAAATCGTGGACAAATTTAGAGGGAATCCTCTAGCTACTCATTTTCGCTAGTGTTGAAATTTCTTCTTTTTTTTTTCTTTTTTACGTATAACAAGTGAGAACTCTGCAGTATATAATAATTAATAAGTAACATCAAAATAATTATAATACATTCGCAGCAAAAAGTGGTTTTTTTTTTGATTAAAAGTTTTAAAAAAACTCCGATTTTCTCTGTCTCTAGTGGGGGTTTCGAGCCTCCAAACCGGTCTTCCCATTTTAAGTGTGGTCTACCTAACGGTCTTTTCCCAGCCGGCTCTTAATCAATGACAGTTTTTATATACGAATTTGTCCAGCCCACATAAGTTTTCTCTTTCTTATTTCCCTAAATATATCTGATCTTTAGAACGTGAAAGAACATTTAGTTCTTCATTGTGACGTTTTCTCTATTTCCCCATGTTGAAATCGATAAAAGGCCCATGTATTCTTCTATTTTCCGTTCGAACACTGCGAATCTAGCTTCTTCACTTTTTCTCAAGGTCCGTGTTTCAGATCCATATAACACCACTGGTCGTACCAGCGTCATATGTAATTGAAATTTAAGTCCAATACTCTCCGATTTTATGGTACAAATTTAAAAAAAAATAAAAATATTTCACAGCATATAGTTAACAAGCAGTACTATTGCTATAGTTCTCAATAATAAGTAATTTGAAATTTGAATTAGACAAATCAGCTGTTTCTTTTTTGTTTTTGCTGACGTAACGAAACTGAAAAACTCAACAAGCTCTTACCCGAAATTGCCTGCTCGATTTTATTGGTCGTATATTATATCGGTACGATGTATAATAAAGGGGAAAAAAATTAAACGAAAAATCGTTAAAACTTTGCTATTTATACTTTCGAGCACTCTTAGCACCCCTTCCTAAAAAATCCAAAACCCGCCCTTGAGCGTAATATATATTACTTCTTTTTTTTTGTTCCGCAAAAGGGTGAACACCGCGAATAAATGTAGTGTGTGTGTGTGTGTGTGTGTGTGTGTGTGTGTGTGTGTGTGTGTGTAGGCCGCTGCTGTGGAAATTAATTAAATCCATCGAATTATTATTATTTAACGAGTTGACTGCCGCCACACGAACATCAGCACCACGTCAGGTGCTCGGCTGCAGTATTAACGTATAGTGTGTTGCCACACGATAATATCTCTCGTTTTCACTCTTCCGTGTCGCCACGCACGTTTCTTTTCTTGTTTTTTTAATAGATTAAAATATATTTTATAGAGTATATAAAGTACATAAAGAGTCTATAACGGATATTTTCCGATAAAAAAAATGTACCAAAGCCAAAAAAAAAAGTCTCAGTGCTAGAAATGAGTCGATATTCCAATTGTTCGATAGAACGCGAATGCTCGAGAAAAATTCGGCGCGATGCTCGCGGCAACAGGGTAAAGACTCCCGATTAATACTATTACTTGTGGCTGCAATCGTTACAGTACTCGTTACGTCATTATAATGTTACTTAACAGAATTGACATTTTGTCTGATTATTATTGATAATCGATAATAATCGATACGAAATAAAAAAAAAACTATACCACGCGCATTAATGTACAATTATAATTTTGTTTATGACGGTTAATGGACAATTATATTGAACAGCTCAGCGCGACAATCGGGGCGAATCCATTTTTTTTAAACATTTTTCAGTAGAATACGTTAAACCGAAGAAAACGTTTAAAAACGTAAATTTTATTTTCCAATTTCAATATAAAAAGCGTCTTGAAATGCGTGCGAATATTCCAGTTGAGTTTATTCGCATTTTATATATGACATCTACGTTGCATTGAAGTGAGAAACGCGTATGGACTTGCCTAGTTTTTTTTTTTTTTTTGCTCATAATGTGAATGATATTTTTCAAGTACTCACTTGTTTTACCATAAATCGGTATAATTATTTCTCGAAAATTAAGGTAAAATGCTTTTTTTTTTAATATACATTCATGTATATATAATAATTAATAACGAGATCTGTACATTACTATATAATATAAAAACCTGATGAGTCTGGTTCTTGCCCAGGTAATATGAAACCATGCAAGACCAAATACACGTTATCTCCGTAAATAACAATCGGACGTACTTTGTTCCTACACGGTATAATAACCACATAAAAAAAAAAAATGATTTACAATCGAAAAGTGGAATGATCCGGTTGTTGCACTAAGCAGCCTTTCAATCGGTCAGCCGTGAAAAAATATGACGGACATTTGGTATATATTTGTACAATAAGCGACATAATTATATTTTATTTCATCAAAAGAAAAAAAAAGAAAAAAGTAGAATATTTTTGAGATTTAAATTCGGAGACACGAGTTCGCGATGAGTTTCGTTTTAAAGCTAATCGATAACAAAATATTATTGTATCTGAACGGGATATTTGTATAATTTTTTTTTTTGGTCGAGACTAATTCGTCTTAGAACCGTATACAGTGGTCGAAGTTGATCAAAATAAGTAGGGAAGATGGAAGCAGTGTCTTCTTTGCAAATTTTGAAAGGAGAGGAAGCAAAGATGTGAACGGTCCATATTGTTGAAAAATAAGCAAAAAAGGATTTTTGTAACAAAAGGCTCTAACGCCGTCCCTATTGATGGTGAATTATATTTCTTACGATTGTAATTAAGTGACGTTTAGATCTAATGAATGTTAATATTTTAGAAAACCAAATGGTTCTCACAAAGAAAAAAAGATTCAAAGATATTTTTCTAAAAAAAATTAGGCAACATAACAATTACAAATTTAAAAAAAAAAAAAAAAAAATTTTTAAATCCGAGAGAGATGAATAATTTTAAACGAAATAAGTGGGGGACGGAATATGCTTACAAAAAAAATTGGAGCGATGTCATCCTCTCATATCTCTCCCACTTCGACCATTGAGTCCGTATATATATAAATATATATATATATATATATCTTGTCGAGTTCTTGAGTTGTCAGCGATCTCTCAAATTTCATATATTTTATATATATAATATATAAATATATATATTAAATATGTGTGTGTGTGCCTTTTAATGACATTCCTAATCTGTTACTCGTCGGATTTTCAGATATTCAGACAGTGTGTAAAACACTGCATTGTGTGTGTGTAAATGTAACAATACAAGAATTATTATATGTCGCTACGGCCGCATCACAGCGCAGACATCAACCCGGCAAAAACGTACATATATTATATAAATACTATACTTACAAATAAATAAATATATATATACACGCACATATTTATACATGTTAACACATATATAAACTATGTGCGTCTCGTGTGGTTTTTTTCATCGTTTTTTTATATTATTTTAATATATATAATATATATTTTTTTTTTTTTTTCTATATTATAATTAGTATGATTTCTTTGTTTGCGATGTTTAGTTTTTGCCACCAAGTGTTGATGACAGTTGCACGTGTGGAAATATATATATATATATATATACGTTTTCTAAATCCCGGACAGTTTTTCGTTGTTCGTTTTGGGATTTGTTTTTTTAATTTTGGTTTTTTTGCTGTTTTTTTAGAATAATATGTTATATACAATGTACAACAATCATCCGTTTTTATATCATCCATCACGTTATTAGTGTTATAAAAACGTAGGCGCTATTATATAAATTCCTTATAAATCTACTTTACCGGCAACCAATTTTTTTTTAGTTTTTTTTGTCCGCCCCTCAATCGATAATATTTACGCTTTTTTATTCCGATTGCGAACCGTCGTCAAAAAGAAATTTCCACACTTAGTTTACAGGTTATAAAAACGTTTTGTGTAAAGATCGCGCGTGATTCGTAAACCGAGATGGTTTTTCTCACAAAAACCTGGGATATATTTTATTTAAGACACCCAGCTACACTCATCGTTATTTAAAGTGATTGAAAAAATTGTGTTCTTCGGAATCGAAGAAGGGTTAAACGATTTATTAATCGATAATTGAGACGTTCTCATGGAGACTCGATAAGTGTAATGATTTATTGTGCTCAATAAGGCAACGTGTTTTTTTGGGGGAGGGGAATAAAAATAAAATCATGCGTATGAAACGACTGCCTAGCAGTGTAAATGTATAAAGTATACACAATACACAGAAAAATTTAACCGAGTCAATAATTAATTTGATAGAAAACGATTGACGGTTTTGAAAAAGAAAACCGTTTTTTTAACTATACATAATTAAATAGATTTTTTTTTCTACCGCGGCGTTACACGAGTACGTATAAAGTAATGATAATTTGCTTATTGCGATCGTTAAAAGCGTCTCTAAGCCAAGTACGGACGGCGCGAAGTTTTAGCGAATTCGATAATCAGAATAAAAAATACTATCGATTAAAAAAAAAAAGAGAGAGATAGATTATAGATTTGTTCCATTATATATTCTATCGAATACGTTTCGTTAAATTATTACGGTATTAAAATTTCAAATACAATTTTTGTCTTATACTATTTTACGCGCATAAATTGTTTTCACATTTTGTGTTTATTGATCGAACGGTTTACACGTATTACTTTTTTTTTTTTACTATTATTGACTGTCATATCGTGTTATGCGATCGTTGTAATAATACATAATCATTTTTTTTTTATTAAAAACATTATGTTTTGTTCGTTAAAAAAATTCGTTGTCGGTGTTTTTATTTAAAACGTAATATTATATGCGTGCCGTTGTGGTGAGAGCTTTTTTTTTTGTTGTTGCTGTTGTAGGCTTTGGTGTTATAAAATAATAATAATAATAATTTGACGACAATATAAACAAAACGTACAAATGAAATATAATATTATATAATAATATGTTGAAACACTCATAAAACATATTGTTTCCATTGCGTAATGCGTATTATACACACACACACATATATACAATATACATATACATATAGTTGTTTATTTCCTGTTTGGTGTGTAGGGTTTTTGGTTTGCAGTGTTTTAAAAATTTTGTTTTTTATTACTATTATTATTATTATTTTGTTTTTTTTGTTTTTTAATTTCTTAGAAATGGAGCATCGATTGATAACTAAGCTTTTGATATTAAATAATAATTGTTATTATTATTATTATTTTTTTTTTTTAAACACAAATTATTTTATATAGCGATATTGCAGTGAAGAAAGTTTTTCGTGCCACATATTTTAATTTAACCTCAGTTGTTCTCCCCCCACCGTTTCAATTCACGATATAATGTGGATTATACAACGCTTTAGGTTAATTTTGATCCGTCATTGTTATCATATAAAACGTCCAGTAAATTAAAACTATTTGTAACATACTGTTTTCAAATATTAACACAGTAAACTTTTTTTTTGTTTTTTCATTAGCAATACATACGTATATATATATTATAGTATATAGTTTCTGCAGTATTATGTGTAAATTATTATTAATGATTGGCACGATATATTTTTTTTTTTTTATTATTATTGTTGATGTAACGTCATCAATGTGAAATAGAAAAAAAAACGTTTTAATTAAAAGAAACGCATTATATTCGAATGACAATTTTCAGTGTTCGTGTGAAGTAGAATGATTATAGTTGAACCATGTTATCATTTTCTAGAGTATACATGGGGAAAAATGGCATGGCATTAAATAACGATCCCGAGTTACACACTTTTAATACCCCCCCCCCATCCCATCACCCCCTGTACACGATTATTAATAATGTAACGCGTTATACGGAAAAGGCGGATGACGAAATAGGCGAAGGGATTCGTTGAGCTTCGCCGGACATTACGAACCCTTCTGCAGTAATCCCGGCCCTGCCACCATCCCCACATCGTCGTCATTAAACACTTCACAGCGTATCCATTTAAGACAATTGCAGTTTTTTTTTTTAACAATTAATTACTCGCGTATATTTATTTATTGCGCAAATACCTACGTACAGGTGCTCCGAGTACGAATAATAATATTGATTTGAACGATCGCGGCCAATATTTGTATAAATTGAAAAGCGTTTCGAGTACAAGTCGAGTTAGCAAACGAATCGTCAGAATACGTTGTAAAACATCAATTTCTTTTATAATACAGAGTTCAAAGAAAATTGTTTTTGTTCAAATCGATTTCGCGATTGAATAGGTACTGTTTTAATATAGATTCTATTTTCCGCTCGAACGTTTTCTTCTCTTTTTTTTTAACTCCTCGAACTAATTAATATTATTACACTCGTCAATATTTAAATAAACATAAAATACTAAAAACGGAATTTGTCCTATATAAACTTGCGTTTATAATACCGACGTGTCCTGCAGTAAGGGTGATAAAATCATAATAATCTCTGTAAACACTGTTGAAAATATTCGTATTGAAAACAACCGATTGACCGTTGTATAATAGGAGATTTCCTCTCGATTTTCCACACATAAATAACATAGTTTCCGGTGCTAAATAATATCGACCCGATACAGAAATTCGCTATATTTCTATGCTGTATTTAATATAGGTTTTCCGATTCGGACGGAAAAAAATTATACTTTTTTTTTTTTTACTATAATATAGAAACTAAATAAATAAAATCTCATTAAAAGGGTGGGAAAATCACGTTTTATGAGTGGACATTTCGCAACCGCATATTTTATACTTTTCCGTAGAACGTTTTTATTTAAAAAATACATATATACATTATACGTACAGGTAACGTTAAAATCAATAGTATATTTATTGCTGTCAAAATTCAGTTTGTGCTATATACCTACGTTTATGCGTTTGTACTCGTGTTAAGTACTGTATAATACTGTTTTCAAAAGGGCGCGAAATAATATATTGTAAAGAACTCGATTCGACAACTCGTGAAAATAAATAAATTTCCGATTTAAAGAATTAATTACAACACGCAGATTTATCTTTGTGCTGAGCCGTATGAACACCAGCAGCGAGTATTTAGATAAACGAAAAGAAACATTTTTTTCCCGCGATAATTTCCATAAAATATTCATATATAAAATAAAAAGGCGTAAAAAAAAAAAAAAACCGAACAATTCTATAAAACAACGCCTAATTTTTTCGGTTTTTTTTTTTTTTGTTCGTCTAACGTTTCAATTATTAAATGTCACCACACACACACGCGGCAGGAAGTCTACGCGAATTAGACCGGAACGATTTGCACAGAATCCAAAGACAATCACTGCGCACTGTGCACGCACTAGCCAAATAATATAAAAAAAAAAGTATATATATAAAATAATAATAATAATTAAATCCAGCTTCGTTATCCCCCGAAAACAATGTACTGTAGGACGGAGAGGGGCTGGGAAATTAACATTTTAATATATATATATTCACTTGTCAATGAATTCGGTGGTTTAAAATCAAAACACATAACCGACTTATTATTTTCTCCTCTTTTTCGGTTACACTGTTGCGGCTGTTCACGCAACCAACTCTCCGACGTCGCGCTACTGCACCGTATAAAGACGTTATTTTCTAAAAATTCACATTTTTTTTTTTTCAACGACTTTGATAGGCATATCGATTTTTACGACGTAATTTAGATTTTAAGATCGACAATAAACACAACAAAAAAAAAATACCTACGAGACAAACGGTTTATATAGGTACAATAAAATGTAAAAAAAACCAGCGAAATATTTATGATTTTATGCGATCTGTGCGTTTCGAATGGAAAAAAAGCACTTCTACAATATTATAATATATTCGAAACGTATTTGTAGGTTTTTTTAACGGTTTTATAACAGACGAAATAATCTCATCAGTGGCCCTATGGCAAAGGGAGGATTCCCTCCTGCAGTGCTGCATAAGCGAAACTAGACGATTTTATTAGGACACGCCGTAAGATAAATATGAAAAAAAAATTCTAATTATAAACACTATACGGTAATTTACTGTTTTTTTGTAATGCAATGCGAATTTTTTTTTCACAATCTAATATTAAACAAAAAAAATAAATTGAAATACGCGATAAGTGAGTTTATACATAATAATGATTGTAACCTGATGACGACTTACGATCGAAACTAGTTGTTACTATCTTAAAATTTACCATATACTCTTGGCATTTTTTCTTTATATATATATATATATATATATATTTTATAATATATATTCATTTTATTATATATATTGTTTTTTTTTAATATAAATATATATATATATATTTTTTTTTTTACTACAGCGACAGTTTTATTTTTAATTTGAATATAATTTAAATAGTTGTTACTATCTTAAAATTTACCAAATACTCTTGGCATTTTTTTTATATATATAAATATATATATATATATATATTATTTTTTATAATATACATTAATTTTATTATATATATATTGTTTTTTTTAATATATATATATTTTACATAATAACAGGCGACGATTGAACGACGGTATCGATTTATGGTACGAGTGCAGGTATATTTATATGACTTTAATTTCAAATTCTATTCGAGTCGGTACGTTATCCGCAGTCGGTATTAGTTCGGTATAGTTTCGCCTATGCAGTCTCCTACGAATCGCGTGTTTTTCTTAAATAATTTTTTTTGTCGATTTCTTCCGAAAACGTTTTCAATAAGCTCTCTCGAAATCGCGTTTGCGATCACAACATTGTTCTTGTATTATTGTTATTAGTCGGACTACGTTACAAAACGTTCTTCGTTTATCAATCGAGTTTATATCGCGTTTTACAGTTAAACAAATTATTTTTAAAAATATTTTATGTCACGTTCGAAAAGGTTTAATTTTTTTTTTTTTTTTGTGACGTTTTTAAAAACCGTAACATATAAAATGTAGCACCCTGACCATTATAGAAAATCCCGAAGCTGCGCCATACTGGAGCTCACCATACACATATTGTCTAAAACCGAAAAAAATTAAGAATATATCATAATACGTATATATATACATGCATATAGCTACTTAACGACCGACGACGGAAGATAAGCTTTTCTGACAGCGAGAACGCGAAATAAATCTTTCGGCATTTCTGATACACACACATATATATATATATATATATATATATATATAGTATACGTATTTTATAGATAATCGCCGTATATTATAATGAAATTATGTAAAAATGAGAGGGATTTACTCGTTACTTAAGGACATGCCAATTTTCCCTATACAAAACGTTATGACACACACATTATATTATACATATTACAAAAATGCGTGTAATCCGTTTGTGTGGGGTGACGTACTGTAACGATAATTCGTTTTATATTATATACGATTAGCAGGGCTCGAAGAAGGGCAGGAAACAAAAAAAATCTTGTTTTAACGTCGTTAAAAAATTTTAAACGTATCGTGTAATATTTTTTTCGCGTTTGATTGTTATATATAAAATATTCGAACGTTATTTCGATTTTTCGTTTCCATTCGTATAAATTATAAATTTTCAATAAATACATATTTTACACTCCGTTAAAAAAAATATATATACATATATACTAATGCAGTGGCGTAACTAAGAGGGATCAGACCCTCCGGGCCCGTGCGCTCAGGCGGCCCGAAGTAAAAACAATATGTACCATTATGAACAATTAAAAAACAATTATACTATCCAATTTTTTTTTTTCAATAATTCGAGAACACAATTTAATTTAATTTTAATCGTATGAAACTGTTCAAAGTACAATTTAATTATATAATTATGTTGTACGATAAAATGAGTAAAACCTATAAGAGTGGAGCACGAAAGCGTAAAAAATCAATGTAAAAAAAATTTCCAAAATTAGAAGGTGATTTCACAAAACCAATTGAATGTACTTCGAAAAATTCTATTTTACAACGTGCACTTAAAATACCGCATGACAAGTCGAAAAAAAAAATCGTTTTTTGTTTCGTTAAAAATTTCGTTCCCGGGCCCAAATATCGATGCTACGCCACTGTACTAATTCGTCGCCACGTTTATTCGCCCCGCGACTGCAGAAGAAATATATATTAACACGCGACAGCCGCATTGCTCCGTGTAGGTAGTACCTATACGCGTATATAGAGACGACAAGAATCATTTTAAATACTATACAAATTTTCAACGATTCTCGGCAATTTCATCATAATAATCGCTCCCGCGTACATAGAAATATATTTTTTCGATACGTTTAATAGTATATATTTTTTGATCGTTTTACGCGTAATATCTAAAAAAAAAAATTGTATAACAACTTTGTAACGTTAATAATTTTCTTTCCTTTTTTTTTTTTCGTACGTTTCCTTTAGTAATATTTAAAACAACTTACGATAATATCGTTTAACGTCGCGTGTTTACCATTTCGTCTTGAAACAGACGAAATTGAAATATGAAAATTTTTTTTTTATATATATATATAATATATATAAATTTCGATAGTTTTTTTAACACGTTATTCATAATAACGTTTTCGAGCCCTGATAATTAACAATATATCGTACTCAAACTCAAACTAAAAAAATAATAATAATAATAATAATAATAATGAAATAGGTATAATAATAATAATAATAATAATACGTAACCAGTGAAAAACGTTAATCGTCGCCGATTGTGTTTCAGGGTGCAGCCGAGTTACCTGTACCAAGCCGGTCAAGCAGCCAGCGCGGCGTACTTGGGCGGTGGCGGCGTGATGCCACTGGCCCCCACGCACGCCGCGGCCATGGCCGCGGCCACATCGCAGTTCTACGAGTATCAGAACGCGGCCGCAGCCGCGGCCGCTGCGGCGGCCCTGTCGTCTTATCCGTCGCAGTACGCCGCCGCGGCCGCGGCGGCCGCGTCTTTCGACCCGTACACAACGGCAGCCGCAGGTAATTATTATTACACCGTTCGTCGACACCACGCCGCCGATAATGCGGGCGGTACGTATCATACATAATACAGCAGGACAACCGCCGCGGTTCGGTTAGGTTGTGAGCACCAACCGCGGTATAAAAAAAAGGGGTCTTTCAAAAAAAAAAATTATTCGATTTAAACACACGAATCTTATCCATCGCGAAGATATCTTTTTCGTTTTTTATTCTGACTTTTAAATCCTTCGCGAATTACTTTCCGAAAATCACTAAATTAAAAAAAAAACATTCAAAACGATCAGTAATCAAATGTGTTTTACCGCGAATACCAAGTTTTGTTCATTACCGCCGTGGTTTATCACTCGAAATCGCGGATCTGAGATTGACAACTTCACAAACACACCACGGGGCACGGACTAATTGACTGGCATCGATACGACGAGAGGTGTAGAACTGGGTGGCTAGCGAATGTGTCTACTTTATCAGTGTACATACCTATGTATATGGCACGGAATAAGATATCTTAATTCGTGGTATATGGTGATTTTGTCGTTTCAGCGCTACTGGTGATTTAATATAATATATTATTCTTTGATAATAATGCGTCGACATATTATTTTAATTCGGTGGAAACGCGAATGCGAAAAAATTTCTACTCGCCATAATAAGTACAGTAAAAAAAGGGTTTGGTATTAATAAACAATATGAGCGGTGGTTCCCGTTTGGAAGAATTTCTTCGGGAGAATTCCTCTAGGACAGGATCTGTGGCGGATTCGTCTTATTCCCTTTGCAGGACTACAAGTAGACTATACACTTTTTTTCAGTCGAAACCTCACTTTTTTTTACAATTATATTTTAAATATTTGTATTTACATTTGTAACACAAAAAATATAATACATGAATTTACATTTTCAGAACAAATATTTCCAATAATTTTTCGTATGTACAATTTGATTTTTTATTAAATTATCACCTTACTATACTAACGCACTTTTATCATAATATTATCACGAAAATTTTCGCGAAATATTATAATATACGAATAATAATAATAATTATATCTTTAATATTGTAAATCTAAGCCAGCAAACGATGAAAAACAGCTTTAGAAAATAAAAACTTTGAAGAGGCACGTGCAATGCGTTAGAACAGCGGTTCCCAAAGTGTGTAAACCTATAAGGATTCCGTACAACAATCACAAGGGTTCCGCGCACATACCATACGATTGTGTTTTTTCAAGTTTATGTTTGTGAAAATATAAATAAAAACTTCTTTAATATCATTTTATTGGGAACGGCGGGTAAATTTACGAGTTTTTGGACTTGGAGACGCATATACCCATCAGTGGCTGAAATGGCTATCCTGACTCTGCAACTACCTTTTGTGACAACATTGTAGCTGGTTTATCTGCGTGGTGCGTACACCAAAAATAAGCATAGAAATAGATTGGATGCCGTTCCACAGACTTACAAATTCAGCTGTTAGATATAAAACTCAATTCACAAAACTGTTGTAAAGTACAGTTCCATACTTCGCATTAGGTTATTAGAAATATTAAAATTAAACGTATTTAAAGTGTTACCTATTATAAAGTTGTTGAAGGCTTTTAATTTTGAACTCTTTTTTTTTCTTTTTTTTAAGTCAAACGTACGTAATACTATTATACACAGTTAATCGGTAACTTATCACAACCATTGTGTATTCACAGTGTTAATGATTAGAAAAATGTTAGTCGAGTTGGAGTTGGGATTCCGCCGAAAAAAAGCTATTTTCTAAGGGTGCCGCGGCCTTAAAATTGTGGGAACCGCTGTGTTAGAAAGTGCGAGGAAAGTAAAACGAGAAGAAAAAATAAAATAAAAAAGGGCCGATGCTATTCAAAAAGCAATTGACAAAAAGAAATTGTACCATTACTTTCTTATATTATACATAAAAATCAATGACTATTGATCCGCTTCCTGATATTATTTTCATTCTATAATTATAGAATAAAAATAATTTTAGGTATAGTTAAAATGAAATAAATTTTTTTTTACTTTGTAAATAAATAAATATGTATGTTTTGTAAGTTGACAAAATATTAATGAAACAATAATTAAAATATTTTATCGCGAATCGACAAAAAGCTTTCGTTTTAGGACAAAACGCATATTAGAATTTATAATAACAATAATAATTTTTAATAATTAGGGCTCTGAAGTTGATCAACTCAAAAAACAATTTTTAAAAATGCAAATATGACCTAAAAATGACCTTTAAAAATTACAAATAATGGTTTAAATTTAATACTTTTTTTTGAAATTTATAAAATCTTACAAACTATTCAAAATAATTGCATTGCACTATCGTGATAACTACGTTTGATGTCGTCAAATTTAAATGAACGACGATTATCAGACAGTAAATATTTTTATATTCAGAAAAACTTCTCTCCGCATCCACTGAAGTGTGATTGGAGAAAATTTGAGAAATGAGCCAAATTTCCGGCATTGAAATCATTAGGAAAACGCAATTACTTGAAACTTCTTCGCCGTTTAGAATTTTCGCGAAATCGTAGGGAAATGAGTAAAAATGACCTAAAAAAAAATATCGAAAAACTATCTGTAAAGTAAAAAAAAAAGCCCGAAAAATGCAAAATAAAAATTAGTTATTTCGATTCACGTGATATTGAAACGCATTTGCAGCTAAGAAAGTATCGTCTAAGACAGCGGAGTTCCCAAAACTTTTTTTGCTTCGGTGCCCTTTTCGTGCGGACTAAATTCAGCCGCGGTGCCCTGCCGTGATATACTACGAGGAATATACATAAAAAAATCAACAATAATTCTCATTGATAATCAGTTTTTATAATTTTACTGAATATAATACAATATTAAGCATTCTAAGCATACAGCCGACTCGAAATTAACACATTTTTATACTTGAAAAAAATAATGAAAAATATTTAAAAAGAGAACAATTATTATAAATGTGAATAAAATAAGAAAATAAATTTTTTTATAAGATTCAACTTGAAATTCAAAAAAATTTTTAAAAAATTATAACTAATTTTGTATGAGTCACGGTACCCCCGGAAAGTGCTCGCGGTGCACTTAGAGCACCGCGGGGCACAGTTTGGGAACCGCTGGTCTAAGAAGTTCCAAAAAAAAAAAAGAAAAATGCATTTTCAACTTTCCAGCCCGAATAATTAATAATAAACAAATTCGGTTTATTCACAATTGAAAATTCGTTTTTTGCCGCGAATCCATTAAAAATCGTTCATCGAAATAATCGTAGGACGACAAATTTTTATTTTTTTTGCGTAGGTATTTGTATAGTTCAGTGATTCCCAAACTTTTAAACTCGCGGCGCCCTTTTGAAACTGAGGTTTTCTCATGGCGCCTTAGATAAAACTGATCACTTTTTAACATTTTTCTTAAATAAAAATAAATAAAACTACAAAGAATTATGAATAATATGTAAAATGTAAATATTTATATTATTATAATTATATGAGTATATATTTCATAAATTCTTGTTATTATTAAGATTTATAAATATTATAATTTACACTCAGAAAAGATTATAAAATTCAGCGCCACCGACTGTTATCTGGTCTAAAAGTAAATTTAGTATTTCAATAGAAGACAAATATTCCCTTTTTTAAGTGATAAGGTTTCACGTATTTTAATTCCGTTTTCAACTTCCTATATGTGTGCGAAGCTGGGTTTTTGACGGCCATTGTGATAAAAAACAAATACATCAGCAAACAACAAAAATCAGCATACAGGAAAAGGAAATGAGAGTGGCCGTATATCTAATTTGATTCAAAGATTTGAAAATGTATTAAAACATTATTAAATATAAAATATTAATTATTATATTTATTATTATTAAAATTTAAAGATATAATTATAAAATAAATATTTTATTATTTTAAGGGGCGCGGCGCCCCTTTAAAGAAATCGCGGCGCACACCTTGGGAACCGCTGGTATAGTTCATTTTTGTTCATTATTGTTCCAATCACTTTTCTCGCTCGATTCCGTAATCGTTTTTTTTTTTAGGTCTCGCTATTATTTATTTAATTTTACGCCATCTCTACTTGTAGCCCTGCCTGTAATCCGCAGCAAAGGTGTTCTCCACATTTTTATTTATACAAAAATATAATAATAAAAAAAGTAACGAACCGCGGGGTGTCGTGAATGTCGCTTAAACGAATTACTTAAAGATTTTAGAGTTTATAAGGTTATCACTATAAATTCGAAAGCAATGATAAGTCATTGAATTCGATAAAACGATTCTGAGCGGAGCTTCGGTGTTATATTATTTATTATCGATACTATATTATAATAGAGTGCGTATAGAGCATATAGTTAATAATAGTAATTTAATATAATTTCTTGCAATGTACTAATAGGTATCTAAAAGTATACAATTATTAATACCTTCATCATCATAATTTATTATAACAGGATACATTATCATTATTTCTAAAACCATGAATAATTTTTGATGATAATAATTTGGTAGAATTTTTGAGTACAGATATAAAAAAAAAAAAAAATTTTTTTTCGATGGTTTTTGTGTTACATTTTTAGATGCTTTTGAGAAAATCGAAAAATTACCTCTTTAAAGTACCATCTAGATGCGATTTGCTACCTGTAAGAAACTGTGACCGTAAAGATCGGAGCACTCCTTCTAGTAGATTTTTTGGGTACAGACATAAAAAAAAAAAATTACTCATCATTGTAAAACCAATAGATTCCTCGCTACGCTCAAAATCTAAAAAAAAAAAAAAAAAATATTTCAAACGTAAACATATAAATGACGGCCAAATAAAATAAATGTCGTTTTCTTCTGTTTTTTTTTTTTTATATAGCCGGTGCCGCTAACTACGTGACACCGTATTCCTACGCGGCACTGCCGAGCAGCACTGCCGGTCTGCCGACTGCGGCGAGTTCGGCCAACGCGTTCACCGGCCTCTCGCCGTACACCGCAGCCGCCGCCCAACAAGCGGCTTCGCTGCAAGAAGCGCGGTTGCAGTAGCATTGTCAACTCAAAGCCCGTGCCCTCCGTCCTAGATTACGAATTTTTCAGAGTCAGGGACCTCGGTAGTGTGTTGTAATAAAAAAAAAAACAAAAAAAATCCAAAAAAAAAAAACTTAAGAATAACAATAATCGTACGATTATTATTTATAATAAACACTAATATTAAAAATATTGTAAAACTATACGTATAAAAACCAAAAAAAAAAACCGTCTTTGTTAAAAAGCGAATTTGTCCACAGCTTACCAAAAAATAAAATTTTAAAAAAATATTATTTTTTAGTTTAGAATTATATAATATTAGATAATTATTATTACTGTTTAGTATTTATATATATATATATATATATATGTATAGCCATTGTAGTAAAAAAAAACTCCGATTATTATGTACGTGTACGTATATATGTATATACTCATATATGGATTTATAAATGGAAATACACTTTAGTGGCTTTATACAGTCACTTGCGCGTATTTCCTTTCCGAATTCGTATGGTATTGATTACACTGCAGGACATACGATTTATCCACATAAATATATATATATATATATATATATATATATATATATATATTTTTTTTTTTATTTCAAACAATCGTCCTCCTCTCGGATAGTAAAAAAAATTTTTTTTAACGAAATACCGTGGGGCGTGACTAGGATTTAAGCAATTGGGGGAGAGGCGGGGACGGGGGGCTATGTATCCCCGACTCCGGAATATTTTGAGATTAAAATAAAAATCGACTTAGCCGCATAGCCAATTTTCAAAAATAAACATAAATAAAATAATAAAATAATATATACATATTTTATATCGTCTTACGATAAAAATGTCCTAATTTTCGAAAAGGATTTGGTATAAATTTCAACGGGGTCTAGAAACGCCTTTTTTTTAAGGTAGCAAAGCTAAGCCCTATCTAGCCCCCCCCCACCCCACCCCATCCCGACTAGTTACGCCGATACGAATTATATGCAGTACAATATTACAAATTTACGCGGGCCGTATGAAATCCCATTTGATATAATTGTTATTATTATTATTATTATTATTATTATTATTATTATTATTATTATTGTAACCGACGACACAATATAATATATTATAAAATAATGATTTCACACATATATTATATTATATATTATGTTATATTATATATTATACCGATTACGATCGTGCAATTGCATCCCAAACGCATTATTATTATTATTTTGTTTAGTTCAATTTTATTTTATTATACATATATTTTCGATTATTTATTTTTATTTGTTTATTAAAACGATTGTTTATTTAATATTTTCATTAGATTTAAATTTTGCGAATCACATTTTGTATAGTGAGCGGAAAATGTCGTTTTTTCACTTTATAATCCTATACTTATATATATATATAGACAATTATTTTTTGGGCAATTATTAAAAATCGAAATATTATTATAAAGACATATTTACATTAAACGGGTTCAGTAAAATACATTCTTGTGCCAAACATTAAACCGATATTGGGCAGTTTTAATGTGATATATTTGATAAAATAACTGTCCCACCTTAAAAATAAAAAAAAAACAGAAGTGCAAATAATTATATATATATACATATGTGCGAGGCAACTTATCAGATAAAATTATTTATATTCGTTAACCTATTAAACGGTAAGTATATGTTTACACGGAAAAAATTTATATATACATATATATATAAATATGTACTTTAAATATAATTTATATAATAATACTGTCTACTATAATATAACACATATAGCCATCCAATTATTATTTTAAGTGGTTATTATTGTTTTATTATAAAATAAAATAATAATTAAACAACTGTTTAAAATATATGAATACGATTACCTACATAATATATAATTACGTTTCTATTTTTATCAGTAATTATTATAAATATATATATATATATATATATATATTATTAATACACAATATTAATATATTATTTAAAGAATTATCGATAAAAAGTAATATAAATTTATATATTATATATATTTATATATATATATATATATATATTATTATATATATATGCTAGTCTATAACATGTAACTTTTATTTTCGTTTCGATTTTAGGTTAGTATAATATTATAAAGAATTTATATCATAATTTTAAATAAACAGCCACATCTCTAGTCATGTGTACAATAAGATTATTAATCAATTAATTTAATTTTAAGGGAAAAATATTGTATATTTAACTATAGTTAACGTAATATTATTATCACATACCTATACATTTATAATGTATTTCTATATACAATATACATACATATATAATATATATATATATATTATTAAATAGGTTTATTTTATACATGTTTAATATTTTTAAGGAGATATTTAACGTCAACTTTATTAACCAAGCACAAGGTAAAGTAATCAATTTTTATAAAGACAATTATTTATGAACATATTTCTCGATTTATATATAATAGCCAAATAAAGGCGGCCGTTTTCCAGACTACGAACAGAAACACTCCCTTCCGGGTAGCTTCGTTATAATTTCATAATTTTTTTTTCTTAATATATGAGCTTAATTTTTTTTAAAGAAAAATTACAGGAAATTTTTTTCTATTTCGAGCGTTTATAGAATAGAAATAATTTAAACCGATGCCACCCTATCTTATATATTTCTTGTTTTCTACCTATATATATAACAATCAAGCTTGTAGTCCATTTTTTTACTCTATACACTCATATACATACTTTAATTTTTATACAAACAAAGACTGAAGATTGTTTTTTACACTAGTAGAACCAGTGATTATTATACGAGTGTTTTTAACATTTAGATCGATATCGACCAGATGAAAATTGTAGTTCCATTTTTAAAAGTAGCTGTATAGTATTTTTCTAAAAGTGGGGTATATAAATCGAATTTGTTTTTCGTAGAACCATATTTACAATTTTTCGTTTAAATACTGGGTGCAGTGTCCATATACATAGTCTGCGTAAGTGTTAAATTTTGTATGGGATGATAAAAAAAAAAAAATGTACTAAATGGTACTTAATTAACTTCAAACGGGTTTGAGCCTCCTCCCCATCCCCGGCCCAACCGACTAAATTACTATACATATATATATATACTAAATACTTCCATAAGAAAAAAAAGCAAAATGTACAAAATGAAAATATTAATGTATTATTATATGTTCAATCTGGTGTGCCTTGTAAATTACATAAAAGTGAATAAAAAGTAAAATAAAAATAAGAATAATAGACGTATATTTTGATATATATAAAAAAAAATCAAACCAAAAAAATTATAGTATTGAAGTTCATCTATATTTAATGCAATTGTTATTAATTTGTTACCTATGATACTTGGTAGTCCGACAGATTTAATATTATTTTTCGACCAACTATATATATATATATATATATATATGACCGATATAATGCGCAGGAGAAATAATATAGGTATTGTGTTTTTGTGTACTTAAATTTTTTTAAACGGAATGATGTACGAACATATCGATGTTGATTATGATTTTTTTTTTTTTTAATTTTTAAAAATTCAATTTTGTGTAATTTTTTTTTTAAATCAATTTAATTTCACATGGCTATTTAATACTAAAATTAAGAAAATTGTACAAAAAAAAAAAAATTATGTAGTAGTTGTTGTTGGCGAAAACCTGGCCAATGGTGTAGCTAGTCATATATGGAAAATATTCCGGTGCATCATATTATATTAATTTAAATAGCGTATTAAACGTTATAAGAATATTATTATTAAAAATATTATATTATAAAATTATTTAAAAATTATTAGTTATATAAGCTTATACATGTGGTAATCAATTATATCACATTAGTATATAAATATAAATTATATATATATATAAAAATTCAATGGAATTTAGTCAATATTAATGGTTAATTTTAAGACATAGTTGTATAATAAATTAAATACATGTTTAAAAAGTATTTTTGTACAATTTTTTATTATTTTTAATATATAGTATATACATATGTGCATTCTGTATAATACTCACTATATTATGTGCAAGTATGTATATATTATTATTAAACAAACCTGTATACTCTCGAATCCTTGACTCCTTTTCCGTACGTACGAGTTTAATCATAATAAAACACTATATAATATAAAATAGTAATAAATTACTCACTGAGTGTAATAGAATTCGATTATTTTGGTAAATTTATTAGAATTTAGAAAACGGAAAATTATAATAAATGTTCCAAACGTCTATTTCTATTGGAGAGTCCGTTGAGAAATTCGTCTGTTTCATTGCGTTCTATGCGCCAACTGTGAGCATAATAACTGAACCATTAAATAGTCTTCCCTTATTATCTGTTAAAAATAATAACTAATTCTAAATAGATGTTTTATTCAATAAAAATAAGTAGACATTAACTATATCAATACCTCCGACATAGAATTCCATAAGTAAGTACGTATTTCCAGTCGTTTGTAGATCTTCACTACTTATATAATATACACATTTGTGACATTGATAAAATCTTCATCATAATCATGATGAGAATTGGTGTAACTCGTTTACAGTTGTCGACTGCGATGCTGCTCATGATAAGTTATAAATATAAATATAAATACTTCTACGAAGTAGAACCAATGTGTCTATTGACAAGATATATATATATATATATATATATATCAAGAAATCTTTTTGAGTAACCGCCGTTGTTCGATATTATGAAAGTGTACAATGTACTTTCATTGCGATTTACCCATATCATATTACGTAAATACTAATGATTATGGCCCGGATTTAAATGCACTAAAAACCATCAAAAAATGCTCTAAAAAATAACCAAGAATGACATAAAAATTTTGTTCAAACATACATATATTTTTTTATTGAATAATTTATAATTTATTTTATTACAGAAAAAAAATTGATTAAATCTAACTTGTGACTGCTGATGATGGTACTGACTAGTATTTAGAGCTGTATTATTCATTCTAAACATACCATAATATTACTATGTTAAACTATTTTACCTTAAAATTTTGAGCATTGCATTGAACAATTATATAGTATAGTAACAATTATATAGTATAGTTTGATATTTTCAAACACCAACGATAGTCTATTTTCCAAGAGATATGTATAACATACAAATATGCATTTAAACTGAACAAAATGACCAAAAAATGCTAAAAAATTAAAAAACATCAAAAAATGCAAAATAAAAGTTTCACCTTTGGAGTGCCTGTTACATGAAACGAATTATATGCTTGGAAAGCATTGTCTAAAACCACCCAAAAAAAGATGTACTTTGCATTGAAATCCAGGCTCTACTGATAATATACCAATTAATTGCGTAAAAATTAAGTGAAATTTAAAGTAACAACATAAGAATATTGATTTTCGAACGATAAAATAGCTGTGTTTTACTTTGGAAATCAAAAAAATATATATAAAACACTTTTTACGAAGCGATATTTGTTTGGTTTCTCTATAGGAATACAATTGCAAACCGGTCATTTCGGCCGTGGTCAGGTTACAAGGCATCGTCGACAAGTTGATCATCTGTAACTATATAAATAATTTTGAAATAAAATCTACTTATTTGTTAAAATCAACACGTGCGTTATTTTTAACGTAAGTATATATTCAATATTAGTATATCACGTTAGAATTTAAAAAAATAATAATTTGAACGCCTAGTTTTTTTCAGAAAAAAATGAAATTACGCATTAATGTTTTAGTTAACATTATTATATTTCATAATCGGCGCATTATACTCTAAAAGATAATAAAACATAATATGTATTTAATCACAAATTGTACATAAACTGTTATTTTGACGAAAATTCAGATTAATCTGTAATCATAATTATTTTATAATCAATATAATAGGTTTTTATCGTGTGCTCATTAAGTGATTAAGTATGTATAACAAATTTGTATATATGTATATGTGAATATACAATAAAATTAAATCAAAGATTAATTATATAAAATAAAGAAAAATATTGTAATATAAACAATGTGTAAATAAACTAATTTAATACAACAACTCTTATATTTTTCTTTATTTTACATAATACTCTTTGGCTTAATTGTATATTCATATGTTACGGGCAAAAGCCGAAATCGGGCAAACCTCAGAAATGCCCGGGCAAAACGCGAATTGCCCCCGGTGCTTGGACAAAACATCATATTTAGGCTTTTGCCCGGGCAAACCTAATTGTGACCAGCAACATTTGCGCAAAACTGTATAGCTTCTATATATTTGAATATTTCGCAGTACAAATGTTGATTTTAATATAAATAACGAAAAAATAAATCTCTATTATTTATTTTTTTAAGTAATCAATAATGGTGAAAATGCGTACAAATATTATTGATAAAAATATAATAATATTATAATGTTAATTTAAAAAATTAAAAAGAATTATATACCTATTAAATTATTTATATTTTAAAACACTACAATAATACAATAAAAAACGATAAAATAAATACTATTGTACAAATATAATTAAATAATGTGTTTATTTATCAATATTCAAATGTATAGAAGCTATACAGTTTTGTCCAAATGTTGATGGTCACAACTAGGTATGCCCGAGCAAAAGCCGAAATATGATGTTTTGCCCAAACACCGTGGGCAATTCGCTTTTTGCCCGGGCATTTCTGAGATTTGCCCGATTTCGGCTTTTGCTCGTAACGTATATACCTATATTTTATTCTTTTATTATTTAATTTTTTTTTTTACTGTTTTATTAAAGGGCCGATTACAAGAAGCGGGTATTTTCTCTCTTTGTCTTCTACACGTACAAAACACAGTAAAATAAACGTTTCCTACTTTTCTACATAGGTACCGACCGATCTAGTGACGCGATAAGGATTCCGTAAAAATATTTGGATTCATCGTGAATTTTACTACAAATCGATTTTCCCACTTTTTTTCATTTTTCATTTTTTTTTTTTTTAATCTTTTAAGCTTTCTAAAAACTGAGCAATAGCGTTTTTTTTTAATTTGTTCAATTAATTTTGGAGAGACTAATGGAAAAAAATGTGAAAAAGTCGATCTCAAATAGACGAATTCAAATATATTTTCAAATTTCTAATCGCACCACTGAATCGATCGGTACGCCGGAAGTATGAAACGTCTGTTTTACTATGTTTCGTATGTGTAAAACAAAATGAAAAAATATTCGCTTCCAATCCCCTTGATACGTATATAATTTGCAAACAAAAATGGTGCTACATTTCTCACGGTCTTAGAGTTCTAAATGCTAAATCATTCAAATCGGAAGAAGAAATTGTATAATATGTAATGAAACGAATGAGCTATAATAAAGATACAAATCGATTTATATAGAAACGAAAACAAAATAATAAGAATAATATGAAAAAAATTTTTTTACAAAAACGCGTAACACAATTATTTTCGAAAAACCGAAAAATAATATTTATAAATAACTATATCCTAAGCTTATATACCTACGCCACGCTATTTGTTACTTTCTCATATAATACTTAATGTATAGTAAGTATATGTATAACATACGCACGTGTAATCATTTCAAGTCATGACTTGAAACGAGACTTTGAAGATCTTCTGAAGTATACCGACGGCACGAGACTACTGCAGAGAAATTTTTCCCACCTTCCACACCTATGCGGCTGTTTTCGGCTACAAGACGTATTCGTAAAACAATAAGGTATGTCGAATAAATTACAACGATTTAAATACAAATTTTTGAACACACGCAACCAAATCTTCATCGCCGAGCGAACATTTTACATTTCAGAAGCGTGTTTAATGTTTTCACCATATTTTAGTATTCTAGAAATAAGCAAATCACATAAGTCATCGTTTAATATATTATTTACCCGCGAGACCTTAATTTAATAAAACCGTAATAACTTGAAAATACCGCGTGACAAATAGGGTAAATTTAAAAAGAACTGAAATATTTGTCTCGCTATTTTTAAGCGTACAACAACAAAGACATGTTACGTAATTCGAGGAAACAAATATTTTACGAGAAGTCCTGCAATTCATGTTACGGTCGTAAAATATTTTCAAGTTGTAGTTCCTGCAAAGTCCTGGCTTATGAGTCCAGATCCGAGTATTATTACTCAAAAAACTAAAAACAACACTCGATTTAAACAAGTTTTGACATTATAAAATGTTTTCGTTTGAACAAGAGATTTTGACGAACTGCACAATATTATATAATCATATATATTATAATCTTTACCCCGAAAATCGGTAATAAACGACGTAATTATACACGATATTTTATATATTTATAGAAGATAATAAATAAAGAATACAAGAAGATGTATACTTTAATTTCGTTCATATTTTTAAATTTTCTTTCGATTCGTATTGGCTATGTTATTACTCCGTGTACCGCCGTCGGTCTCGTATCATTTATATTAGCAGTTCCAACCCATAGGCCGTGGACGCTGGTCGAGGGTGTCGAGGCCTTGGGTCAGCAACCTGCGGATATTTAGTATACCCGATCAACATCGAATTTTAATTCAAAACTGATAATAAAACAACAGCTAAAACCGTAAAAGATCACCTCAAATCTTTAGCCTCTGACCTCGGGTATTTTAAAATTATTTATTTTTGAAAATACTAAAATTCTTTAATGTACCTGATTGTAAACATATTCTTCGTTAATATGAACGAGAAATCTACTAATTAAAAATCTAATGAATCAGAAATCCCTCTGAAGAAGATTACCAGTGTTAGGACTTATCTAGATAAATTTATCTAGATAAATTATCTAGATAAATATTTTTTCTCTTTTATCTTATCTAGATAAATAAATATAAGTTATCTAAGTATTTATTTTAGATAAAATTTAACTTATCTAGATAAATTTACAAGATAAATTTTTGGTAAAATTCGGTGGATCTGTAATACAGATCTACCGCGATACATTAGATATTAAAATAATATTCAATATTTTCTTGTCGCTATAATTAATTATCAATCTTTGAAACAAAAATCCCGCGTTTTGAAAAGTGTGGCACAAACAGCCCGCCACTCTATGTTCAGAATCATTGGCCATAACGGTGGGTGTAAACAACGGGTCGCGGGGCCAGCGCACATTTTCGTTAAAACCCGACTACAATTATTTTAGATTAGTCGAAACATACGTAGTTCAAAGTACAAAACAGTCAAACCCGTATATTTACTACCGAATGTAACCGCCGAATGACACAATAATTTCATTTTCAATAATATTATTTAATATACACTATACGGTCTATACGCCATCTATTGTTAGATTTCACTATTAAATTTATGTGTTTCCATATCGTGCATTAACGTGGGCTATCTAGGTATATTTAATCAATGGTATAGGCATTTATTATTTCTTTTTATATAATTTACCTAATTTATTTACATTTAAAAAAAAGTTGTATTACTTCAGTTGAAGTATATTTTTTTGTTTCTATGATATTTAATTTTCTCAATAATATTTATATTTTATTTTAACTTGTAATAAATATTATTTCTAAAAATATTATTAACTAGGTGTGTTTTGTTTTTGGTCCACTCGACACCTACTTTACAGCAGGGTGACTTCTCCCATTTTATTTATACCTTTGTTACTCCCTTGGCTCTTATTGGTTCCTTATATAATATGTGTCAAAGTTAATGTTTGGTGATACACAACATGATATAATTAATGAAGCCAAAAATAAACATATTATAATATAGCCATAAACTTGCATGATGGTATATATATTTTTTTTAATTACTTAGTTGTTTTAATTTTAATTTCTATAATTATCTGTTATTTATCTAGATAAAATATTTTTATCTTTTATCTTTTTGTTAGATGAATTTAATTTGTTTATCTTTTATCTGTATCTTAGATAAAATTTAGTGTTGTTATCTTTATCTTTATCCAGATGATTTTTTTGTTATCTGTTCCTAACACTGAAGATTACCTAAACAAATTGAAAATATCGAATCAAGTGAAGAAGACTCGTTAACATAGGCGTGCGCAGGAATTTTGTATGGGGTGTGCCATGAAGAAAATTGGGCCGCTTTGCCTTATATGAGCCTAAGCAAATCTAACCTAACTCTCAACCTAAAAAAAGGATAAATTTAATGCAAAATATCAATTCATAAAAACTTATTGATTAAATGTTGTGCTTCACAACATTTAGATATATTTTTACAATATAGTATATACCTATATACCTAGTGGTTAGTAACCTACATTAGAATATTAAAAAATTTTGCTAGAGCGCCTAATTTATTTTCTCTAATTTTTATTATTTATAGCTTAAAATTCAAACAAAGTCCCCAAATGAATGAAAGTTTTACAAAAAGCCACGGGCCACGGGGTGTGCCACGACACACCCGGCACACCCTGTGCGCACGCCTATGCTCGTTGATTGAACTTTCATGTGACCAGACCACACCACTGCGGGTTCCGTTATAGATAAATGTTCGGCAAGACTATCCAACAATCGGTGGTGTGCTCAGAGGAGGGGAGGTTAGGAGGTTAGGGGTTATATTTTTATAGAAAAAATTTTTTTTTAAATTATTAAAAATTATTAAAATTATTTAAAAATGATTTTTATAATAACATTTTTTTTTTATAGAATAACTCATCACTACTTTTTTTTAAATTATTATAGTACTACATTGCAAATTATCCCAGAGGAACTAGACATGAGCACGGGCGAGTGAACAATGTTTTAAGTAAAAAGGCACCCGGGGATAGTCACTTGGCTTAGTCTTCTTATAGCCATAGTGCCCTCCCAGTACAAATTCCTTAAAATATACCCTGGGCCAGACCGACACTGTTCGTAAGAACATTACCTACGTATTATGACGTGTGCGTGCATGTATTTTGGTAAATATTTTAAACCGTTACTATAATAATATATAAGTATTATACGTCGTATTATTCTATTCCAGAAAAACTTTAATAATTTGATCTCTAATACGACGTTTATCTATACACACTATTAAGTAGCGAATTTATATTTTCTCTCGTTCAATGCTGCAGTATGCCAGTATCCGGTGGCAAAAGCTATTTTCGTACTGGCCAGCTGCCATACATCATAAAATATCTACTCAGTTATAAGACCGACTGGTATATGTAGTTAGGTAGCTGTAATATAATATCATATAATAATCTAATACGATAAAAAATACATTTATTTGGTTATACAAAAGTAATTGCGCAGTATATCCTTAAGGCCTACAGTGGCGTAACCAGTTTAAGGGTTCAAACCCCTCTCCCCCTTTGACTCTTTTTATATAGTAATAATAAGTTAATTATAAAATGAATACTGTTTTCCACTGTTGGATGTCATGTCTTGAAATAATTTTTATTTTATTCTACAATCAAATATTTTAAATTCTGAAACGTGACAATAATGACGCGCGCGCGTGACAAAACAGATCCGTTTGACTGATGTACAAAAAACGTACAATTTTATCGTCTTCGTTCACAGATGGTGCGATATGATAGGCGATACAGTAAAACCGAAAATAACGCAGCTTGCTCATATTTTTTATTACATTATATCGTCCGCATGACGCAATTTCTCGCACATCGTATATACCGTTTACTTTTTTTTTTTTTTTTTGAAGCATGGACAAATGTATTAATTGACCTAATCTAATCGACGGTCAGACATTATCAAGGATCAAGTGACGGGTCGTGCTGTTTAACTGTTCTACGGTAGTACTGTTAAGGCTCCGATGGCATATAAGAGCTAAAACAGACAAAATAAGCAAAACAATTGTTATTGTAAACCTGCAAAATGAAAAAATCTAGTATTACGTTACACATTGTAGTTAAAAATATTTTTATGAAATCTGGTGGCAAATGGTCGGTATTATTGAACCAAAAAAATAGTGCCAGTAAACTGTAATAAAAAATATATATATAAATCAGGGGCGGATATACGAGGGGGGAATTGCCCCCCAAAATAAAAGTAGAAAAAAATTTTTTTTTAAAAAGAGGTCGTCGGCTTTTTCTGTATTATGCCGACAAACCTAAAAAGTCTAACGGCTAAATGGCCGATTGACATTAATTTTATTCACCTGGCGATTTCCTTCCCTGAAAACAAATTTTAAAAAAAAAATAGGTCCATCCCCTTATTAGTGAAGGAATTTCGTATACTTTTTATAAGGCTGACGATATTGGAAATAAATAGCGAAAGTACGGTATTGATTTTAATACCGGTTTGAAACGGTATACTGAAAATACCGATACGAACCGGTATACCGAAATACCGACAAGCACCGGTATACTGGTATACCGAAATACCGATATTTACCGGTATATCAAAATTTAATTAATGCACTATCCTGTCCAAAGACCGAAAGAACAGTGGACCAACTTCCATCAGTTCCATTATCTGTATCTGGACAGTTTTTTATTGCCAATTATTATAATATCT